>JAMWET010002214.1:35000-50000 GCA_024036415.1 Prochilodus magdalenae | reverse complement strand
GAACTCTACTGATCAACTCTACTGATCAACTCTACTGACCAACTCTACTGACCAACTCTACTGATCAACTCTACTGATCAACTCTACTGATCAACTCTACTGACCAACTCTACTGACCAACTCTACTGATCAACTCTACTGACCTACTCTACTGACCAACTCTACTGACCTACTCTACTGACCAACTCTGCTGACCAACTCTGCTGACCAACTCTACTGATCTACTCTACTGACCAACTCTACTGACCAACTCTACTAATCAACTCTACTGACCAACTCTACTGATCAACTCTACACTCCAACTCTACTAATCAACTCTACTGATCAACTCTACTGATCAACTCTACTGACCAACTCTACTGATCTATTCTACTGATCAACTCTACACTCCAACTCTACTAATCAACTCTACTGATCAACTTTACTAATCAACTCTACTAATCAACTCTACTCTCCAACTCTACTGATCTACTCTACTGACCAACTCTACTGATCAACTCTACTGATCAACTCTACTGATCAACTCTACTGATCTATTCTACTGATCAACTCTACTGATCAACTCTACACTCCAACTCTACTAATCAACTCTACTGATCAACTTTACTAATCAACTCTACTAATCAACTCTACTCTCCAACTCTACTGATCAACTCTACTGACCAACTCTACTGACCAACTCTACTGACCAACTCTACTGACCAACTCTGCTGACCAACTCTGCTGATCTACTCTACTGATCTACTCTACTGACCAACTCTACTGACCAACTCTACTGATCAACTCTACTGACCAACTCTACTGACCTACTCTACTGACCAACTCTACTGATCAACTCTACTCTCCAACTCTACTGATCAACTCTACTGATCTACTCTACTGATCAGCTCTACTGATCAACTCTACTGATCAACTCTACTGATCTACTCTACTGACCAACTCTACTGACCAACTCTACTGGTCTACTCTACTGATCTACTTTACTGATCTACTCTACTCTCCAACTCTACTGATCTACTTTACTGATCTACTCTACTCTCCAACTCTACTGATCTATACTACTGATCAACTCTACTAAACAACTCTACTGGTATACTCTATTGATCTACTCAGATATAATATGGGCTTAGATTAGATTTTCAATCCTGCAAGAGCTTGGGAAGTTTGTGGAATGATCGAAGGATGATCAAAGAATCAAAGGACCATCCAGACCGTTTCCAGTGTACAGTTCTAAATTCAAGAGAGGGGTTATTAGTTGTGGGGTATTGCTGGTGGGGAGTGTGGTAATGAGGTCACAAGTGGTCAATGTGTTGAGGCTGCCACAAGAAATAAATAATATACACACTAATAATATACACAAAATAATAAAACACACTTCAAAAGGAAAAGGACGTAGTCAGGTTCCTGTGAAATCTCTAGGGTTAGGGTTAGTGCATATCTGAGTTCCAGATACCCAATAGAGTCCCTCTTTGCTAACTTACGTGCACCTAGCTGCATTCATGCCCAGCTGTCCTGCATCTTCCCCTATGCCATCCTTAATACCCTGTAAGCCCCTCCCACTTCTTGGAGCATACCATTACAAGAAAAATCACATGGCAAATCACACAGTTCACTGACATCTTTACATCCATCAGCATCTGAGCTCATACAGTGATTATCATTGTTCTATGTGCATTAGTAAAGCTAGCTCTATAATTTTTAATGTATTAGCCAGACGTTACCAATTTGTAGGAGTAGTAGAACGATACTAGTGATATGTCTGGCGCCTTGACATCATCACAGGAGGCATTAGTGGTGGAGGTATTAGTCAAAGGGGGGTAATTAGTAAGTATCCTGCATGCCTGTAAAGCTCCATTAACACTGAACACAGTGTGGAGAACCTACACTGGTTCTAGACTCTTGATCAGCACCAACACTCTGCGCTTGTTCCAGGTCAGCTGCAGGCCATAGTCTATTCCCAGGATTACTCCGACAGGGGCTCCTACTGTGAGGCGGGGTTAGCCGCTGGCTAGACGCTGTAAAGGAGGCTGAAATATTATGGGAAGCTGAAAACCCTCACTGGAAGGGCAGTGAGCTGCGGGGGTGGGGGAACGCTGGCCCTAAACGTGCCGGCTAGCTCGGAGCCTAACTCCCATTGTGGAGATTTCAGTGCAGGAATCCAGAGCTACACCACCTGTTACTCTGTAAACCTGATCTGACCTGCACCATCCTTTGATCTGGATTCATCAGTGTTCTCTGTGTCTCCTCAGACAAACCCACCATCACACAGCCGTCCAGCGTTACAGTATCCGTAACTAGGGGTGACTCGCTAAACCTAGCCTGTTTGGCACATGGTAATCCCAGTCCTCTGTATGTCTGGACCTCTCCTGGTCATCAGAACCACACAAACTCCACCCTCACCATCAACCACATTCAGCCAAAACATCAGGGTCAATACAACTGCACAGCCATCAACGGCGAGGGCTCCGATTCAGTGACTGTGGAGGTTACCGTTGTAGGTGAGTGTGACGCTCCTGTGTATGTGGAGATCTAATCTGTGGAGGAGAAGGCTGATGTGCTTTTCTCTCGTGTCTCCATCAGAGGACTACCTGCCCATCATCGCAAGCTGTGCTGCGGTTGCCGTGGTGTTGCTGGTAGCTGCATTCTGCATTTGGTATGGCTCATACTACCGACACACCCACATGGGCCACTACATTCTGAAGAACCTGACGTCACGTAGACACAACGCCAACGTGGCCCACAGTGACGTGGACCAGAGCGAACTGTAGCTAATGTCAACCGGCCCTCAGCCTCAGACGCTCGACCCACAGACCGAAGGCTAACCACACTTACCAGTCACTGTCACTCGGCCGTTCAGACCTCCTCATGTTCCGGTTCTGTGCTCTGTTTTATCGTCTGAGGGGAAGCAAGGTTCTGTTCATCAAGCTAAATGACACAACTTCTCTCCTCAGCAGCGAAGCCACTCCGAACCCCGGGGTCCAGTTTTGTGTTAGCACTGTTTTCACAATCGGTTACCTTAACCATGACTCTACTGTAGCTAATGCTAACCCTGACTCTACTGGGTCTAATGCTAACCCTGACTCTACAGTAGCTAATGCTAAACCTGACTCTACAGTAGCTAATGCTAACTCTGACTCCAATATACATAAATCATTTCTAAACACAATAAAACTTTGTTGGTCAGGATGTGAATTATAAAATGAGCTGTGGATGTGGATGCTAAGGGGTAGGTGGACACGTATGTCAGTTTGGCACCTTCATCCACCACTTAATGTCTGTACAGAGATGTCTTAACATTCCTATTAGATTTGTTTGGGCTGTCATGTACGTGTTAATCCAAGCTGGCTCAGAATGTTTCTTTTCATTTCAAGTATGTACTCAGAAATAACCACTTTACATGTGTGAATAAACAAGTCACTTTCCAATGTGATCGAATCTCAGTTGGATAAATCTCACTAGTGGTAGTCAATACTAATATTGCAGCTACTATAGGAAATACTAACTCATGAATGTGCTGTAGTTAATGCTAGCCCTGTGTGCTACTGTAGATGATGCTAACTCATGAATGTGCTGTAGTTAATGCTAGCCCTGTGTGCTGCTGTAGATGATGCTAACTCATGAATGTGCTGTAGTTAATGCTAGCCCTGATGCTACTGTAGATGATGCTAACTCATGAATGTGCTGTAGTTAATGCTAGCCCTGATGCTACTGTAGATGATGCTAACTCATGAATGTGCTGTAGTTAATGCTAGCCCTGTGTGCTGCTGTAGATGATGCTAACTCATGAATGTGCTGTAGTTAATGCTAGCCCTGTGTGCTACTGTAGATGATGCTAACTCATGAATGTGCTGTAGTTAATGCTAGCCCTGTGTGCTACTGTAGATGATGCTAACTCATGAATGTGCTGTAGTTAATGCTAGCCCTGTGTGCTACTGTAGATGATGCTAACTCATGAATGTGCTGTAGTTAATGCTAGCCCTGATGCTACTGTAGATGATGCTAACTCATGAATGTGCTGTAGTTAATGCTAGCCCTGATGCTACTGTAGATGATGCTAACTCATGAATGTGCTGTAGTTAATGCTAGCCCTGTGTGCTACTGTAGATGATGCTAACTCATGAATGTGCTGTAGTTAATGCTAGCCCTGTGTGCTGCTGTAGATGATGCTAACTCATGAATGTGCTGTAGTTAATGCTAGCCCTGATGCTACTGTAGATGATGCTAACTCATGAATGTGCTGTGGTTAATGCTAGCCCTGTGTGCTACAGTAGATGATGCTAACTCATGAATGTGCTGTAGTTAATGCTAGCCCTGTGTGCTGCTGTAGATGATGCTAACTCATGAATGTGCTGTAGTTAATGCTAGCCCTGATGCTACTGTAGATGATGCTAACTCATGAATGTGCTGTGGTTAATGCTAGCCCTGTGTGCTACTGTAGATGATGCTAACTCATGAATGTGCTGTAGTTAATGCTAGCCCTGATGCTACTGTAGATGATGCTAACTCATGAATGTGCTGTAGTTAATGCTAGCCCTGATGCTACTGTAGATGATGCTAACTCATGAATGTGCTGTGGTTAATGCTAGCCCTGTGTGCTACTGTAGATGATGCTAACTCATGAATGTGCTGTAGTTAATGCTAGCCCTGTGTGCTGCTGTAGATGATGCTAACTCATGAATGTACAGTAGTTAATGCTAGCCCTGATGCTACTGTAGATGATGCTAACTCATGAATGTGCTGTAGTTAATGCTAGCCCTGATGCTACTGTAGATGATGCTAACTCATGAATGTACTGTAGTTAATGCTAGCCCTGATGCTACTGTAGATGATGCTAACTCATGAATGTGCTGTAGTTAATGCTAGCCCTGATGCTACTGTAGATGATGCTAACTCATGAATGTACTGTAGTTAATGCTAGCCCTGATGCTACTGTAGATGATGCTAACTCATGAATGTGCTGTAGTTAATGCTAGCCCTGTGTGCTACTGTAGATGATGCTAACTCATGAATGTGCTGTAGTTAATGCTAGCCCTGTGTGCTGCTGTAGATGATGCTAACTCATGAATGTACTGTAGTTAATGCTAGCCCTGATGCTACTGTAGATGATGCTAACTCATGAATGTGCTGTAGTTAATGCTAGCCCTGTGTGCTGCTGTAGATGACGCTAACTCATGAATGTGCTTTAGTTAATGCTAGCCCTGTGTGCTACTGTAGATGATGCTAACTCATGAATGTGCTGTAGTTAATGCTAGCCCTGTGTGCTACTGTAGATGATGCTAACTCATGAATGTGCTGTAGGTAATGCTAGCCCTGATGCTACTGTAGATGATGCTAACTCATGAATGTGCTGTAGGTAACGCTAGCCCTGATGCTACTGTAGATGATGCTAACTCATGAATGTGCTGTAGTTAATGCTAGCCCTGATGCTACTGTAGATGATACTAACTCATGAATGTGCTGTAGTTAATGCTAGCCCTGATGCTACTGTAGATGATGCTAACTCATGAATGTGCTGTAGTTAATGCTAGCCCTGTGTGCTACTGTCGATGACGCTAACTCATGAATGTGCTGTAGTTAATGCTAGCCCTGTGTGCTACTGTAGATGATGCTAACTCATGAATGTGCTGTAGTTAATGCTAGCCCTGTGTGCTACTGTAGATAATGCTAACTCATGAATGTGCTGTAGTTAATGCTAGCCCTGATGCTACTATAGGAAATACTAACTCATGAATGTGCTGTAGTTAATGCTAGCCCTGATGCTACTGTAGATGATGCTAACTCATGAATGTGCTGTAGTTAATTCTAGCCCTGTGTGCTACTATAGGAAATACTAACTCATGAATGTGCTGTAGTTAATGCTAGCCCTGTGCGCTACTGTAGATGATGCTAACTCGTGAATGTGCTGTAGTTAATGCTAGCCCTGATGCTACTGTAGATGACGCTAACTCATGAATGTGCTGTAGTTAATGCTAGCCCTGATGCTACTGTAGATTACGCTAACTCATGAATGTGCTGTAGTTAATGCTAGCCCTGATGCTACTGTAGATGATGCTAACTCATGAATGTGCTGTAGTTAATGCTACCCCTGCCTGCTACTGTAGATGATGCTAACTCATGAATGTGCTGTAGTTAATGCTAGCCCTGTGTGCTACTGTAGATGATGCTAACTCGTGAATGTGCTGTAGTTAATGCTAGCCCTGATGCTACTGTAGATAATGCTAACTCATGAATGTGCTGTAGGTAATGCTAGCCCTGATGCTACTGTAGATAATGCTAACTCATGAATGTGCTGTAGTTAATGCTAGCCCTGATGCTACTATAGGAAATACTAACTCATGAATGTGCTGTAGGTAATGCTAGCCCTGATGCTACTGTAGATGATGCTAACTCATAAATGTGCTGTAGGTAATGCTAGCCCTGATGCTACTGTAGATGACGCTAACTCATGAATGTGCTGTAGTTAATGCTAGCCCTGATGCTACTGTAGATGACGCTAACTCATGAATGTGCTGTAGTTAATGCTAGCCCTGTGTGCTACTGTAGATGATGCTAACTCATGAATGTGCTGTAGTTAATGCTACCCCTGCCTGCTACTGTAGATGATGCTAACTCATGAATGTGCTGTAGTTAATGCTAGCCCTGTGTGCTACTGTAGATGATGCTAACTCGTGAATGTGCTGTAGTTAATGCTAGCCCTGATGCTACTGTAGATAATGCTAACTCATGAATGTGCTGTAGTTAATGCTAGCCCTGTGTGCTACTGTAGATAATGCTAACTCATGAATGTGCTGTAGTTAATGCTAGCCCTGATGCTACTATAGGAAATACTAACTCATGAATGTGCTGTAGGTAATGCTAGCCCTGATGCTACTGTAGATGATGCTAACTCATGAATGTGCTGTAGGTAATGCTAGCCCTGATGCTACTGTAGATGATGCTAACTCATGAATGTACTGTAGTTAATGCTAGCCCTGATGCTACTGTAGAGGATACTAACTCATGAATGTGCTGTAGTTAATGCTAGCCCTGATGCTACTGTAGATGATGCTAACTCATGAATGTGCTGTAGTTAATGCTAGCCCTGATGCTACTGTAGATGATGCTAACTCATGAATGTGCTGTAGTTAATGCTAGCCCTGTTGCTACTATAGAGAAATACTAACTCATGAATGTGCTGTAGTCAATGCTAGCCCTGATGCTACTGTAGATGATGCTAACTCATAAATGGACTGTAGTTAATGCTAGCCCTGATGCTACTGTAGATGATGCTAACTCATGAATGTGCTGTAGTTAATGCTAGCCCTGATGCTACTGTAGATGATGCTAACTCATGAATGTGCTGTAGTTAATGCTAGCCCTGTGTGCTACTGTAGATGATGCTAACTCATGAATGTGCTGTAGTTAATGCTAGCCCTGTGTGCTACTGTAGATGATGCTAACTCATGAATGTGCTGTAGTTAATGCTAGCCCTGATGCTACTATAGGAAATACTAACTCATGAATGTGCTGTAGTTAATGCTAGCCCTGTGTGCTACTGTAGATGATGCTAACTCATGAATGTGCTGTAGTTAATGCTAGCCCTGTCTGCTACTGTAGATAATGCTAACTCATGAATGTGCTGTAGTTAATGCTAGCCCTGATGCTACTGTAGATGATGCTAACTCATGAATGTGCTGTAGTTAATGCTAGCCCTGATGCTACTGTAGATGATGCTAACTCATGAATGTGCTGTAGTTAATGCTAGCCCTGTGTGCTACTGTAGATGATGCTAACTCATGAATGTGCATAGAATGTGTGCTACTGTAATGATGCTAATGCTAGCCCTGTGTGCTACTGTAGATGATGCTAACTCATGAATGTGCTGTAGTTAATGCTAGCCCTGTGTGCTACTGTAGATGATGCTAACTCATGAATGTGCTGTAGGTAATGCCAGCCCTGTGTGCTACTGTAGATGATGCTAACTCATGAATGTGCTGTAGTTAATGCTAGCCCTGATGCTCCTGTAGATGATGCTAACTCATGAATGTGCTGTAGTTAATGCTAGCCCTGTGTGCTACTGTAGATGATGCTAACTCATGAATGTGCTGTAGGTAATGCTAGCCCTGATGCTACTGTAGATAATGCTAACTCATGAATGTGCTGTAGTTAATGCTAGCCCTGATGCTACTATAGGAAATACTAACTCATGAATGTGCTGTAGTTAATGCTAGCCCTGATGCTACTGTAGATGATGCTAACTCATGAATGTGCTGTAGTTAATCCTAGCCCTGTGTGCTACTGTAGATGATGCTAACTCATGAATGTGCTGTAGTTAATGCTAGCCCTGTCTGCTACTGTAGATGATGCTAACTCATGAATGTGCTGTAGTTAATGCTAGCCCTGTGTGCTACTGTAGATGATGCTAACTCATGAATGTGCTGTAGTTAATGCTAGCCCTGTGTGCTACTGTAGATGATGCTAACTCATGAATGTGCTGTAGTTAATGCTAGCCCTGTGTGCTACTGTAGAAAATGCTAACTCTTGAATGTGCTGTAGTTAATGCTAGCCCTGTGTGCTACTGTAGATGATGCTAACTCACGAATGTGCTGTAGTTAATGCTAGCCCTGATGCTACTGTAGATAATGCTAACTCGTGAATGTGCTGTAGTTAATGCTAGCCCTGTGTGCTACTGTAGATGATGCTAACTCATGAATGTGCTGTAGTTAATGCTAGCCCTGTGTGCTACTGTAGATGATGCTAACTCATGAATGTGCTGTAGTTAATGCTAGCCCTGTGTGCTACTGTAGATGATGCTAACTCATGAATGTGCTGTAGTTAATGCTAGCCCTGATGCTACTGTAGATGATGCTAACTCATGAATGTGCTGTAGTTAATGCTAGCCCTGATGCTACTGTAGATGATGCTAACTCATGAATGTGCTGTAGGTAATGCTAGCCCTGATGCTACTGTAGATAATGCTAACTCATGAATGTGCTGTAGTTAATGCTAGCCCTGATGCTACTATAGGAAATACTAACTCATGAATGTGCTGTAGTTAATGCTAGCCCTGATGCTACTGTAGATGATGCTAACTCATGAATGTGCTGTAGTTAATGCTAGCCCTGTGTGCTACTGTAGATGATGCTAACTCATGAACGTGCTGTAGTTAATGCTAGCCCTGATGCTACTGTAGATGATGCTAACTCGTGAATGTGCTGTAGTTAATGCTAGCCCTGTGTGCTACTGTAGATGATGCTAACTCATGAATGTGCTGTAGTTAATGCTAGCCCTGTGTGCGACTGTAGATGATATCGCTAACTCATGAATGTGCTGGGTTAATGAGCCCTGTGTGCTACTGTAGCCCATGTAACCTGAATGTGCTGTAGTTAATGCTAGCCCTGTGTGCTACTGTAGCATGATGCTCAGAATGTGCTGTAGGTAATGCTAGCCCTGATGCTACTGTAGATAATTCTAAACAAGTCGTGACATGTGCTGTAGTTAGTTAATGCTAGCCCTGTGTGCTACTGTAGATGATGCTAACTCATGAATGTGCTGTAGTTAATGCTAGCCCTGATGCTACTGTAGATGATGCTAACTCATGAATGTGCTGTAGTTAATGCTAGCCCTGATGCTACTGTAGATGATGCTAACTCGTGAATGTGCTGTAGTTAATGCTAGCCCTGTGTGCTACTGTAGATGATGCTAACTCACGAATGTGCTGTAGTTAATGCTAGCCCTGTGTGCTACTGTAGATGATGCTAACTCTGGTGGTCATGGCCTAAACTGATGAGCTCTTCCTGCTGCTCCTCACACCACGGAGCAGATATCGCTTCTGCTGTCGGGTTAGAGCCCTTCTACAGCCCTGTCCTGCCCTCCCTGTGTAAAGGCTCGTGTCCTGGTATATCTGCTCCATGCTCCTGAGAACCTTCTTGCAAAGGCACGTGTGGATGTGCCAACCTGAATGGGCTGCAGGGACCACCTCATGCTAACAGTAGTGACAAGGACACCAGTGAAAGATGACAGTGGGGAAGGGTAAGGAGAGAGTAACTGTCGAGGTTTTGTTGACCCCTGGTCTTTTTTCATAAGAGAGCCCTTTTTGGATTGCAGGTTTTGTACTGACCCCTGGTGGATAAAGAGAGCTATTACATGTTTTGTACTGACCCCTAGTGGATAAAGAGAGCTATTACATGTTTTGTACTGACCCCTGGTGGATAAAGTGAGCTATTGCAGGTTTTGTACTGACCCCTGGTGGATAAAGAGCGCTAATACAGGATTTCTACTGACCCCTGGTGGATAAAGAGAGCTATTACAGGTTTTGTACTGACCCCTGGTGGATAAAGAGAGCTATTGCAGGTTTTGTACTGACCCCTGGTGGATAAAGAGAGCTATTACATGTTTTGTACTGACCCCTGGTGGATAAAGAGCGCTAATACAGGTTTTGTACTGACCCCTGGTGGATAAAGAGCGCTAATACAGGTTTTGTACTGACCCCTTGTGGATAAAGAAGGTAATTTATTTCATTACAAAATCACTGCATCCTCTTTTCCTCTGGTTACAGTTGTAAGTCAGTAAGATCAAAGGACAATCAGGAAAAGTTGAGACGTGTATTACAGTTACTGGGACTGTATCTGACTCCGGTCAGAATGATTTTTCATGTTGTTTCTGATCAACTTCATTATTTAATCTACATCCACTCATCATTTCAGGCCTCAAGCACACAGTTGGGGTGGTGAGACGTTTAGGGTCTGAGGATACCGATGCTGAAGTGTTCCAGGGGGCATGTAGTCTCGTTCTCCCTGTAAACTTGTCTTAAGGTGTGAAGTGGTACGGGGACGCCTCCACACGTTCTCTACTGGTGGCAAACCAGTCCAGTACCCGTACCTTCTTCTTCCACAGCCACACCTTTATAATGTGTGCAGTAGGTGGAAAAGACGTCTTCTTGAAGGAGGATAGGCTGCTCTAAGATCTCAGTGTCCTGTTCTGCATTAATGAGTGTAAATGACCTGACACACTGACTCCATACCGTGACAGACCCGGGCTTGTGGACTTGGTTCTGATAACAGTCTGGGTAGTTCTTTTCCTCCAGTAAGGATCTGGAATACTGATCCGTCTGCCCACAGTACACATTCCCACTGTGATCCAGGATGCCTCTGAGCCCGGAGCAGTGTGCGGCGCTTCTAGACATGGTTAATATAAACACTGTACACGGTGTTTGTCACTGTAACGGGTACTGTAGTGTCTGATAAAGGTTTGTCCAGATGAACAGAACACTGAGGGAGAACAGTTTCCATTAGCTGGAATCAGGCTCCAAACACAGTGCGGCCTGACTGGGGGGCTCGCCTCACGCTCAGACTTTAACTAGGTTACATTCAAAAGCTGAGGCACGCCTTCAAGATAGATAGATAGATAGATAGATAGATAGATAGATAGATAGATAGATGCTTTATTGATTCCAGAGGAAAATTCAAGGGAAGAGTAAATAATACAAACACTGGCTTTGATTAATTCGCATCGTCCATATGGTCCCAACTACTATTTTAATTTGTATTGTTTTATTATTATTATTATTGTTATTATTATTGTAGCAGTACTTAGGATTATCAGCAGTAATAATCATTAACTGATTCATTCAAATCTTCTTTATTTGTGTCATATTTATTATTATTATTATTATTATTATTATTATTATTATTATTAAACTGGAGTTCTCAGTCTGACTCTCAATATGAAAATATAACACAAAAAATGAATTATTATAACGGTTTCTATGGTAACCGGAAGAGCTTGGGCCTGTGATGACGCCACCGGAAAGGGGGCGTGGCTTCCCCAACTCTCCGCCGGAGTGTTCCAGAAGGCGCGCGGGGCGGAGTGAGACTTCTAGAACGCGGCGAGCGAGCGCGCGCTGTACCGGAGCGTGTTTACCGTTTACCGCAGGTGTGCAGTAAGTAAGGAGAGCGCCATGACGACCATCGACTACAGCGTGTGGGATCATATCGAGGTGTCGGACGATGAGGACGATACTCACCCCAACATCGACACACCGAGCCTGTTCAAGTGGAGACACCAGGTAACACGCGGCCTCACCTGGGACAGGTCTCCGCGAAGCTCGGAGCTCTAACTGCTCCTTCTTCCCTTTACCTCGGCGTTTAAGGTGGAATTTAGGAAAACAGTAACCTGGGCCGGGTTGCAGTACCACCGTCCACCAGTAGAGGGGGCGACACTGCATCATCGCATGTACATCAGTTCAACTTGAACAATGAGAATTAAACAGTTTACTGGTGGTGGTGATGATGATAATAGTAATAATAATAATAATAATAATATTAATATTAATAATATAGACGTGTGTGTAGATGGTAGTAGATCTGATTAAATCTATATCGGTCTGTATCTGTAGTAGCTCTGTGTTAGTAGCTCTAGGTGAGCAGTAATCTACAAGGTTAGCTCCCCGGTCCTCTGGTTTACTCTGCCCTGTGGTGAACTGCAGTCTGAATCCACTCCAGGGTTCTCACAGGAATCTCCCAGAGCCTCCATTCAGTACTGACGTGACTAGATCTTCTTCACAGGAGGAGAACATGGGTTCTCTGGGTTCCACACAGAAAGAGACGACCTTTTAGCATTCATTAGAAATCTATAACTTATCTATAACTAGACTTATTTTAGGTTTTTAAACTTTATGGAGCTGTCCCTTATTAAAACCCACACTGGTTCTAAGCTGGAGTTAGAAGAGTGATAAACAGAGGCCGCTAGACGCTGTATGGACTGAGAAGGCGTCGGTGCTAATAACGCTAATGATGCTAACACGTTTCTTCTCAGATCTGAGTCAGATTCACGAGTGTTCGTCATAAGACTGACTATCTAACACCAGTGAAGGACTGGAACCCGAATAAAAACGCCCCAGACGGGTTTAGTACCTGTTATTAGGGTAACTCTGGAGGTTGTA
The DNA here is from genome assembly GCA_024036415.1 of Prochilodus magdalenae. Lineage (NCBI taxonomy): Eukaryota > Metazoa > Chordata > Actinopteri > Characiformes > Prochilodontidae > Prochilodus > Prochilodus magdalenae. Next base: position 37,078 of record JAMWET010002214.1, on the reverse strand, counting down.
GCGACCAGAACTCTGAGAACACGAAGTAATGGCAGTTAGCTAAGAGCTAGCTTAGGAGTGCTAGCTAGTGTGTGTAAATGTCCACAGTTAGACCTGCTAATTTAGTGTTTGTTAAGAGCTTAGTCCTTCAGGCTTATTTAACACCCCGAGATTCAGCACACCTTAGAAATCCCATAAAATCAGAAATAGTTCCTCAGTGTTGGGCTGTTTAGTGGACTGTAAACACAGCGTAGCCGCTAAGCTAACTGTATGTGTCCAGTGTTGGGGTTAAACTCTGGATGTTGGTGTTTGGGTTTCTGTTGTTCCTTCGTGTTAATAGATGTTTCTGGAAGGTCCGGGGGGTGTTTTACCATGGGGGTCTACAGTGTGGTCAGCATTGGTCGGTGTATGTGGATTTCTGTGTTCTGTTATTAAAACCAACAGCCCGGCTGCTTTAGCCTTGGCTAATTGGATTTGTTCACTCGCCTGTTTTCAGTGTATTCTGACAGCTTGTTCATTGAAATCAAGATTGTTCTTCTGATTATTTTCTGGCAGAGGAGGAAGTCAAATTTACATATGTACATATCAGAGAATTTCTAGAGACCCCTCCTGCCTTTGTGTATTCTGTAGTTATGCTATATATATTTTATTCTTAAGTTAGTATGTATATAACGTTTCCCTGCTGGAGAGCATCAGTCTGACCCTCACCACAAGCATTTCACTGCAGAAATGTCCTGACATGTTGTGCAAATGACAAATAAACCTGAAACTTGAACTTGAATTACCACAGCACCAGAACCCTTACTGCTCCTATAACTGTATGTTCAGAGACATTCCTCTTATGTTTGAGATTGCTGGCAGAGACCCCTCCAGCCCTAGAGGGTCAGGAAGAGTTTTTAAGAGTCATCAACCTGGTCACACTGGCAGGACCTCCTACATCATGACTACACCGCTATAGACTGCACTGATCCAGTCCTGATTACCCCACCCCATACACACTGGACTCCACTAGCCCACTGGACCACCAGAACATGACTACAGCACTATAGACTGTACTGATCCAGTCCTGATCACCCCAGCCCATACACACTGGGCTCCACTAGCCCACTGGACTACCAGAACCTGACTACACCACTATAGACTGTACTGATCTAGTCCTGATCATTCCACCCCATACACACTGGACTCCACTAGCCCACTAGCCCACTGGACCACCAGAACACGACTACACCACTATAGACTGTACTGATCCAGTCCTGATCACCCCAGCCCATACACACTGGGCTCCACTAGCCCACTGGACTACCAGAACCTGACTACACCACTATAGACTGTACTGATCCAGTCCTGATCACCCAGCCCATACACACTGGGCTCCACTAGCCCACTGGACTACCAGAACCTGACTACACCACTATAGACTGTACTGATCCAGTCCTGATCACCCCAGCCCATACACACTGGGCTCCACTAGCCCACTGGACCACCAGAACACGACTACACCACTATAGACTGTACTGATCCAGTCCTGATCACCCAGCCCATACACACTGGACTCCACTAGCCCACTGGACTACCAGAACATGACTACACCACTATAGACTGTACTGATCCAGTCCTGATCACCCCAGCCCATACACACTGGGCTCCACTAGCCCACTGGACCACCAGAACCTGACTACACCACTATAGACTGTACTGATCCTGTCCTGATCACCCAGCCCATACACACTGGGCTCCACTAGCCCACTGGACCACCAGAACATGACTACACCACTATAGACTGTACTGATCCTGTCCTGATCACCCCAGCCCATACACACTGGGCTCCACTAGCCCACTGGACCACCAGAACCTGACTACACCACTATAGACTGTACTGATCCAGTCCTGATCACCCAGCCCATACACACTGGGCTCCACTAGCCCACTGGACCACCAGAACATGACTACACCACTATAGACTGTACTGATCCAGTCCTGATCACCCAGCCCATACACACTGGGCTCCACTAGCCCACTGGACCACCAGAACATGACTACACCACTATAGACTGTACTGATCCAGTCCTGATCACCCAGCCCATACACACTGGGCT
>JAMWET010002214.1:7500-30000 GCA_024036415.1 Prochilodus magdalenae | reverse complement strand
GAGGTAAATGTGCGGTAGCTGAGTGAAACACAGCAGTAACTGAGGTAAATGTGCGGTAGCTGAGTGAAACACAGCAGTAACTGAGGTAAATGTGCGGTAGCTGAGTGAAACACAGCAGTAACTGAGGTAAATGTGCGGTAGCTGAGTGAAACACGGCAGTAACTGAGGTAAATGTGCGGTAGCTGAGTGAAACACTGCAGTAACTGAGGTAAATGTGCGGTAGCTGAGGTGAAACACGGCAGTAACTGAGGTAAATGTGCGGTAGCTGAGTGAAATACGGCAGTAACTGAGGTAAATGTGCAGTAGCTGAGTGAAATACGGCAGTAACTGAGGTAAATGTGCAGTAGCTGAGTGAAATACGGCAGTAACTGAGGTAAATGTGCGGTAGCTGAGTGAAACACAGCAGTAACTGAGGTAAATGTGCGGTAGCTGAGTGAAACACAGCAGTAACTGAGGTAAATGTGCGGTAGCTGAGTGAAACACGGCAGTAACTGAGGTAAATGTGCGGTAGCTGAGTGAAACACGGCAGTAACTGAGGTAAATGTGCGGTAGCTGAGTGAAACACGGCAGTAACTGAGGTAAATGTGCGGTAGCTGAGTGAAACACGGCAGTAACTGAGGTAAATGTGCGGTAGCTGAGTGAAACACGGCAGTAACTGTGGTAAATGTGCGGTAGCTGAGTGAAATGCTAGATGGCTAGTCTAGGTGGCATGTGAGTGTAATACTGGGTTCATATCAGGAGCTTATGGAGATTATGAAGTTCAGAGGGACCTGTTGAATGTTTCAGTAATAAAACCCAAAGATGCCCTCCTCCTCAGTGTGATGCTGACCACGTGTGTTATCTCATTTCCCTCTCTGTGTCTGTGTTTCAGAAACATGCTCTGATGGAGCAGGTGGCCCACCAGACCATCGTAATGCAGTTCATCCTGGAGCTGGCCAAAAGTCTGAAGGTGGACCCCCGAGGCTGCTTTCGCCAGTTCTTTGCCAAGATCAAGGTGGGCTTACCTTTAAAGCGTAGACAGAGTAACATAGTAAAAACAAAACGTTTGGGTACAGTGGAGACATCTGTAAGAGTGGCTGAAGGCCTGCAATGCTCCTACATGGTTACCTTTCACCCAGTTACGCAGAGATTGGAAAACATCACCGGCCATCACCACATCCGGTAGAACACGCAGATGAAGACAAGTCTTTAGTTTAGCTCACAACGTCCTGCTCCGGAGCGTACCACAAACTGTACTGAGACGCAGAGACCAAGGAACTAGGGTGTTTCCTTGTTTTGGAAAGTTCCGGAGTGGTCTTTAGCTCATGTAGCAGAATTTGGAGAAGACCATCTCCAGCACCTAAAAGATCTGTTGACTGTTTTGATGATGCTGATCTCTTTCCAGGTTCAGACTGTTGTTCAGGTTAAAGCAGTGTTCAGTGTTAACAAGCGTGGGAGATTATTAGTGTGTGTGTGTGTGTGTGTGTGTGTGTGTGTGTGTGTGTGTGTGTGTGTGTGTGTGTGTGTGTGTGTGTGTGTGTGTGTGTGTGTCTCAGACCGCAGATCAGCAGTATCAAGATGCCTTTAACGATGAGCTGGAGTCCTTTAAGGAAAGAGTCCGCGGCCGAGCCAAAATCCGCATCGAGAAGGCCATGAAGGAGTATGAGGAGGAGGAACGACAGAAACGTATCGGCCCTGGAGGACTAGACCCAGTGGAAGTCTACGACTCCCTGCCCGAGGTACACTGACTCTGTCTGACTCTCTCTGTGTCTCTGTTCAGGAATAAACAGGTGTGTTTGCGTTACCATACAGCCTGTGGAGGATCCGTTTGGGTTTATCGCTGTGACACCAGTGTTGATGTTGGCTCTAGTGTTGACGTTCACTCTTTTACTCATGTGCCGTGTTATCTCCAGTGTTAGCATTAGCTTCAGTGTTAGCTCTAATGGTAGCTTCAGTGCTGTCCCAGTACTATTGTGGATCCCAGTGTTAGCTCCGGTACTGTTGTTACTCCCAGTGCTGGTTGTGCCTCTGGTGTTGGCTCCAGTACCGTTGTTGGTCCCGGTGTTGGCTCCAGTACCGTTGTTGGTCCCGGTGTTGGCTCCAGTACCGTTGTTGGTCTCCGTGTTGGCTCCAGTACCGTTGTTGGTCTCCGTGTTGGCTCCAGTAACCTTGTTGTTGGTCTCCGTGTTGGCTCCAGTAACCTTGTTGTTGGTCTCCGTGTTGGCTCCAGTACCGTTGTTGGTCTCCGTGTTGGCTCCAGTACCGTTGTTGGTCCCAGTTTTAGCTCCAGTACCGTTGTTGGTCTCCGTGTTGGCTCCAATATCGTTGTTGGTCCCAGTGTGGGCTCCAGTACCGTTGTTGGTCTCCGTGTTGGCTCCAGTAACCTTGTTGTTGGTCTCCGTGTTGGCTCCAGTACCGTTGTTGGTCTCCGTGTTGGCTCCAGTACCGTTGTTGGTCTCCGTGTTGGCTCCAGTACCGTTGTTGGTCCCAGTTTTAGCTCCAGTACCGTTGTTGGTCTCCGTGTTGGCTCCAGTACCGTTGTTGGTCTCAGTGTTGGCTCCAATATCGTTGTTGGTCCCAGTGTGGGCTCCAGTACCGTTGTTGGTCCCAGTGTGAGCTCCAGTACCGTTGTTGGTCTCCGTGTTGGCTCCAGTACCGTTGTTGGTCTCAGTGTTGGCTCCAATATCGTTGTTGGTCCCAGTGTGGGCTCCAGTACCGTTGTTGGTCACAGTTTTAGCTCCAGTACCGTTGTTGGTCTCCGTGTTGGCTCCAGTACCGCTGTTGGTCCCGGTGTTGGCGCCAGTACCGCTGTTGGTCCCGGTGTTGGCTCCAGTACCGCTGTTGGTCTCCGTGTTGGCTCCAATACCGTTGTTGGTCCCAGTGTGGGCTCCAGTACCGTTGTTGGTCACAGTTTTAGCTCCAGTACCGTTGTTGGTCCCAGTGTTGGCTCCAGTACCGTTGTTGGTCCCGGTTTTAGCTCCAGTACCGCTGTTGGTCCCGGTGTTGGCGCCAGTACCGCTGTTGGTCCCGGTGTTGGCGCCAGTACCGCTGTTGGTCCCGGTGTTGGCGCCAGTACCGCTGTTATGCCCAGTGTTACATTGTTTACCATTTGCAGTGTGGCGAGTTGGAGAGTTATGGTGCTGGTGGGTTGACTGGTGTATGTATTGTCTTTCTGAAACAGGAAATGCAGAAGTGTTTTGATGAGAAGGACATTCAGATGCTGCAGGACACCATCAGCAAAATGGACCCCACGGTATTGATCTTCCATTTATTATGTATATTAGACGTTATAATTCACCACATGATTAAAGTGATTGTGATTGGTCATGTGTTATTTACTGGAATCTATTTAAATAGCGGAGCAGTTTGTTTTAGTGATGTGGGTAGTGAACAAGGCTGCTGTAATATCTCCAAAATAAAACTCGATTTTTATCCCATGTTGGTTTAGTTGATTCATTCAGCACTTATACTTACGGTTTAAAATAAAAATCAGTAAACATGGAGGTCCAGGGTTCAGTTCAGCAGGAGGTAAAGACTGGCTTCATGCTGCAGCTAACTGTTTCACCCAGTGAAAGCCACAGTGTGGTCTTCCTTCAGTTACTGTGATGTTGACTGACTGTGTGATTGTCTGTTCAGGAGGCAAAGTACCACATGAAGCGCTGCATCGATTCCGGTCTTTGGGTGCCCAACTCTCAGACAGACGACGCAGAGAAAGAGGAGAAGGAGGAGAAGGAGGAGGAGCCTCTGTACGAGGAAGTGAAGAAGGAGACTAGTGATGGACAGGACAAATCAGACTCTAAATGAACAGAGCATACATATAACGCAATCATAACATTCAACAGAGTAAACACATTCTCTAAGCCCCGCCCCAACACGGCCCTGCCCCCAGTACCTCCTCTAAACACTGGCCCAACACTGCCCTGCCCCAACACGGCCCTGCCCCTTAGTACCTCCTCTAAACACTGGCCCAACGCTGCCCTGCCCCCAGTACCTCCTCTAAACACTGGCCCGACACTGCCCCATCCTAGTACCTCCTCTAAACACTGGCCCAACACTGCCCTGCCCCCAGTACCTCCTCTAAACACTGGCCCGACACTGCCCCATCCTAGTACCTCCTCTAAACCCTGCCCCAACAATGCCCCATCTTAGTACCTCCTCTAAACCCTGCCCCAACAATGCCCCATCTTAGTACCTCCTCTAAACCCTGCCCCAACAATGCCCCATCTTAGTACCTCCTCTAAACCCTGCCCCAACAATGCCCCATCTTAGTACCTCCTCTAAACCCCACCCCAACAATGTCCCCGCCCCAGTACCACCTCTAAACCCTGCCCCAACATTCCCCGCCCTCAGTAACACCTCCAAAGGTCCCACCAATTTAGTTTCACATTAATTAGATCTTTTTTTTCCTCTCCTGCTGATTTTTATAATCAGTGCTCATTAGTGTATTTATTAAAGAGGTCAGAGGTTAATTGGCCCCGCCCCTGACCAGTGCATGCTGATGTCCTTATTGAAGGAGTAACTCTGCTTTCTGTGAACCAGCAGAATGAAACTAATTACATTCATTAAAGACATTCAGATTCTCAGAGATGATCAGATCGGCCCTCACCTCACACCGCAGTGTTGTTTACTCCCTGTTTATCGTTTAGAGTAAATAACCGTTTCCTCCCACAGATTCCGCCAGTCGCGCGTGGATGCAGGAGCGAACTGCCGGAAATGTTTCCGTCACCCTGTTGTATATAAAATACTCGTTTACTTTGTTTTTTCTCGGCTCTGGTGTTCGGCAGGACGCAGTGTGAGGTTCTTTTGTTTGTTTTAGACGTTAATGTTCAATCTTACTTTTATTTGTACTAGGGTTTGTGTTGCTGAGTAAAGGTCTGCTGTAAACACAGAAGTGTTCTTCTCTCCTTCTGTCCACTTTGAAACAGGATCTTAGTGATGCACCTTTAGCGGTGATGTAAATCAGGTGTAGCCATGAGGTCTCCAGTAGCCACAAGCTGGTACGTTAGCCCAATGCTAATGCTAACGAGTCGGGTTTGGGCAGGAAAAGGCCAAACAGTACAAGTTAAAGTATTATTAACACGTGTGAGTAGATTAACACGACTGAAGCTTTTGGTTACTCTGCCATTCATCTCGTTACAGACTGGTGGTGCCATTAGCTACCTAAACAAACCCGTTAGCTGAAAATGCGCTTAGTTAGCTTAGCGTGGCTGAGGACAGTGTAACATGTGAAGACCTCGAAGCCTACTTCTATGGTTTTTAATAAAGCACTAATATAAAACTGAACACAATGGCTAATGAACACAGTGGTTAGAATCAGTTAGCCAGTTAGCTTCTTCAGGAGGAACGCTGTGGATGACCTTTCAGCAGCTACTAATAAATGAAAAGCTTTGAGAAACTGTTAGAAGTAGGATTTGGGGTTTAGCGTTCTGATTTTGGTCTAACCAGCACGCTGTTTTACAGAAATCACACATTCTCCTCTCAGAACAAAGCACCACGTGTTCACAGGTGGCTAGGCTAGCTAGCCTTAGCCTGAGTTAGCTTACACACATAATAAAGAGCTGCCTGCCTTCATTGTTCCACAGTGACGAAGTGGAAGCTGGCTGTTCAGCCAGATCAGCGCGACTTCTCCTGACTGACTCGGTGTGGACACACTGCAGTGTCTTACCGAGGCGGACCTGAGAAAGCAGGCGGGTGAATAATACACACGTGTGTATGTTGTAGCTTCAGCTCGAGAAAGGTGAGGGTGACCGCGTGTACGGCCCATGCTCTTCTGTTCTAACGGCCACTGCAGCAAGTCTGGGCTCCCCGTTTCTGGGGCCCTATGTTCAGCACCTCCCTGACAAGCAAGTTTACCCACTGGCAACGGAGCACTTTTCCAAACCGCCACTTCCTGTCGCAGAAGTGACGCTGTCCATCTCCAGAGAGAGGGTAACAGGTTCTTGACCCAAGTGAAGGGGTCGCTCCTGGGATGTCCATTACCATGATGCCAGAACTCCTGTTCAGAGGACTGGTCCTGCACTTGCGCCTGCCCTTCTGGTGACCAGCTGTTGCTCTACGTCAGTCGGTCTCCACCCTTCCAGGGCACAACAGAAACATACAGCAGCCGGTATCTAGCGACATGGTGAGTTGACACCCCTGATGACATAGGTAAGCCCCAACCTGCACTGAACGCCTAGTCTGTATACCAGGTGGGTGATGACAGCCACTCTTCCTGTTCCTGATGGTTCTGGTGTTGGGCTCTGGTGTTGGGCTCTGGCTCGTCTTGTACTCCTACGTCTTGCTGTACTGGTAGACGATGCCAGGTGCTGACTGTCGGTAGCTGTGAAACGCAGGGTGTCTCTGAACCCAGGCTGAGGGTCGCCAGTCTCTGTGGACCTTGATGAATAGTAGGGGGTAGACCTGCCTCACCAGGGTGGGAACGGGCAGTTTAACACCTCCAAAAGAAGCCAGGGGAAAGAAATGACCAGCCCAGCACGACCTCTACATGAATCACAGGGCGGGGAGGACACGGTGGGACACAGCCCTCCAAAACCCACCCTCAACTGACCCTACAGTCGGTGCGGCGTACGCCCTGAATCTGGGATTGCGGTGCGATGCTGAGCGCTCCGCTGCAAGCTAGCCACCGGTCTCTGGGATGTGCTGAAGAGGACTTTGGGGAGAGGTAGCGGCCCATGTCCTCCGTGTTCTGTGTGGCCCGTGTTCTCGGAGGCCCGTGTTCTGTGTGGCCCGTGTTCTGTGTGGCCCGTGTTCTCGGAGGCCCGTGTTCTCGGAGGCCCGTGTTCTCCGAGGCCCGTGTTCTGTGTGGCCCCTGTTCTGTGTGGCCCCTGTTCTCCGAGGCCCGTGTTCTGTGTGGCCCGTGTTCTCCGAGGCCCGTGTTCTCCGAGGCCCGTGTTCTGTGTGGCCCGTGTTCTGTGTGGCCTGTGTTCTCCGAGGCCCGTGTTCTGTGTTGCCCCTGTTCTCCGAGGCCCGTGTTCTGTGTGGCCCCTGTTCTCCGAGGCCCGTGTTCTCCGAGGCCCGTGTTCTGTGTGGCCCGTGTTCTCGGAGGCCCGTGTTCTCCGAGGCCCGTGTTCTGTGTGGCCCCTGTTCTGTGTGGCCCCTGTTCTCCGAGGCCCGTGTTCTCCGAGGCCCGTGTTCTCCGAGGCCCGTGTTCTCCGAGGCCCGTGTTCTCCGAGGCCCGTGTTCTCCGAGGCCCGTGTTCTGTGTGGCCCGTGTTCTGTGTGGCCCGTGTTCTCCGAGGCCCGTGTTCTGTGTTGCCCCTGTTCTCCGAGGCCCGTGTTCTGTGTGGCCCCTGTTCTCCGAGGCCCGTGTTCTCCGAGGCCCGTGTTCTGTGTGGCCCGTGTTCTGTGTGGCCCGTGTTCTCCGAGGCCCGTGTTCTCCGAGGCCCGTGTTCTCCGAGGCCCGTGTTCTCCGAGGCCCGTGTTCTGTGTGGCCCCTGTTCTCCGAGGCCCGTGTTCTCCGAGGCCCGTGTTCTGTGTGGCCCGTGTTCTCCGAGGCCCGTGTTCTGTGTGGCCCGTGTTCTGTGTGGCCCGTGTTCTCCGAGGCCCGTGTTCTGTGTGGCCCGTGTTCTCCGAGGCCCGTGTTCTGTGTGGCCCGTGTTCTCCGAGGCCCCTGTTCTCCGAGGCCCGTGTTCTGTGTGGCCCGTGTTCTGTGTGGCCCCTGTTCTCCGAGGCCCGTGTTCTGTGTGGCCCGTGTTCTCCGAGGCCCGTGTTCTGTGTGGCCCCTGTTCTCCGAGGCCCGTGTTCTGTGTGGCCCGTGTTCTCCGAGGCCCGTGTTCTCCGAGGCCCGTGTTCTGTGTGGCCCGTGTTCTGTGTGGCCCCTGTTCTCCGAGGCCCGTGTTCTGTGTGGCCCGTGTTCTGTGTGGCCCGTGTTCTGTGTGGCCCCTGCTCTCTGAGGGCGTGTAAACTTACTCACACCCAATAATGCGGGCTTTGACCGGAAGTGGTCGGACGTCTGCACGTGCCCGTGTAAAGGGTGTCAGGGATTTTAATGTGCTTTCATCTCTGATCCCCGATCAGCACGGAGAGCGCGCGTGTGCGCGCGTGCGCTCGTTCGGCGGGAGAGGAGGGGGTTCGCGCGCGCGGAGCACAGCGGATATTCACGAAGAGACTTTGAGTATTTACACTGAAACACGGAGACGCTGCAGAGAGACGGAGAGATGCTCATCCCTCCATCTCCGCCTGCTCGGCCGCTCGCTCGTCGCGGAGGTGAAGATGAAGGTGAGTGTGCTCCTCTTCCTCTCTCGCGGATGATGCACCGTTTTGGCGCGAGGCTCTGCGTGTCTGTGTTCTTCATCATGGCAGCTGTCCGTGTCTGCAGTGACGGTCCGCGCTGTGCTGTGTCCGCGCGCTGCGGCTGAGCTCCGGATCCGGTTCTGTACGGTTCTGGATCTTTAATTAACGGTTCTGTTTGGCTGTGGAGCTACGTACACACACACACACATAGCTCGGTGCAGGTTCTGGTTCTAGATCACCATCACGCTGGCTAAGCCGGTGGAGCAGTACAGTGTGCGTGTCCATTTGAGAAGGTTTACAGGTCCACCAGGGGGGCCAGGCTGGTCTGCAAACATGGCCAAGTTTATTATTGTGGTCCTGAAGATCCACCCTGGAGACCTTGGTTACAGAACACCTGGCCTTGATGTCCACATGTCCCTGAAGGACTCCATTACCTGCATCAGGTGTGTTAGATTAGGGCTGGGGCGAACCAAAACACACCTGTGGTTCCCCAGCCTGACCATCATGACCAAGGTGACCATTCTGGTAGAGCTAGCCTCTGCAGGTAAACCGGCGTAGGGTCTGTTTTCACCTGGTCCACCTTGTCAGCCACCTTCATCAAAGACCAGCTTAGAGGATCTGAAAACATCTACGAGCCGCGGCTGGACTTTTCAGCAGGGTTACTGATGGATACTGTGATGGTCCTCGATGTTCTCTGTTGGTCACAGGATTCCTGAGTGAAGATTGACAGAGTGGTCCATCTGGAGAGGTGTGGTCAACAAAAGGGGCGTGGGCTGTCAGTTTCCTTCAGTCAGTCAAAGGGGTGTGCTAGGTGGCAACGGCGGCGGATCCCAGGTCGCCGTGGCAACACGGTGAGATGGGTACGAGGGTGTGACCCCCCCTCCCCCCCCCCCCCCCCCCCCCCCCCCCCCCCCCCCCCCCCCGGTTTGACCTCGGCCTGACCCCGGCGCGACCTGGCTCTCCACCTGCTGTGCTGCCTGGGTTCGGCTCCGGTTCGGTCCGGAGGGAAGAACCAGCCCATCAGGATGAAGAAGAGCCGCAGTGTCCTGACCGTGACCGGAGAGGAGGTACATGTACATTCACACACAGTCACATGGTCTTATCAATTAGTAGAGCCGCTATGTGCTCAACAGAACCAGTTAATAGAGTCGCTAATAAACTAATAGGGCTGCTGGTTGGCATGTACCAGTCCATTGGCTTGATAAGTCCACCCAGAGTACTGTCCTGTGTACAAGATGGGACTGCCTTTCCCACCTTGGTGAAAGAAGCCACTGCTCAGACTGAGCAAAACACCACTGGACCACCAGGTTTGGTGTCACCGAGCTCGGAACAGAACACTATCTGCTATCAGGAAAGGAAACGAATAGAGCCGCCAATAAGTGAACAGAACTGCTAGTTAAATAACACAGTCAATCAAGTTTATTAGTATAGTCCAATAGCTAGTTTATTAATATAGCTGCTAGTTCAGTTTTATAATCACTAGTAAAGTAACAGAACTGCTAGTTCAGTAATATACTCGCTAGTAAAGTAATAGAGCTGCTAGTTCAGTTTTATAATCACTAGTAAAGTAACAGAACTGCTAGTTCAGTAATATACTCGCTAGTAAAGTAATAGAGCTGCTAGTTCAGTAATATACTCGCTAGTAAACTAACCGAACTGCTAGTTCAGTAATATACTCGCTAGTAAAGTAATAGAGCTGCTAGTTCAGTTTTATAATCACTAGTAAAGTAACAGAACTATCAGGAAAGGAAACGAATAGAGCCGCCAAAAGTAATAGAGCTGCTAGTTCAGTAAGAGACAATCGCTATTAGTATACTCCAATAGCCGTTTAACTGCTGGCTAGTTCAGTAATATACTCGCTAGTAAACTGACAGAGCTTCTAGTTCAGGAATATACTCGCTAGTAAAGTAATAGAGCTGCTAGTTCAGTAATATAGTCCCTAGTAAACTAACCGAACTGCTAGTTCAGTAATATACTCGCTAGTAAAGTAATAGAGCTGCTAGTTCAGTAATATACTCGCTAGTAAAGTAACAGAACTGCTAGTTCAGTAATATACTCGCTAGTAAAGTAATAGAGCTGCTAGTTCAGTAATATACTCGCTAGTAAACTAACCGAACTGCTAGTTCAGTAATTAACTCGCTAGTAAAGTAATAGAGCTGCTAGTTCAGTAATATACTCGCTAGTAAACTAACCGAACTGCTAGTTCAGTAATATACTCGCTAGTAAAGTAACAGAACTGCTAATTCAGTAATATACTCGCTAGTAAAGTAATAGAGCTGCTAGTTCAGTAATATACTCGCTAGTAAACTAACCGAACTGCTAGTTCAGTAATATTATAGTAAAGTAAAGGTAGTAAAGTTCAGTAATAAAATATACTCGCTAGTAAAGTAACAGAACTGCTAGTTCAGTAATAGAGCTGCTAGTTCAGTAATATACTCGCTAGTAAAGTAATAGAGCTGCTAGTTCAGTAATATACTCGCTAGTAAACTAACCGAACTGCTAGTTCAGTAATATACTCGCTAGTAAAGTAATAGAGCTGCTAGTTCAGTAATATACTTGCTAGTAAAGTAATAGAGCTGCTAGTTCAGTAATATACTCGCTAGTAAACTAACCGAACTGCTAGTTCAGTAATATACTCGCTAGTAAAGTAATAGAGCTGCTAGTTCAGTAATATACTCGCTAGTAAACTAACCGAACTGCTAGTTCAGTAATATACTCGCTAGTAAACTAACCGAACTGCTAGTTCAGTAATATACTCGCTAGTAAAGTAATAGAGCTGCTAGTTCAGTAATATACTCGCTAGTAAAGTAATAGAGCTGCTAGTTCAGTAATATACTCGCTAGTAAAGTAACAGAACTGCTAGTTCAGTAATATACTCGCTAGTAAAGTAATAGAACTGCTAGTTCAGTAATATACTTGCTAGTAATCAAGCTGCTAGTTCAGTAATATAGTTGCTAGTAAAGTGATAGACTCGCTAGTCCTAAACCGTAATATACTGCTAGTTAGAGCTGCAGTAAATATACTCGCTAGTAAAGTAATAGAGCTGCTAGTTCAGTAATATACTCGGTAGTAAAGTAATAGAGCTGCTAGTTCAGTTTTATAATCACTAGTAAAGTAACAGAACTGCTAGTTCAGTAATATACTCGCTAGTAAAGTAATAGAGCTGCTAGTTCAGTAATATACTCGCTAGTAAACTAACCGAACTGCTAGTTCAGTAATATACTAGCTAGATCAGTAATTATACTGCTAGTTCAGTATAGAGCTCTAGTATAGTAAAGTAATAGAGCTGTTCAGTAATATAGTCTAAAGTAATACTTGCTAGTAAATATAACCAGTAAAATAGAGCTGCTAGTTCAGTAATATAGTTGCTAGTAAAGTGATAGAGCTTCTAGTTCAGGAATATAGTTGCTAGTAAAGTAATAGAGCTGCTAGTTCAGTAATATAGTTGCTAGTAAAGTAATTGAGCTCCTAGTTCAGTAATATAGTCCCTAGTAAAGTAATAGAGCTGCTAGTTCAGCTATAGTTTCAGTAATAAACTCGCTAGTAATACTAGTCACTAGTAAAGTGCTAGTGCTTGTTCAGTAATATATAGTATAGTAAAGTAATAGAGCTGCTAGTTCAGTAATATAGTCCCTAGTAATTGAGCTGCTTGGTCAGTAATATAGTCACTAGTAAAGTAATAGAGCTGCTAGTTCAGTAATATAGTTGCTAGTAAAGTAATAGAGCTGCTAGTTCACTAATATACTAGTAAACTAGCTAGTACTAGTTAAATATAATCGTAGTAAAGCGCTCCTAGTTCAGTAATATAGTCACTCGCTAGTTCATAGATCTGCTAGTAAATATAGTTGCTAGTAAAGTAATAGAGATAGAGCTTAGTAATGTAGTCAGATCTAGTAAAGTAATAGAGCTGACTTGTTCACTAATATAAAGTTCACTAGTAAAGTAATAGAGCTGCTAGTTCAGTAATTATACTCCGCTAGTAAAGTAACAGAGCTGCTAGTTCAGTAATATAGTCCCTAGTAAAGTATAGAGCGCTAGTTCAGTAATATAATCACTAGTAGAGTAATTGAGCTAGTAGTACAATAATATAGTAGCTAGTAAAGTAATAGAGATGCTAGTTCAGGCTAGTTAGTAAAGTAATAGAGCTGCTTGTTCAGTAATATAGTCACTAGTAAAGTTATAGAGCTATTAGTTCAGTAATATAGTTGCTAGTAAAGTAATAGAGCTGCTAGTTCACTAATATGCTAGTTCACTAGTAAAGTACCAGAGCTGCTAGTTCAGTAATATACTCATACGCTAGTAAAGTAATAGAAACTCCTAGTTCAGTAAAATATCAAGTAATAATACTTGCTAGTAATCAATATAGTCTAGTTCAGTAATAGAGCGCTAGTTCAGCTATATAGTCAATAGTGTAATAGAGCTTAAAGTAAAATAGTTCAGTAATATAGTCCCTAGTAAAGTAATAGAGCTGCTAGTTCAGTAATATAGTCCCTAGTAATTGAGCTGCTTGGTCAGTAATATAGTCACTAGTAAAGTAATAGAGCTGCTTGTTCAGTAATATAGTCCCTAGTAAAGTAAAGTTTGCTCAGTAATATAGTTCAGTAATATAGAAGCTTGCTAGTAAAGTAATAGTCACTGTTGAAAGTAATAGAGCTTCTACAGAGAATAATATGTAATAGTTCACAAATATTAGTCAAAGTACCAGAGCTGCTAGTTCAGTAATATAATCCGTAGTAAAGTAATTGAGCTCCTAGTTCAGTAATATAGTCGCTAGTATAGAAATAGAGCTGCTAGTTCAGCAATATAGTCTTTAGTCAAGTAATACAGCGCTTGTTTAGTAATGTAGTCACTAGTAAAGTAATAGAGCTGCTTGTTCACTAATATACGAGTTCACTAGTAAAGTACTAGAGCTGCTAGTTCAGTAATATAGTCACTAGTAAAGTAATTGAGCTCCTAGTTCAGTAATATAGTCCCTAGTAAAGTAATAGAGCTGCTAGTTCAGTAATATAGTCACTAGTAAAGTAATTGAGCTCCTAGTTCAGTAATATAGTCCCTAGTAAAGTAATAGAGCTGCTAGTTCAGTAATATAGTCACTAGTAAAGTAATAGGGCTGCTTGTTCAGTAATATAGTCACTAGTAAAGTTATAGAGCTATTAGTTCAGTAATATAGTTGCTAGTAAAGTAATAGAGCTGCTAGTTCACTAATATGCTAGTTCACTAGTAAAGTACCAGAGCTGCTAGTTCAGTAATATAATCCATAGTAAAGTAATTGAGCTCCTAGTTCAGTAATATAGTTGCTAGTATAGAAATAGAGCTGCTAGTTCAGCAATATAGTCTTTAGTCAAGTAATAGAGCACTAGTTCAGTAATGTAGTCACTAGTAAAGTAATAGAGCTGCTAGTTCAGCAATAATAGTCAATACGTAGAGCCACTAGTTCAGTAATTATAGTAATAGGGTCTGCTAGTTCAGCAATTATAGTCACTATTAATACTAGTTCAGAGCATAGTTCAAGTAATAGAGTCAATAGTAAAGTAATAGAGCTCATCACTTGTAAAATAATCAAGCTGCTAGTTCAGTAATATAGTCACTAGTAAAGTAATAGAGCTGCTAGTTCAGAAATATAATCACTAGTTAAGTAATAGAGCTGCTAGTTCAGAAATATAGTCACTAGTAAAGGAATAGAGCCACTGGTTCAGTAATACAATCACTAGTAAAATAATTGAGCTGCTAGTTCAATAATATAGTCAATAGTAAAATAATAGAGCCGCGGGTTCAGTAATATAGTCGCTAGTAAAGTAATCGAGCTGCTTGCTCAGTAATATAGTTACTAGTAAAAAATAGAGCTGCTAGTTCAGTAATAGTCACTAGAAAAATAATAGAGCCGCTATTTCAGTGATATTGTCACTAGTAAAGTAACAGAGCTGCAGAGAAATATAGTCACTAGTAAAGTAACAAAGTCGCTAGTTCAGCAATTAAAGTCCCTAGTAAAGTAATAGAGCTGCAGAGAAATATAGTCACTAGTAAAGTAACAGAGCTGCTAGTTCAGTAATTATAGTCACTAGTAAAGTAACAGAGCTGCTAGTTCAGCAATTATAGTCACTAGTAAAGTAATAGAGCCACTAGTTCAGTAATTATAGTCAATAGTAAAGTAATAGAGCTGCTAGTTCAGCAATTATAGTCACTAGTAAAGTAATAGAGCCACTAGTTCAGTAATTATAGTCAATAGTAAAGTAATAGAGCTGCTAGTTCAGTAATATAGTCCCTAGTAAAGTAATAGAGCTGCTAGTTCAGTAATATAGTCACTGGTAAAGTGATAGAGCTGCTAGTTCAGTAATATAGTCCCTAGTAAAGTAATAGAGCTGCTAGTTCAGTAATATAGTCACTAGTAAAGTAATAGAGCTGCTAGTTCAGTAATATAGTCACTAGTAAAGTGATAGAGCTGCTAGTTCAGTAATATAGTCACTGGTAAAGTGATAGAGCTGCTAGTTCAGTAATATAGTCACTAGTAAAGTAATAGAGCTGATCATTTCTGGCCCAGAACTTCCATTAGGGTTCCCACAGTCGGCGTCACTCGGAGCTCCTGCCGTAACGTCATCCATACTCCTTCTCTGTGTCTGTGACTCTTCCTCTTCCTCTCCCTCACTCACCGTCACGTGTGTGGTGGTTTGTGGCTCCAGATGGTTTCAGATACAGCCTGAAACACAGCACTGTTGCCTAGCAACTGCTGCTGCCCCGTGTGAATGTTGGTACAGTTCTGCAGTGCAGACCAGGAGCACATCGTGCTCGGCAGCCCCGCAGCTCGGCAGCCCCGCAGCTCGGCAGCCCCGCAGCTCGGCAGCCCCGCAGCTCGGCAGCCCCGCAGCTCGGCGAGGGGCTTTGATTCCGTGTTTGTGTGTATTTACAGGCTGGCTGGTTATTCCATTTCTGTAGGTGAGCTAAGCACAGCAATGTGGGTAATACCTCACGAGTCAGGTGTGACCTCATGACCAGACTGCAGGTCATAACCTTAATGCTGGATGGTCTAGTAAAACAGGCACACAGCGCCCCCTAGTGTGAGCTCCACCGTCATACGAGTCCAAGCTGATTTAGAGCTTTTAGTCTGAAGTTCCTCACAGCCTGAAAGTTCTCCCGGCTCTCCCCAGGTGCTCCTGTCATACGGTTAATGTTTATCTCTCAGTAACTGAACTGAGTACATCAGTAATTCATTCTGTCTGATGACCTGCAGACATCTCACCTGCCCAGGTAAACCTTCTCTCTTCATTTGCATGTCTACATTTTGTCCACAGGGCAATGAGGCACCTGTGGGCGGAGAGAAGGCGGAGTCAGCACGCTACAGCCGCTCATATACATCCGGGAGCACGCTGGGCGTGGAGTTTCGGAGGGGGCGGAGCCGGAGACTTTCCTCCAGCCTGCAGGTAAACATGGCCACTAACAGGATGGAGAAAGTACACCTTAACATCAGTGTTTCTACAGCTAAATGTGCGCTAACATTGAACGTGGCGATGCGGGAATTTACCTGCAGGTACCGTGTTGGCTCCGTCCACGTTCACGTTCACCTGAGGTACTCAGCATCATGCCCCGCCCCACAACCCTCCCCCTGCGCATCCCACCGCGGATCGCCATCACACACGCCGACACGGACAGGTACATAAACGCTAACATACTGGTATGTGTGTATTCATGCTGATGCAATGCTAACATGCTGCTACATGTGATCATTTTCATGCTAAACACACTTAGTAACAGATGCTAGGACATGTTAGCCCACCTACAAACACACCTGCTGATGTGTACCTGCGCATGTTAAAGCACACGCTGCGAATTCCAGTGCTAATGTACTCATGCTAACATGCACACATCTCTCTCTCTCTCTAGTGAAGTGGAGAATGGAGGTGTATCTCCAGCTGATCTCAGTCCAGGTCTGATGCTCCATCCCTCGTTCCCTCAGTCTCAGAGGAGAGAGAGTTTCCTCTATCGCTCTGACTCTGACTACGACCTGTCCCCAAAAACCGTCTCGCGAAACTCCTCAGTGGCCAGCGAAGGGTAGGGTATGCTAGGCCTTCTACAGCCAGTGTGTATTTACTGAACACCACTGAACACTGCGCCTAACGTTTTGGAATGTTCCTCTGTTTGTCAGACACACTGCTGAAGATTTCATCGTCACTCCTTTTGCTCAGGTGAGTTGAACTCTATTGTCACTGAGGTCATCACTGTGTCCTTACATCTTAACTCGACTCCTTCAGCGCAGTAGTGCTGCTGCTAGTGGACACCAAACACTGCAGTGTTAATATGGAGCTCCTGCTCCCGCTGTGTGGGGTTTGACTAGTAAAGGCAGTATGAACAGCAGGGGGCGCCTCAGCCGGAGACTCAGAAGACGTCTTTACTCACACAACGTTCCAGCCCTGAACTGGATGGACCTTCGGTCTGTAGACCACAACTACCATAACCGCTGGAACCGCTGGAACTGAACCTGCGGGGCAGCCCTGCAGGACCACGCTGGGGAGGAGGTTCAGGAAGGGCGTGTTGGATATCGAGCTCATCATGTAGTGAGCTTCAGAACAGACCACAGTTACCATGGGAACGTTTGGAGAATGTACACCACACACTTACTGCCTCCACTTCCTCACCTTTCTCTCTCTCTCTCTCTCTCTCTCTCTCTCTCTCTCTCTCTTTTCCAGGTGTTGGCTAGTTTACGCTCTGTCAGAAGTAATTTCACAATCCTGGCTAATCTCAACACCCCCTCTGTAAAGTTAGTATCTGTGCTGTCTGTAGTTTCTCTCGTTTTCTCCGTTTCCCCTTCTCAGTGGATGCAAGTGTAATCCTCTGTTTGTCCACAGGAGGTCTCCACTGAGCAGTCAGTCCTCGGTGCTCAGGAGCTCACTGTCAGGTATAAACTTTTAAATACAGGGTTAAAGTAAGAGATCCACCAGAGGGCGCTGTGGGGCTCTACACCATCAGACCATCAGTTTGCCATCAAATTTACACCACAAAACCAGACAGGTTCAGGGAGACACAGCCCACGTAGGTGATGATGAATTCTACATGTGATTCCACATACACTTTAGGAGCAACTAAAGGTGGCAGCAGAGGTACCAGCGGTACCAGCTCTCAGAGGTACCAGCGGTACCAGCTCTCAGAGCTATCAGCGGTACCAGCTCTCAGAGCTATCAGCGGTACCAGCTCTCAGAGCTATCAGCGGTACCAGCTCTGAGAGCTATCAGAGGTACCAGCTCTCAGAGGTACCAGCGGTACCAGCTCTCAGAGGTATCAGCGGTACCAGCTCTCAGAGGTATCAGCTCTCAGAGGTACCAGCGGTACCAGCTCTCAGAGGTACCAGCGGTACCAGCTCTCAGAGCTATCAGCGGTACCAGCTCTCAGAGGTATCAGCGGTACCAGCTCTCAGAGGTATCAGCGGTACCAGCTCTCAGAGGTACCAGCTCTCAGAGGTATCAGCGGTACCAGCTCTCAGAGGTACCAGCGGTACCAGCTCTCAGAGGTACCAGCGGTACCAGCTCTCAGAGGTATCAGCGGTACCAGCTCTCAGAGCTATCAGCGGTACCAGCTCTCAGAGGTATCAGCGGTACCAGCTCTCAGAGGTACCAGCTCTCAGAGGTATCAGCGGTACCAGCTCTCAGAGGTACCAGCGGTACCAGCTCTCAGAGGTACCAGCGGTACCAGCTCTCAGAGCTATCAGCGGTACCAGCTCTCAGAGGTACCAGCTCTCAGAGGTATCAGCGGTACCAGCTCTCAGAGGTACCAGCGGTACCAGCTCTCAGAGGTATCAGCGGTACCAGCTCTCAGAGGTACCAGCTCTCAGAGGTATCAGCGGTACCAGCTCTCAGAGCTATCAGCGGTACCAGCTCTCGGAGGTTTTAGCGGTACCAGCTCTCGGAGGTATCAGCGGTACCAGAACTCAGAGGTATCAGCGGTACCAGCTCTCAGAGGTATCAGCGGTACCAGCTCTCAGAGGTATCAGAGGTATCAGCGGTACCAGCTCTCAGAGGTATCAGCGGTACCAGCTCTCAGAATACAGTGTAAACTCTCAGGGAAGTTCTGAGCTCTGGAGCAGTTTAGATCAGACAGTCTGATCCTCAGTGTTCACACAGACTTCTGCAAACACGTCTAAAAGTTGCTTTTCTGCTTTGATCTAGTAATGAAGACCACTTCTCTCCATGTGTTTTAGACCACCAGTATCAGCAGCTGACCCTGGAAACCCTGGCAGAACTAGACTGGTGTTTGGACCAGTTAGAGACCATTCAGACACACCGCTCCGTTAGTGACATGGCATCCAGCAAGGTAATGACTCTAACATCTCAATAACCTTATACGTCATCATGACCTGTCCTTCTGTTATACGATCGCCTTCTGTTATACGTCACACAGTCACCTTCTGATACACGTCATCATGACCTGTCCTTCCGTCATACGATCAGCTTCTGATATACGTCATCATGACCTGTCCTTCTGTTATACGATCACCTTCTGTTATACGTCACACAGTCACCTTCTGATATACATCACACTATCGCCTTCTGTTATACGTCACACTATCGCCTTCTGTTATACGTCACACAGTCACCTTCTGTTATACGTCACACAATCGCCTTCTGATATACGTCACACAATCGCCTTCTGATATACGTCACACAGTCACCTTCTGTTATACGTCACACAGTCACCTTCTGTTATACGTCACACAGTCACCTTCTGTTATACGTCACACTATCGCCTTCTGTTATACATCACACAGTCACCTTCTGATATACGTCATCATGACCTGTCCTTCTGTTATACGATCGTCTTCTGTTATACATCACACAGTCACCTTCTGTTATACGTCACACAATCGCCTTCTGATATACGTCATCATGACCTGTCCTTCCGTCATACGATCAGCTTCTGTTATACGTCATACGATCAGCTTCTGTTATACGTCACACAGTCACCTTCTGTTATACATCACACAGTCACCTTCTGATATACATCACACAATCACCTTCTGTTATACATCACACAATCGCCTTCTGTTATACATCACACAATCACCTTCTGTTATACATCACACAATCACCTTCTGTTATACGTCACACAGTCACCTTCTGTTATACGTCACACAGTCACCTTCTGTTATACGTCACACAATCGCCTTCTGTTATACATCACACAATCACCTTCTGATATACATCACACAATCACCTTCTGTTATACATCACACAATCGCCTTCTGTTATACATCACACAATCGCCTTCTGTTATACGTCACACAATCGCCTTCTGTTATACGTCACACAATCGCCTTCTGTTATACGTCACACAATCGCCTTCTGTTATACGTCACACAATCGCCTTCTGTTATACGTCACACAATCACCTTCTGTTATACGTCACACAATCGCCTTCTGTTATACGTCACACAATCACCTTCTGTTATACGTCACACAGTCACCTTCTGTTATACGTCACACAATCGCCTTCTGTTATACGTCACACAATCGCCTTCTGTTATACGTCACACAATCGCCTTCTGTTATACGTCACACAATCGCCTTCTGTTATACGTCACACAATCGCCTTCTGTTATACGTCACACAATCGCCTTCTGTTATACATCACACAGTCACCTTCTGTTATACGTCACACAATCGCCTTCTGTTATACGTCACACAATCACCTTCTGTTATACGTCACACAATCGCCTTCTGATATACGTCACACTATCGCCTTCTGTTATACGTCACACTATCGCCTTCTGTTATACGTCACACAATCGCCTTCTGTTATACATCACACAGTCACCTTCTGTTATACATCACACAGTCACCTTCTGTTATACATCACACAGTCACCTTCTGTTATACATCACACAGTCACCTTCTGTTATACATCACACAATCACCTTCTGTTATACATCACACAATCACCTTCTGTTATACATCACACAATCACCTTCTGTTATACATCACAGTCACCTTCTGTTATACATCACACAATCACCTTCTGTTATACATCACACAATCACCTTCTGTTATACATCACACAATCACCTTCTGTTATACATCACAGTCACCTTCTGTTATACATCACACAATCGCCTTCTGTTATACGTCACACAGTCACCTTCTGTTATACGTCACACAGTCACCTTCTGTTATACGTCACACAGTCACCTTCTGTTATACGTCACACAGTCACCTTCTGTTATACATCACACAGTCACCTTCTGTTATACGTCACACAGTCACCTTCTGTTATACGGAATCAGCTCTGTGCTGCTCATCAGTGCTCTCTTCGTCTCCGTGTTCTTGTAGTTTAAGCGAATGCTGAACCGGGAATTATCTCACCTATCTGAAATGAGTCGCTCTGGAAACCAGGTGTCTGAATACATCTCCAGCACCTTCCTAGGTAAGACGGTGTGATGATCTGTGAGTGACTGTACATTAGGTGCCTTCACTGAGGCAGGACAGAGGAACTCCTGTCCACCACCAAAGCTCCTATACTGGTCACAGAAGCATTGGAACTGGGCCTGGCCCTGGAATACGTAGTGGAATACGGTATGCTCTGGCCTGGTCTCCTAGGTACGTATGTTTACCTTTAGCTCGGGTGGAGCTCCTAGGTGGGTTTGCCTGATACAACATTCATGTGGGACCTGCACCTACATAAACCTGTTGGACCAGGATGCACTCTGGGAAGAAGACTAACCAGTGGTGGGATGGTGATGTCCTGATACAACATTCATGTGGACACGCCACCTACATAAACATCCGTTTGGACCAGGAACACCCTTATGGTGATGGTGTTTTACCTGATGGCAGTGACCTCCTTCAGCAGCATAATGACCTGCAGCACTTCACACGTTCTTTAGGGACAGTCTGAGAAACATGATCCGGGGCCTGAGGACCTGAGGTGAAGGTCCAACTGAGCATCACTGGGATGTGGTGGAACAACATTCTTGATTCAGTAAATGAATTAATGTAGCTCATTAGCACGCTAGTAACTTTGAGCCCATTACATACAAATTTGAATTAAGGAGGAGGTGTGGGGGTGCAGGTGTGTGGGGAAGGAGGATAAAGGTGACCAGGATCAATAACTGATGATAAATGTAGACTGATATGATCAATATTTATTGAGCTACACATACAGAAGTCTGTCTCTCAGTATGGCGTCAGGCCGCCGTGTTCGCTAACCCAACACGCCAGACGTCTCGGTATGGAGCTGTAGAGGTTCCTGATGGAGTCCTGTGATAATCCATCCCATGCAGCTTGAACATCCTCACACAGTTCCTGCCGATGGTGCGGTAAGGGTGGAGGTAGAGTGACACCAGGCCTTTTGGACACCACTGCTGGCTGGAGGTCTGTAATGGTGGTGTTGGGTCAGTCAGGTACAGAGATAAGACCCGCCCTTGCTCATGTCACATGTGCGACTGACCTTCATCACATGTCTCACAATGTGAAACCTACCACCGAGTCACAGTCCTTCTGGGTGTAGCTATTCGTGCAGCTATTTCTTTAGTAATGAGTGTGTGTGCGGGTGTGTGTGCGGGTGTGCATTACTTGTGTGTCGTATCTTGACTCCAGATCAGCAGAATGAGGTGGAGATTCCGTCTCCCACTCAGAAGGAGAAACCAATGAGCCACATCAGCGGAGTTCGAAAACTGTCTCACACTCACAGCCTGGCAAACACACCACTACCGCGATTCGGAGTCACTACTGAACACGAGGACGCGTTGGCAGAGGTAACACACACACTCACACACACACACTCACACACACACACACATTCACATTCACACACACACACACATTCACACTCACACACACACACACATTCACACACACACACACACACTCACAGCCTGGCAAACACACCACTACCGCGATTCGGAGTCACTACTGAACACGAGGACGCGTTGGCAGAGGTAACACACACACTCACACACACACACACACACACATTCACACTCACACTCACACTCACACACACACACACACTCACACACACACTCACAGCCTGGCAAACACACCACTACCGCGATTCGGAGTCACTACTGAACACGAGGACGCGTTGGCAGAGGTAACTCACACACACACTCACACTCACACACACTCACACACACACACACACCCTCACACTCACACTGTACACACCCTCACACCACACACACACACACTCACACTCACACACACTCACACACACACGCGATTCTGTCATACATCACACAATCGGCCTTGGCAGAGGTTACACACCACACACACACACACCACTTAACACAAACACACACACACACACAGCC
>JAMWET010002213.1:165000-172138 GCA_024036415.1 Prochilodus magdalenae | reverse complement strand
GGTACCACAGTTCAGTACTAACGATGGCTTAATTCCCTCTCTCACTCTGTCACTCCCTGGCCACATTACTGGAAACACCACCCGCCTCTTTCTTAGAAACACCCATCCTGTGTTTCCACTAACTGGCCATTTTATTAGAAACACCTCCCTTGTGGTTCTGCTCACCGGCCACTTTATTGGAAACGGTTACCTTCTACTTCCACTCAAAGGACAGTTTATTAGAAATACTTGCTTTCCACCAGCTGGCCACTTTATTAGAAACACTTCCCTTGTGCTTCCACTAACTGGCCACTTTATTAGAAACACCCACCTTGTGCTTCCACTCACTGGCCACTTTATTAGAAACACCTACCTTGTACTTCCACTAACTGGCCACTTTATTAGAAACACCTACCTTGTACTTCTACTAACTGGCCACTTTATTAGAAACACCTACCTTGTACTTCTACTAACTGGCCACTTTATTAGAAACACCTCCCTTGTACTTCCACTAACTGGCCACTTTATTAGAAACACCTACCTTGTACTTCCACTAACTGGCCACTTTATTAGAAACACCTCCCTAGTATTTCCACTAACTGGCCACTTTATTAGAAACACCTCCCTAGTTTTCCACAAACTGGCCACTTTATTAGAAACACCTCCCTAGTTTTCCACAAACTGGCCACTTTATTAGAAACACCCAGCTGATAAGCTCCAGAGGGAGCGAGTGGTAAAGAACCATCAGGTTATTGTCTAGACTAATGCGCAGCTCAGCGCGGGTGGAAATATGACAGAGCGGTCATATTAGCGGTGTTGAATAGCTTTTCCAGGCTATCAGCTCGTGTTGTGGATATTTACTCAGGCTGTTACACAACTGTTTGGATTCTGTGAGGACGTTCGAGTCACTGCACTCTAACCTGCGTTCAGAGTTAGCCAAAAAGAAACTGAATCAATAGGAAGAGTATTCTGAGCTGTCCGCTAAGTTATTTTAGGACACGCTAAAAGCCTGATAGCGTGCAGCTCATAGGAGAGAGCGCAGTCAAAGCGTGGACACAGAGCTTCTGTTTAATCCCACCGAGGTGAAAAGACAAGACATGTAGCCTGCTAGTGCAGATGGCAGTCAGGCAGTCTCAGAACTCACATGATCAGGTCTATAAGAGAGTTAGCACCTTGCTAAGCTTAGCATCAGTGCAAAGCTAGCAAAGAAATGGCCGCCAAACACACAGTAGATATGTGCTTTTAAAATCATTTCTTATTATTTACCACATGTTGTGACATCACCACCATGACTGACTGGCAGCCTGGCACACAACGTTTAATAATTAGAGATTATAAATCAGAGAAATCGTAATTAGAAATTCTCAGAATCGTTCGGCCTTGTGTAAGACACATAGGAAGACAGTCGGTCGGTCAGTCATTAATCTCTAATCTGTAATCTGTATTCTGTAATCTGTATTTTTCAGATGTAGTTTTAGTGTTAACTGATTTCCACTCTGACCTGGCTGCCGTGATGTCCTGCGGAGAGGGACCGGCGCTGGAGCTAATTGCGTTTTTAGACCAGCTTCTCCAGCGCTGGTATTCAGGCTAAAGGTTATGTGAGTGTGTGAAGCTGTAACAGGAGAGGAACTTGAGGACTTCCTCAGATTTTTCCCACCAGAGCCCTACAACCTGTCCGGGCGCTCCGCTCCCACACCACTGGAGAGCAGCCAGGCGTCCTCCACCTTTCATCTCTCACTGACTCAACAGCTAAAGTGCTCGATAGTGCTCTGAATCAGCCCCACCCAATGTGTGGATGTTTGATTAGGCGCTTCGGAGAGCTAGACTACACCCCACACCCACCCACTCACTGGGAATAAACCCAAATGCCTTGCTTCCTCCTCCGACGTCTCCTTCCGTCTCTCCTCAGCCTCTGGCGTGAAGTCCATGCTGGGAAAACTTAGCCAGCTGCTGGGTGTGAAAAGGTTACGTGTGCAAGAAAATATTGGAAAAAGTATCGGATATCACGATGTTACGTTTTGTGAGACTGTATCGCTTATCCAACAGCATCAGTGTTTTCAATCAATCAATCGGTTGGTCGGAAATTGGTGCCAGGCAGTGGTATGGCCACTAGAGGGCAGTGCTGTAGTACATCTTCAACCATTAGACTCTTCCACTCCAACAAGTAGCATAAGGGCGCACAGCTAACGCTAGCATTAGCAAATGTACGCGGCTGGCTCGTGCCAATACCCAGCCCTAGAGCCGTGAAGTGTTACGGAGTTCTTGTAAGAGGTGTCACACATGCTTCGCCGATTTCACGAAGCGCTATTCCAGCTTCAATTACTTCCTGTTAGAACTTCCGGTGCATCAGCAGACATACAGTGTAAGCGGTATAACGTGCTCAGCAACACTAAACAATCGGAATTCTGTGGAGCTCCATGTAGCCTACATCCACCGTGCTCCAGAGAGAAGGGACCTGTGGTCAGCTTTTACCATTCTATGGAGAAGACACCGACACCTGAACTACCGTAACGAGAGAAAAGGCTTGGTAGTGAAGCTCCGGTGAAGCAGACGAGTCACGGCTAGCTTGTCCCGTCGGCACAGCGGCACGTGAATCCGTGCACCCACGATCATGATTCATCAGCGGTAGCGTGAGTTTGAACATGACGCTTGGATGAAGTGAGGATTCCATCAAACTCCGCATTGCTTCTTTGGTCTCCACCCGTGTGAATTGGTGCGTTCGTGATGGTGCAATGTGCAGCACTGCTGTTATCCCATTTATATTCCTCGTCTTCCCGGGAAACTCGTCCTGGAGTTCCAGATATCAACACCGCTCCCACTCTGGAACGCTCAGTCCGATTGGGAATCTGAACAGTTAACTTCGTTGTGCTTTTGCTCCACCAACCTTGTTTCATATGTCTCAGGGCAGACCCTCCAGCATGCATTCATTGTCGGTCTGACTCCGTACTCGTCTTTTTTCCCATCCCTCGTTCCTCCCATAGAGTTCCATTCATTTAAGTCCCCACCCAAACCCTACTGTCTCCTTTAAGCTACAGCCACCAAACTGCAGGTGTTCACTCAGGGCAGATCCCCAAACTCTAATCCACAGCCGTACTGACTCACACTCCTCTAAGAGTCATTTATTCATCCCTCGTTCCTCCCATAGACTCCCATTCGTTTTTTAGCCACCAGCAAGCATCAGCTGTAATTATAAGTCAGAGTTCCATCAGCAGGACTCCAAAGCTGCTATGTTGGGCTAATTTGTTAAGCCAGGTAGGAGAACGACTATTCAGCTGATACGTCGTAACGGTACAGGTTGGGCAGCACTATAAACCATAACCCAGTCTATGCATGAAGGACAGTGGTGCACGTGCACTGTGCAAAGCAGGCAGGGGGTGCGGATCAGGTAGCGGCGCAGTGCTTAAAGGAGTTACACCTAGTGTGCTAATGGGACCCTGGAGGTGGGTGTGCTGAGTGCTGATGCAGAGTTACCCCCGGACTGGAGGCTGTTTAACTGCAGCTGATTAACCTAACAGTGATTTAAAAATAAAAACACACAGCGCAGAACGTCACCACGTAGCTGCTATGCATGCGCTAGCCGATGCTACGTTTACCAGTACGAGTTAGTTTGACTGGTGATGTTCCTTTTAAGCCTGAGAGAGAGAGAGAGAGAGAGAGAGAGAGGGAGAGAGAAAAAGAGAGAGAGAAAGAGAGAGAAAGAATGGGGATAGATAGATAGATAGATAGATAGATTGAGTGAGAGAGAGAGAGAGAGAGAGAGAGAGAGAGAGAGAGAGAGAGAGAGAGAGAGAAAGGGAGAGAAGGGAAGAGAAATCACCAGTCCTGTCTCTGCCTGGGGCCTAACCCACCCACACACACAGAGACATCACCCCATTAGTAGTTCAGTGTGAAGCGCTCCGTTCCAGACAAACATACAGAGACTGTTCCCAGTGGTGGTGAAGGTAACCAGACGTCCCCCTCTAAAAGCTCCCTCACAGGAAGTTCCTACAGGAGGAGGTTCTGAATACGCTGCCTGATGTCTGAGACGCTGTTTATGATAGTGTGGAGAAGATCTCAGCCTTAAACTCCATTCATGGTGGAGGGATACATGCTGCAGGGCGCTGTGAGGTCAAATAGTCCCCCAAAGGAACTTAGTATTTCCAGGTTTTCCAGATTTTCATCGTCAACATTCCATACACACTCAGAAGACACGTGTAGGTTCACTGGCGAGTTAGATAAAGTGTCTATATGTGTGTTCTAGACATAGAGAACCCTGGTTCCCTGTTCCTCTTTAACAAACATGCACACACCGATCATTAATGTACATGGACATCATTAACACCCATTAACACAACCCAGCACATCAGCCCATTAACAGCCCCACTGTCTGAGCCCCAGGCCTCTCTCTCTCTCTCTCTCTCTCTCTCTCTCTCTCTCTCT
Source organism: Prochilodus magdalenae (assembly GCA_024036415.1). Taxonomy (NCBI): domain Eukaryota; kingdom Metazoa; phylum Chordata; class Actinopteri; order Characiformes; family Prochilodontidae; genus Prochilodus; species Prochilodus magdalenae. The sequence continues at coordinate 167,740 of JAMWET010002213.1, read as the reverse complement.
CTCTCTCTCTCTCTCTTTCTCTCTCTCCCTCCCTCCCTCCCTCCCACTCTCTCTCTCTCTCTCCCCCTCGATTCCTCCCTCTCTCCCACTCTCTCTCTCTCTCTCTCCCACTCTCTCTCTCTCTCTCTCCCACTGTCTCTCTTTTTATTTTCTCATTGTCTCTCGCTATGTCCCCCTCTCTCTTTCTCCCACCCCCTCCTCCATTATCATTTCCGTTTCTCTCTTTAGCTCTCTCCATCTCTCATTGCTTTTCTCTGTCTTATATGTCTCTCCCTTCTCTGTCCTCTCCACCTTCTTTTCTCTTTCCCTCCTTCTCTCTTTCTTATCTGTCTCTCTCATTTTCCCTTCTATTAATCTCTATTATTTTATCGCTACTGTTTTGTCCTCTCTCTCCATCTCTCTCTTGTTCTCTCTCTCTCTCTCATTCTTTCTTTTTCTTCTTCTCTCTCTCGCATTCTCTCGTTCTTGTTCTACTGCGGTTCTGCCACATTGATGGCCCCTTCTGTTTGTCTCATTCTCTGCCTGACGTGAGGACAAACACCCAAACACCACACAAGATGCTTCACTTTGTTCAGTTTCTTATCCTCCACTTTCAAAATCCTCTCCTCCCAGCCTCGGAGGGCCGTTGCTATGGTGTCAATGTGTTGGTTGGTATGGGTGAGATAACACCTCCTGCTGTGGGACTTCAACAACCCATCAGGAGAACCTAGACGAACACAAGCTAAGCACAGAACTCACCATTCAGGATCTAGACCTACAAGAACTAGACTCAGCATTCAGGATCTATCTAGGCCTACAAGAACTAGACTCAGCATTCAGGATCTATCTAGACCTACAAGAACTAGACTCACCATTCAGGATCTATCTAGGCCTACAAGAACTAGATTCACCATTCAGGATCTAGACCTACAAACGCTAGACTCACCATTCAGGATCTATCTAGGCCTACAAGAGCTAGACTCACCATTCAGGATCTAGACCTACAAACGCTAGACTCACCATTCAGGATCTATCTAGGCCTACAAGAGCTAGACTCACCATTCAGGATCTAGACCTACAAACGCTAGACTCACCATTCAGGATCTATCTAGGCCTACAAGAGCTAGACTCACCATTCAGGATCTAGACCTACAAGAGCTAGACTCACCATTCAGGATCTAGACCTACAAACGCTAGACTCACCATTCAGGATCTATCTAGGCCTACAAGAACTAGACTCACCATTCAGGATCCAACCTAGACCCAGATCGATTAGACCCAGCATTCAGAATCTAGCCTAGACCCAGAAGAACTGGACCCAGAATTCAGAAACGGACCTAGACCCAGATCAATTAGACCCAGTATTCTGAATCTAGCATGGACCAGGAAGAATTACACCCTGAATTCAGAACCTTACAGGACTTACAGGAAGAGGAACTAGACCCACTATGCAGAATGTAACCTAGGTCCAGAAGAACGAGACCCGGGATTTGAGATCTAGCCTAGACCCAGGAGCACTAGAAACTGCCATTAGAACCTGGGCCCAGAGAACCTGTACTCAGCTTTCATAGACCCAGAACTGCTGGTGCCCACGTCATCATAATCACAGACATCACAGGCTCACATACCTGTTGTATACCTGGCCCAGTTTAGGTCACGCTATACGTTAGAATTAGACCCAAACCGCGATTTTGCAAAATGACTGCATATATATGCCAGACTTAGCACCGTGATACACACCTAGCCCTGCTAACGCTGGACTCAGCAAATCCAGAGCACCAAAACAATACAACTCCACATTCAGCACAACTGCAGGTACAGAAGCTGGATGAGTCAAGCTGTTAAAATAACAAACCTGGCAACCCACACAGACCAAGCGTGACCACACACTCTGCAGAAACCACCGCTCCGCACACTCCCTGAAACCCTAGCGTGCCATCCACGTCACTTTGGGCCCCAGACGCACCTTCAGGGTCTCTTGTTGGCATGAGCTGGCAACGAGCCTGGAAAATGAACCACCCCCCTCCCCAACACAACACCGCACAGCACAACACAGACACCAGCATTCTGCTTTCATCATCTTCCCTCTGTTAATTACAGAGACGGAGAACAAAACAAAAACAGCCGGTGCTCCTGTTCCTCCGGCCTGTTGGTTTCGCCCGCGTCGCGGTGATAGACGACGTGGCTTTGTTTATTATCGCGTTCGCACGGGTGATAAATCACCAGCACGCTGAACAATCCATCCTAGAGCCGCTCGTGCTACAGTACACAAAGCCTCCGAGGCTGAATGGACGGTTATGAATGTTCTGTGGGACAAAGTGTGACTTGTTTCGTTTAATTAACGCTGTTGCTCATTTCCTGCAGGCGACAGCTTATTCAGCAAACCTGCTGACCAACGTTATTAACTATGAACAAATATACACCTCCTAGTTTCTGCATTCGCTGTCCATCTTATCAGCTCCACTGTCCATACAGGACACTCTGTAGGTGTACAGGTCCAGACTGTAGTCCATCTGTTTCTCTGTATACTGTATTACCCTGTTCTTCAATGGGCAGGACCCCCACAGGACCCCCACAGAGCAGGTATTACGTGGGGGGTGGATCATTCTCAGCACTGCAGGGACAGTGACGTGGTGGTGGTGTGTTAGTGTGGGTGGTGCTGGTGTGAGTGGATCAGACACAGCAGTGCTGCTGGACACCTCAGTGTCACTGCTGGGCTGAGAATCGTCCATCAACCAGAACTATCCAGACAACAGCGTCC
>JAMWET010002213.1:150000-157500 GCA_024036415.1 Prochilodus magdalenae | reverse complement strand
ATTTTGGTTTATTTCATCATGGTTTATAATATCATGTCTGGTTTAGTCAGTGTTCTCTCCATCTACAATAACTGTTTGCAGCTTTGTAGTGAAAAGCATGTAAACATCTGGAACAATAAGTTCTGAAAACATCTGGAATATTATATACATAAAACATCTAAACTGTTAACTACTATATATTAATCTATATACAATAATAAATCTATAAATATAATAATAATAAATCATGCTACCTAAAAATATAATAATACATTCTGAGCATCATGAAGGGTAAATCCTAATGGAATGATAAAACTTAAAAACATCTGTAAAGTTAAATCCTGGAAACATCTGGAACACCAAATCATAAAACATCTAAAAATAACTGGAATGTTAAATGCTGGAAACATCTGGAGCTTTAAATCCCAGACACATCCAGAATATTATATATAACTCCCACAACTCTAAAATGAACACTTATATTATGTACCTGAAGAGACAATGAGTTAGTTAAAAAGTTAGAAGTTTAAACTGCACCGTTATATTCCGGACTGATGGTTATATGAAGTACAGTCGTGTATAAAAGCTCATATGGGTTTATTAATGTTACAGTTGTAGTGCGAGAGAGAGCAGAGTGCAGGCTTACTAAGCACACTGTTATCAACACGGCCTTTATGATGTCCTGATTAATGACTCTGAGTCGCCGTCCTACCTGGAAAGTTACGCAAGAAACAGGATCGTCCCACAACTCGCCCTTTTGAACCCCGGTGTGGAAACAGCTTCAGTACATTCAACAAGACCTCCAGCTGCCTCCAACCTGCAGGAGGCAGGACAGAGCGAACTCCACTGACCCCCACACGCAGAGCAGAGTCTCTCTCTCAAACGATTCTCAGGTCCAGTGCTTTTCAGAAAATCATATCACCTGCTCATCATAAACCAAACACTCTCTGGGATCGGCAGTGGTGGTGAAGGTAACCAGACGTCCCCTCTAAAAGCTCCCTCACAGGAAGTTCCTACATGAGGTGGTTCTGAATACGCTGCCTGATGTCTGAGACGCTGTTTATGATAGTGTGGAGAAGATCTCAGCCTTAAACTCCATTCATGGTGGAGGGATACATGCTGCAGGGCGCTGTGAGGTCAAATAGTCCCCCAAAGGAACTTAGTATTTCCAGGTTTTCCAGATCTTCATCATCAACATTCCATACACACTCAGAAGACACGTGTAGGTTCACTGAGGGTTCTAGATAGTCAATAAAATGTCTATATGTGTGTTCTAGACATGGAGAACTCTGGTTCCCATCACCACCACCACTGTAAAGAACATCTGTTTTTGTCACTGTGCCTTTAAGGCTTATATATGTAAATGAGCTCTGTCGTGATTGGTCTTCTGTCCTGAAGAGTGAGAGGTGTGCGCTGAAACCTGAGCGATGTAAACTCTGATTCCAGATAAACACAGAGAGTCTGTGATATGGCGGGGGGCTTCAGCTGGGAAAACAGGCCGAGGACCCGAGCTGTGATAACTAAACACTCTCTATGCCACACTAAACTCCTCAAGTGCCGGAATTTCATCCCGATGTAGAGAGCATGTTTCTCAAACACCAGCAGGATCCACGTCTCGCAGCCCAACACCACACAGCAGGAACCAGAACAGAACCCACCTCCAGGAGATTCACCCTAAACACAGTCAGCACTGCAGAATCAACATCTCCAATATCAAACCCAACGGGTTCCACACATTAACACATACAGATACCCGCTAATACAGTATCACTCTACATGTAGGTACTGTGGTATAGACTGAGTCTGTTCTACAGTTTCTCATTAGGTGAAGTGTATAACTCTAAACTCTACATGTAGGTACTGTGGTATAGACTGAGTCTGTTCTACAGTTTAAGCTCAAGTGTAGGTACTGGTGGAGTGTATTTCTTCTCAACTCTAAGCTCTAAATTGTAGGTACTGTGGTATAGACTGAGTCTGTTCTACAGTTTCTCATTAGGGCGAGTGTATAACTCTAAGCTCTAAATGTAGGTACTGTGGTATAGACTGAGTCTGTTCTACAGTTCCTCATTAGGTGGAGTGTATAACTCTAAGCTCTAAATGTAGGTACTGTGGTATAGACTGAGTCTGTTCTACAGTTCCTCATTAGGTGGAGTGTATAACTCTAAACTCTAAGCTAGGTACTATAATAGTAGGTCGTACTGTGGGTAGACTGAGTCTGTTCTATAGTTTCTCATTAGGTGGAGTGTATAACTCTAAGCTCTAAATGTAGGTACTGTGGTATAGACTGAGTCTACAGTTTCTCATTAGGGCGAGTGTACTAAACTCTAAGCTCTAAATGTAGGTACTGAGGTATAGACTGGAGTCTGTTCTTACAGTTTCTCATTAGGTCGGAGTGTATAACTCTAAGCTCTAAAATGTAGTGTAGGTACTGTGGTATAGACTGAGTCCTGTTCTACAGTTTCTCATTAGGTGGAGTGTATAACTCTAAGCTCTAAATGTAGGGAGTGTGGTATAGACTGAGTCTGTTCTACAGTTTCCTCATTAGGTGGAGTGTATAACTCTAAGCTCTAATGTAGTAGGTACTGTGATAGACTGAGTCTGTTCTATAGTTTCTCATTTCTCATTAGGTGGAGTGTATAACTCTAAACTCTAAATGTAGGTACTGTGGTATAGACTGAGTCTGTTCTACAGTTTCTCATTAGGGCGAGTGTATAACCCTAAGCTCTAAGTGTAGGCACTGTGGTATAGACTGAGTCTGTTCTGCAGTAGCTATGAATGTGTCTGTGGGTGGAATCTGGAGATGGGAATTCAGCTAGCTTGGCTGTGTAACCTGAAGGATTTCATTTCCTCGCCCAGGTGCTCTTAGAGTGTCCTTGAGGACGGAGGGCTGAGAAGCTCGCTGTATTATGTAAACAGCCTGTTGATGCTTCATTAGTGTAGAAACATGCGCACATTAAAACCAGTTACATAACTGCTACCCTCGGGCGCAACAGCACTCCAGCACCAAAACCTGCTCCACTTCCTAATCAGTCAAAGGCAAGCGCAAGCCATACGGAAATTCTCAGCTCCCAACTCAAGTTTCAACATTCCCTAAACTCCACACCTCATCCTGTGTTGTAGATGACTAATCCTGGGCCAGTACTGGATCTGCCGTTTCATGGACATTTCTTTAGTCAGGTGGTGGCTAGGGTCTCTCAGTATGGCAAACTGCCAGATGTCTCGGTATGGAGCTGTACAGGTTTCTAATGGTGTCCTGTGATAATCCATCCCAGGCAGCTTGAACATCCTCACACAGTTCCTGCAGGTGGTGCGGTAGGGGTGGAGGTGGAGGGACACCAGGTCTTCTGGATGTGTGACAACGAACCGTTCATCTTGGTGCTGACCACGGTGCTGACCACGGTGCCTCCACACACGGATTCGTTGGGCGTCTCCACCAAGACTAAAGCGGGACTCGTCACTGAAGATGACCCGCTGCCATTCTGAGTCACTCCATGACAGTCTGGTACGACACCACTGCAGTCTTTGGTGACGGTGACATGGTGTTAAGGACAGTCGTGGTAACGGTCTGTGTGCATGTAGTCCTGCGTGGTGCAGCCGTCTGCCGATGCTGCTGCACTAACAGGAGGACTCATGGAGGACACCACTGCTCGCTGTAGTGGTGGTGTTGGGTCAGTCAGGTACAGAGATGAGACCCGCTCTTGGTTACGTCTCATGTGCGGCCAAAGTGACACTTATTAGCATGTCACACCATGTCGAACCTACACACCACGTTTCCTTCCTGTCTGTGAATTCCCTCTGGGTGCAGCTCTTCCTATGATGATGAGTGTATTTTACAAGCCAGGGAAATTTGTGCAGAGCGTGTAATTAGTGACTCATGCCCCATGAAGTGTGCCCACAGGCTGCTTTGCACCAAAACCGGTGCAACAGACTCGGCACCGCCAGCTGCAGTGCCATCAGTGTTTCAGGTAATCTGATAGAGTTACAGGGAAACTCATATTTGAATATCCGAGCTGATTTCCATACCACCGTGGGACTGGCCACTAGGGGGCACTATAGAAAGAGGTGGTCAGTTTGTTTTTAGATGATCCATTTATACAAAGTGTAAAGTGTTTGGGAGCGGAACTGTATGAGCTGTATGAGCAGTGTAATGACGGCTTAGCTGCATTAAACCCTGGAGGTTGTAATTTGTGGTTTTTTTTTACTCTGGCTGATTCGGGATGGAGGACCTGTATAATTTCCCCAAATTCCACAAACAGATATTTACGTCAGCGTTATGCGCCAGGCGCCACAACTCCAAACAATAACAACAAGCTGTGTGGCGAATTTGGCACCAGAGAAAACCAGGTGGGCGGAGGCTGATTTCAGTGTGGAGCGAGGGCCGCTATCAACCAAATGACGCATAATCATGGCTAGTGGAGACAACACTCAACGAACTGTTGTGGATTTTAGTCTCAAACGTGAGGGTTAGATCCTGAGGGTTAGAACGTGAGGGGTAGAACGTGAGGGTTAGATCCTGAGGGTTAGATCCTGAGGGTTAGAACGTGAGGGTTAGATCCTGAGGGTTAGAACGTGAGGGTTAGAACGTGAGGGTTAGATCCTGAGGGTTAGAACATGAGGGTTAGAACGTGAGGGTTAGAACGTGAGGGTTAGATCCTGAGGGTTAGATCCTGAGGGTTAGAATGTGAGGGTTAGAACGTGAGGGTTAGAACGTGAGGGTTAGATCCTGAGGGTTAGAATGTGAGGGTTAGAACGTGAGGGTTAGATCCTGAGAGTTAGAACCTGAGGGTTAGAATGTGAGGGTTAGAACGTGAGGGTTAGAACGTGAGGGTTAGATCCTGAGGGTTAGAACCTGAGGGTTAGAATGTGAGGGTTAGAATGTGAGGGTTAGAACGTGAGGGTTAGATCCTGAGGGTTAGAACCTGAGGGTTAGAACGTGAGGGTTAGAACGTGAGGGTTAGAACGTGAGGGTTAGATCCTGAGGGTTAGAACGTGAGGGTTAGATCCTGAGGGTTAGATCCTGAGGGTTAGAACCTGAGGGTTAGAACGTGAGGGTTAGATCCTGAGGGTTAGATCCTGAGGGTTAGAACGTGAGGGTTAGAACGTGAGGGTTAGAACGTGAGGGTTAGATCCTGAGGGTTAGAACCTGAGGGTTAGATCCTGAGGGTTAGATCCTGAGGGTTAGAACGTGAGGGTTAGATCCTGAGGGTTAGAACGTGAGGGTTAGAACGTGAGGGTTAGATCCTGAGGGTTAGAACCTGAGGGTTAGAACCTAAGGGTTAGAACATGAGGGTTAGAACGTGAGGGTTAGAATGTGAGGGTTAGAACCTGAGGGTTAGAACCTGAGGGTTAGAACGTGAGGGTTAGATCCTGAGGGTTAGATCCTGAGGGTTAGAATGTGAGGGTTAGAACGTGAGGGTTAGATCCTGAGGGTTAGAACCTGAGGGTTAGAATGTGAGGGTTAGAACGTGAGGGTTAGAACGTGAGGGTTAGATCCTGAGGGTTAGAACCTGAGGGTTAGAATGTGAGGGTTAGAATGTGAGGGTTAGAACGTGAGGGTTAGATCCTGAGGGTTAGAACCTGAGGGTTAGAACGTGAGGGTTAGAACGTGAGGGTTAGATCCTGAGGGTTAGATCCTGAGGGTTAGAACGTGAGGGTTAGAACGTGAGGGTTAGATCCTGAGGGTTAGATCCTGAGGGTTAGATCCTGAGGGTTAGATCCTGAGGGTTAGAACGTGAGGGTTAGAACGTGAGGGTTAGATCCTGAGGGTTAGAACCTGAGGGTTAGATCCTGAGGGTTAGATCCTGAGGGTTAGAACGTGAGGGTTAGAACGTGAGGGTTAGAACGTGAGGGTTAGATCCTGAGGGTTAGAACCTGAGGGTTAGAACGTGAGGGTTAGAACGTGAGGGTTAGATCCTGAGGGTTAGATCCTGAGGGTTAGAACGTGAGGGTTAGAACCTGAGGGTTAGAACCTGAGGGTTAGAACCTGAGGGTTAGAACGTGAGGGTTAGAACGTGAGGGTTAGAACGTGAGGGTTAGAACGTGAGGGTTAGAACCTGAGGGTTAGAACGTGAGGGTTAGAACCTGAGGGTTAGAACGTGAGGGTTAGAATGTGAGGGTTAGAACCTGAGGGTTAGAACGTGAGGGTTAGATCATGAGAGTTAGAACGTGAGGGTTAGATCCTGAGGGTTAGAACGTGAGGGTTAGAACGTGAGGGTTAGATCCTGAGGGTTAGAACGGGAGGGTTAGAACGTGAGGGTTAGAACGTGAGGGTTAGATCCTGAGGGTTAGAACCTGAGGGTTAGAACGTGAGGGTTAGATCCTGAGGGTTAGATCCTGAGGGTTAGAACGTGAGGGTTAGATCCTGAGGGTTAGATCGTGAGGGTTAGAACCTGAGGGTTAGAACGTGAGGGTTAGAATGTGAGGGTTAGAACCTGAGGGTTAGAACGTGAGGGTTAGATCATGAGAGTTAGAACGTGAGGGTTAGATCCTGAGGGTTAGAACGTGAGGGTTAGAACGTGAGGGTTAGATCCTGAGGGTTAGAACGTGAGGGTTAGAACGTGAGGGTTAGAACGTGAGGGTTAGAACGTGAGGGTTAGATCCTGAGGGTTAGAACGTGAGGGTTAGAACGTGAGGGTTAGAACGTGAGGGTTAGAACCTGAGGGTGAAATTTGTTAGCGTAGCTGGAAATGATGAAGCGGACCGGGTTGGGACGGGACAGAGAGTTATCCCCATCGGCTTGGTTCATCCATTCATCTTCCGAGCCTCCGAGTCTCCCTTGCAGAGGGTGCAGGGGCCTATACCAGCGCTGGCTGGGTGGAAACCGGAGCACCCGGAGGAGGAAACCCACCCAGACAGGTGGAGAACATGCAACCCCCTGGATAGGACCCGGGGAATCAAACTCAGGCCCGTCTTGCTGTGAGACGACCATGCTACCGACTACGCTGCCCACCCACCATATCAGTTCATCTGCATCCTCTTTCATACGTCTGACCAACAGCGAAGCGCTGGTATACATACATAGAGGCCAAACTGGGTTCAGCCTGGCACGGAACCGCCATTCTGGGACGGTCAGCATCGCTACTGGGCTGGGTTCAGTACCAGTACCATCTATCCTGATTGATAACACTGAGGAGCTGCCAGCACCCAAGAGCGTTCTCCAGGATTCTCTACTAATCAGCCTCTCTCTCTCTCTCTCTCTCTCTGTCTCTCTCTCTCCCCTCTCTCTCTCTCTTTCTCTCTCTCTCTCTCTCTCTCTCCCCTCTGTCTCTCTCTCTCCCCTCTCTCTCTCTCTTTCTCTCTCTCTCTCTCTCTCTCTCTCTCCTCTCTGTCTCTCTCTCTCCCCTCTCTCTCTCTCTCTCTCTCTCTCTCTCCCCTCTGTCTCTCTCTCTCCCCTCTCTCTCTCTCTCTCTCTCTCTCTCCCTCTCTCTCTCCCCTCTCTCTCTCTCTTTCTCTCTCTCTCTCTCTCTCTCTCTCTCTCTCTCTCTCTCCACACCCTCTTTTTCTCCCATTGTCTCTCCAGGA
>JAMWET010002213.1:80000-142500 GCA_024036415.1 Prochilodus magdalenae | reverse complement strand
AGAACCATAGAACTAGACAGACTGTTTCCTTAAGACTCATATATGTAAATACGCTCTATTCTGATTGGCTGCCCCATTCAAACAGCAGTCCAGACTGAACACCCCTTATAACCTAAGCATCAGTGGCTCTGTACACACCTCACACCAAACCCGCTCTCACTCACTCTGTACACACCTCACACCAAACCCTCTCTCCCTCACTCTGTACACACCTCACACCAAACCCTGTCTCACTCACTCTGTACACACCACCCTCTCTCCCTCACACCAAACCCACTCTCCCTCTCTCCTCACTCTGTACACACCTCACACCAAACCCTCTCTCCCACTCTCTCTTTACACACCTCACACCAAACCCTCTCTCACTCACTCTGTACACACCTCACACCAAAACCCTCTCTCCCTCACTCTGTACACACCTCACCCCAGACCCTCTCTCCCTCACTCTGTCACACACCTCACACCAAAACCCTCCCTCTGTCCCTCACTCTGTACACACCTCACACCAAACCCTCTCTCACTCACTCTGTACACACCTCACACCAAACCCTCTCTCCTCACTCTGTACACACCTCACACCAACCCTCTCTCACTCTCTGTACACACCTCACACCAAACCCTCTCTCCCTCACCTCTGTTACACACCTCACACCAAACCCTCTCTCCCTCACTCTGTACACACCTCACACCAAACCCCTCTCTCCCTCACTCTGTACACACCTCACACCAAACCCGCTCTCTCCCTCACTCTGTACACACCTCACACCAAACCCTCTCTCCCATCAACCACCTCACACTCCTCCCTCACTCTGTACACACCTCACACCAAACCCTCTCACTCACACTGTTAACACCTCTCTCCAAACCCCTCACACTCTGTACACACCTCACACCAAACCCTCTCTCTCCCTCACTCTGTACACACCTCACACCAAACCCTCTCTCACTCACTCTGTACACACCTCACACCAACCCCTTTCTCTCTGTACACACCTCACACCAAACCCTCTCTCCCTCACTCTGTACACACCTCACACCAACCCTCTCTCACTCACTCTGTACACACCTCACACCAAACCCTCCTCTTCTCACTCACTCTGTACACACCTCACACCAAACCCTCTCTCACTCACTCTGTACACACCTCACACCAAACCCGCTCTCACTCTGTACACACCTCACACCAAACCCTCTCTCACTCTGTACACACCTCACACCAAACCCTCTCTCCCTCACTCTGTACACACCTCACACCAAACCCTCTCTCCCTCACTCTGTACACACACACCTCACACTCTTCCCTCACCTGTAGACACCTCACACCAAACCCTCTCTCCCTCACTCTGTACCACCTCACACCAAACCCTCTCTCACTCACTCTGTACACACCTCACACCAAAAAACCCGCTCTCACTCACACTCTGTACACACCTCACACCAAACCCTCTCTCCCTCACTCTGTACACACCTCACACACCCTCACACCACCCTCTCTTCTCACACCTCACTTTTCACTCTGTACCACCCTCACACAAACCCTCACTCTGTACACACCTCACACCAAACTCGCTCTCACTCACTCTGTACACACCTCACACCAAACCCGCTCTCCCTCACTCTCACACAACCTCACACCAAACCCTCTCTCCCTACACACACTCACACCAAACCCCCACTCACTCACTCTGTAAACACCTCACACTCACCCTCACTCACTCTGTACACACCTCACACCACAACACCAAACCCGCTCTCCCTCACTCTGTACACACCTCACACCAAAACCTCTCTCCCTCACTCTGTACACACCTCACACCAAACCCGCTCTCACTCACTCTGTACACACCTCACACCAAACCCCTCTCCCTCACCTCAAACACAAACCCTCAACCCCACTCTGTAGACACCTCACACCAAAACCCTCTCTCCCTCACTCTCAGACACTGTACACCACCTCACTCACCAAACCCACCAAACCCTCACTCACTCTCACTCTGTACACACCTCACACCAAACCCTCTCTCCCTCACTCTGTACACACCTCACACAAAACCGCTCTCCCTCACTCTGTACACACCTCACACCAAACCCTCTCTCACTCACTCTGTACACACCTCACACCAAAAACCCTCTCTCCCTCCACTCTGTACACACCTCACACCAAACCCTCTCACTCACTCTGTACACACCTCACACCAAACCCTCTCTCACTCACTCTGTACACACCTCACACCAAACCCTCTCTCCCCTCACTCTGTACACACCTCACACCAAACCCTCTCTCCCTCACTCTGTACACACCTCACACCAAACTCGCTCTCACTCACTCTGTACACACCTCACACCAAACTCGCTCTCCCTCACTCTGTACACACCTCACACCAAACCCTCTCTCCCTCACTCTGTACACACCTCACACCAAACCCTCTCTCCCTCACTCTGTACACACCTCACACCAACCCTCTCTCACTCACTCTGTACACACCGCATACCAAACACTGTCTATGGAGAAATTCTGAAAAAGTGGGTGGAATTCCCCTTTCCCCGTTTTTATTTTACTTAGACTTGAGACAGACTTAACAGGCTGAGTTTTGTTTCTGTATTAAGATGAAGTTTTGGAAACTGACGAACAGATCAGAAGATTAAGATGTTCTGAGATTTTCAGGACTGAACTTCCAGCTTCCTGTCTTTACCTTACAGCCAGAACGTCCCGGGGGACTACGTGTAAGTCCTGGGAGTGCAGCCTGTCCCTGGAGCTGTTGTGTAAACATACCTCCATTCACACTCACAGTGGGGCACGTTTTACACCTTCGGCATGCCGCTGCTCCCGAGCAGAGAGAGCTGGAGATGGTAGGAGTGACATCATAGATACAAGCGAGAGTCACACAAGCACACACCGACTGGGATGACCTGAACATGTGGAGCGACATACTAAACGCTCCATTTATAACCCAGGACACTCGTAAACATCCAAACCTGCCAGGACTGTGGATCACACAGGCGAGCATGCCGGAGCAGCAGCACTGCAGAACCCAGCAGAGTGGATTCACAGGTGCTCTGATGCATTAAAGGGGAACGCCACCAGTTATATACCTGTTCTCTGAGGTTCTAGATAGAAGGAATGTGACTTTGGTCATCCAGATGTGGTTCTACACTGTGCCCATTTCCCCGCTGTGATCTGGTTCTAGAATGAAACAAGCTGTTTCCCCTGTGTTGGTGAGCTCCTCGTGAATAATCAGATGAGCTCTGCTCTGATTGGCTGGTTTACAGTGAGACACAGCCCTCGATGATCACACAGAAGCACCATGTGGAAATAGACTAAAATGGGCCTCTGTGTAAATAAGCTCCGCCCTCATGCTATTCATTTAGCTATGCTAGTTACTTGGAGCTAATGCTAGTAGCTAACGTTCCCTGTGCTAGCTACTGGCTCCATCTGGACACCAACACACAGTAGAGTAAAGTTGATCCTCACTATGGAGCTCTCAGTTTAAGATGATCTGCTCCAACCGGCACACACGGATACAATCACACAGCATGGCTGCTACTTACAGGCTGCTGTTGGGGTGGTGGTGCTAAAAAAGGTGGAGCTGCTCCTCTCTTCAGTCTCTTCAGGGTCAGACGCTGAGCGGAGCTGCTCCATATTGTCCAGAGAGGTTTGGGAATCTGTCCGGAGTGGAATGTGCAGACTGCAGGATTAACGTTGTTCCGGGATTCTGTTAAAGATGTGAAGCTGGAGTTCCTGTTCTCCAGCTTGGTTTGGGAATTCTCTGTTCCACCTTAAATGATGCTGAAGGACATTCTGGTGCCTGTATAAGCTGCAGTATTTAAGGTGGAACGGACATTGGATTAGGAAGCTGGTGAACAGGAAGAATCTCAGTCTGGATGAAAAGATGAACATACAACATGTACCACTGACAGCTGGGTTTCCGACAAAAGTGCCGACATCCCCTTCCCAGCCTGGAACGCTGGAGTTCTTCATATAGTCCACCATGCTGGTTGCTGTAGTTTCGTTGTGGTTGTATGTAAATGTCGGGGGTGTAAATACTAATGAGCCTGTTCCATAACAGCACAGAATTTGGGAATTGTTTTCCCGTCCTATTTTGGAAATGCAGGATTTGTGTTTGAAGGAGGAACACCAGCGTTTCACGAGATGTGACTACATTTGCTTCCATGTTTAGGATCATCATCCTGCTGCATCCCCAGCTTCTACTGCCACACTGTCACGATCCTGTAGGATGCTACCTTCATAAACACGGGAGGTCATGCAATCAGGACCAGAGCCGGCGAGGTTGCCCTATACCCCGATGCTACCACCACCATGCTTCAGTGTTAAGATGGCGTGTGCACACGTCTACATGTTAGATTCACCACCAAGCACGTTCCCGGTCCTGTTCTTGGAGCGTTTAGCCATTATTTAGCCCTGATGTATACAGTATACAACTGTATACACAAGGGCAGGTAAGTACAGACACTTCCTCTTACGACTGTATCAAGTGACCTGATATGCTAGGCGGAGCTGATACAGTCGCCGGTGAGGGTGTAAATGGTTCAGTGTTCAGTGTGTGTGCGGAGTTAGGAGTCTGGAAAGTGTTCAACCGGCAAATACAATCTCCCACTCACAGCGTTTGAGCTGATTCTGTAAGATTTACTGCACAAGAACAGCTTAATGCTCTAATCAGACTGAGAAAGAGCAGGGGGCAACAGAGAGAGGGCGAGAGAGAGAGAGAGAGAGAGGGAAAGAAAGAAGGTGGGAGAGAAACACAGAGAAAGGAGGACAACGAAAAACAAAGGAGGAAAGGAGAAGGAAGAAGGGGAGAAAAGGTACAGAGAGAGGGAGCAATAGAGAAAGAAAGAGAGGAAGACAGAAGTCAGAGAGAGAGAGAGAGACATAGTGAAAGTTTGTTGTGAGTGAGAGAGAGAGAGCGAGTGTGAGAGAGAGGTCTTTAATTGGCTGGCCTGCTGTAGGCTGGTCCAAACAGAGGCAAAGCCCCGCCCCTTTTGTGCCTGGCCTATATTTAACCCGGCATGAAGCTCAGTTACTGCAGTTTGCTGCACATGGTCAGACACTCACACTGGACTCTAACTGACCCTAACCCTGCTGAACACTCCAACTGAACACACTGGATATTGCCATTTCACACTGGACCCAGTTTTTGCACTTCTGTATGGATTAATAATCGAAGATGGGAAAGATGTCGCTCCTGAACTCACAGGGCCCCTTCACTCACGGTAGGGCAGCAGCTCATACGACTGTCTCACTCTCTCTCTGTCTCTCTCTCTCTCTGTCTCTCTCTCTCTCTCTCTCTCTCTCTCTCTGTCTCTCTCTCTCTGTCTCTCTCTCTCTCTCTCTCTCTCTGTCTCTCTCTCTCTCTGTCTCTCTCTCTCTCTCTCTCTGTCTCTCTCTCTCTCTCTCTCTCTCTCTCTCTCTCTCTGTATCTCTCTTTTGTGATGATGATGATGATGCAGATGTAGATCTCAGTGTTTCATAAGAGAACACAGAAGAACAGCCCTCAGCAACCATGCTCTCTTACACACACACACACACACACACACACTCTCGCACACACAAACACACTCTTGCACACACACACACACACACACTCTCTCGGACACACACACGCGCACTCTTACACACACTTACAGACACACACACACACACCTTCTCAAGCACACACACTCTCTCACACACAGACACACACACACACACCTTCTCAAGCACACACACTCTCTCACACACAGACACACACACACACACACACACATCTCAAGCACACACACTCTCTCACACACAGACACACACACACACACAGGCACACACTCTCTCACACACACACACACTCTCCTTCTCTCTCTCAAGCTCAGCTGTTATTAGCAACTGTTGTCAAAGCAATCCAGGCCACACTTAATTTAACGGTGATGATTTTAATTATAATAGTGATGCATGTGATTATACATACGCACACCTGCACATGCTGTGAGTCCGTCTCTCAATCCTTCTCTCTCTTACTCACACAGTCTCTCACCTCTCCAACAGTCTCTCTCTCTCTCACTCCAAAACATGCAGTGTCACTCTCTCACTTTCTCAAACACAGTCTCTCTCTCTCGCCCCTGCCACACACACACACACACATGTGAGTAAAAGTTTACAGGACACATTACTAGCGCTGAGGAACAGAATGGAGGGTAAACAGGTTTTCAAGCGAACAGCTCTAAATCTTCCAATTCAGTACGACTCTGACTGAATCACACTCTGGGAGGCAGAATAGACAGAGCAGAGGAGGGCAGAGGAGACACAGCAGGTAGAGCAGAGGAGAGTAGATACAACAGAGCAAACAGCAATGTAGAAGAGACAGGGCTGAGCAGATAGAGCAGAGCAAAGGAGACAGTAGAGGAGACAGAGGAGACAGGGCAGAGAGAGTAGAACTGAGGAGACAGGGCAGAGTAGAGTAGATACAACAGAGGAATTTGACAGGGCAGAGAGAGTAGAACCGAGGAGACAGAGCAGAGAGAGGAGAACTGAGGAGACAGAGCAGAGAGAGGAGAACTGAGGAGACAGAGCAGAGAGAGGAGAACTGAGGAGACAGAGCAGAGAGAGGAGAACCGAGGAGACAGAGCAGAGAGAGGAGAACTGAGGAGACAGAGCAGAGAGAGGAGAACTGAGGAGACAGAGCAGAGAGAGGAGAACTGAGGAGACAGAGCAGAGAGAGTAGAACTGAGGAGACAGAGCAGAGAGAGGAGAACTGAGGAGACAGAGCAGAGAGAGGAGAACAGAGGAGACAGAGCAGACAGAGGAGAACAGAGGAGACAGAGGAGACAGAGAAAGGAGAGTAGAACCGAGGAGACAGAGCAGAGAGAGGAGAACAGAGGAGAACAGAGGAGACAGAGCAGAGAGAGGAGAACAGAGGAGACAGAGCAGAGAGAGGAGAACAGAGGAGACAGAGCAGAGAGAGGAGAACAGAGGAGAACAGAGGAGACAGAGCAGAGAGAGGAGAACAGAGGAGACAGAGCAGAGAGAGGAGAACAGAGGAGACAGAGCAGAGAGAGTAGAACAGAGGAGAACAGAGGAGACAGAGGAGACAGAGCAGAGAGAGGAGAACAGAGGAGACAGAGCAGAGAGAGGAGAACAGAGGAGAACAGAGGAGGCAGAGCAGAGAGAGGAGAACAGAGGAGAACAGAGGAGACAGAGGAGACAGAGCAGAGAGAGGAGAACAGAGGAGACAGAGCAGAGAGAGGAGAACAGAGGAGACAGAGCAGAGAGAGGAGAACAGAGGAGACAGAGCAGAGAGAGGAGAACAGAGGAGACAGAGCAGAGAGAGTAGAACTGAGGAGGCAGAGCAGAGAGAGGAGAACAGAGGAGACAGAGCAGAGAGAGGAGACATAGGAGACAGAGCAGAGAGAGGAGACATAGGAGACAGAGCAGAGAGAGTAGAACTGAGGAGACAGAGCAGAGAGAGTAGAACCGAGGAGACAGAGCAGAGAGAGGAGACAGAGGAGAACAGAGGAGACAGAGCAGAGAGAGGAGGACAGAGCAGACAGAGGAGACGTGTGGTAGCGTGTGGAACAGCCTGTACTCACAGACAGGGCAGCAGGATTAAGCGTGGCGTGTCTCCTCCTGCACCTCACCGTCTGATTCCCACCTGACCGTTTAAATCCCCCTTTGTTGGGGCTTAGAGGGGCATTCAGAGCTGAAGACACAGGGTCTGACTCCGTCACCTGTGGGGGAGAGGATGTAGTCAGAAAGCAGATCACAGTACTGTCCATTAAAGACACTCTAGACTCCCCACAGAACAGCGTACTGTATATGTCCCTCCACTATAGACCACATGGTCTACAGAATACACCAGGAGTATCATTACTGTAATACTAATAACCCCCCAAACCTCCATCCCCTCTCTCCAACCACACAGCGCGCACATCAGACAGACATGACCGAATAAGACGTCTGTAACTTCAGGAGCTCCAGTGATCGGATGTCTAATCACAGCTGTGGTGTTAGAACTGCACTGGTATATACTGGGGAGTGAGCGCCACCAGTAAACATCCTAATTCACTCCTGTTCCAGCAACATGAGGCCCAACAGTAAACAACCACACCACGGTGACTGTGTGTGCAGCGGGAGGGGTGTTGAGGACTGCGTATCCGTTACAGCGCGATTACAGTAACAACAGTGAGACAGCAGAAAGTAAACACCTGTGACAGCGCTGAGAGCTCGGCTGTAAACACTGGGGCATGTGTGAAAGAGTGGGTGGGTGGCTGGGTGTGTGGGGGAGAGAGAGTGGCAGGGTGTGTGGGGGAGGGTCCATGGTTGGATGTGTGTGTGTGAGATGGTAGATGGTTTGGTGTGTGTGTGTGTGTGTGTGTGTGAGAGAGAGAGTGGGCGTGTGGGTGTGTGAGAGGTTGGTGTGGGTGTGTGTATAAGGGTGGCTGGGTGGTTGGGTGTGTGTGTATGAGGGTGGCTGGGTGTGTGTGTGTGTGTATGAGAGGGTGGGTGTGTGTGCGTTTGTATGTGGGTGGCGGGGTGTGTGTGGGCTTGTGAGAGAGTGGCGGGGTGAGTGTGGGTGTGTGTGTGTATGAGAGTGGCTGTGTGTGTGTGAGAGAGTGGCGGGGTGTGTGTGGGCTTGTGAGAGAGTGGCGGGGTGAGTGTGTGTGTGTGTGTATGAGAGTGGCTGTGTGTGTGTGAGAGAGTGGCGGGGTGTGTGTGTGTGTGTGTGTATGAGAGTGGCTGTGTGTGTGTGAGAGAGTGGCGGGGTGTGTGTGGGCTTGTGAGAGAGTGGCGGGGTGAGTGTGGGTGTGTGTGTGTATGAGAGTGGCTGTGTGTGTGTGTGAGAGAGTGGCGGGGTGAGTGTGGGTGTGTGAGAGAGTGGCGGGGTGAGTGTGGGTGTGTGTGTGTATGAGAGTGGCTGTGTGTGTGTGAGAGAGTGGCGGGGTGAGTGTGGGTGTGTGTGTGTATGAGAGTGGCTGTGTGTGTGTATGAGAGTGGCTGTGTGTGTGAGAGAGAGTGGCGGGGTGAGTGTGGGTGTGTGTGTGTATGAGAGTGGCTGTGTGTGTGTGAGAGAGAGTGGCGGGGTGAGTGTGTGTGTATGAGAGTGGCTGTGTGTGTGAGAGAGAGTGGCGGGGTGAGTGTGGGTGTGTGAGAGAGTGGCGGGGTGAGTGTGGGTGTATGAGAGTGGCTGTGTGTGTGAGAGAGAGTGGCGGGGTGAGTGTGGGTGTATGAGAGTGGCTGTGTGTGTGAGAGAGAGTGGCGGGGTGAGTGTGGGTGTATGAGAGTGGCTGTGTGTGTGAGAGAGAGTGGCGGGGTGAGTGTGGGTGTGTGTGAGAGTGGCGGGGTGAGTGTAGGTATATGAGAGTGGCTGTGTGTGTGAGAGAGAGTGGCGGGGTGAGTGTGTGTGTGTGAGAGAGTGGCGGGGCGTGTGTATGAGTGTGTGAGAGAGTGGCTGGGCGTGTGTATGAGGGTGGTAGGGTGGCGAGGGAAGCACTGTGGATGGTACACTGCAGGCCGTGCGGTGCTGCTATTGTTTGGTGTGTTCACCTTCTCCCCTACTGACCTGCGCTGACCCGCAGGGGAATCAGAGCCTGAAGAAGGAGCAGGAGACAGAGCGGGAACTACTGCTGACCGTTTGATCCGGCACGTCCCTCAGAGCTGTATATTTACCAGCCACCGTAGCCGACATCCCAAGATGCCTTGTCATTCTGAATTCATGCCCATTTGAGGAATTCCGGGGCCAAGCTGATCTCCCCTTCAAAAAAATGGTGGCATATTCGGAAATGCTGTTGGAGCTTTTGGGTCACGCGGTGACCAGAAATGCTGGAAAGCTGGTATGTTCTCCAAATGTTTCTGGATCTGCGGAATTCTGAGCTGCTGTAATATGAACACAGCTACAAGCTCACTTCGTGCTCAGCTGGCACCATAGGACTGACCTCACCAAAGCATCCCAGCATGTTTGGCTCAGTGAGGAAGTCTAGAGGCCTGAGCTGCAGTTGCAGTAACTGGTGTTGGTATATATCAGTGCTATGGTATAGTACAGGACCTGAGTGAAACCATGCTTTACATAACATAGTTTAAAATGTTAACACGGTCATTCAGCCAAGTCATGTTGGGTGTCTGAGGTTTGCTTCTGTACTTTTAACACTGGAGCTATAAGGCTAATGTGGCTAACAACCATGACAGTGGTTAATGATGTACAGCATTAGCATGTTGCTAACCTAAACACCCAAATAACCCGCATAGCTAGATTATCACACACCCAGGTGTTCGGTATCTCTAATAGACCTGATTATGTGGTTTCTGATACTGCATAACCCACTGTTATCAATAAACATGGACTAAAGTACATTAGCATGGCTAAAAACCAGCGGTAGCTAGCATATTAGCATCTCTGGATGGCTGAATTTTGTTTGGATTTGAGTGTACACGAGTCTAAATGACTACTACAATTTGAGGCAAATTTGAGGTTTATTAGCATCTAGCTTCATGCTATGTGCTAATTGCTAATCAACTTGGCTGCATTCAGAACTAACTGAGCAAAGTTTATACACAAAACAAACCAGGGCTGATACATTTTTGCAGGATTTGTGCCAGTGGATGCAAACGGATGGCCTACACGTTGTCAGTATGCATGTCAATTTTGAATACAATAGGTAATAATGATGATAAGTGCTAATAATAATGATAATAGGTGCTAATAATAATAATAAGTGCTAATAATAATGATAATGAATGGTAAAAGCAGCTGTATCCTTATCCGGCCCATTGTAAAATGACTCAACCTTACCATTCCCAGCAAACTCCGAAGCTCAAACGCTGTCACATATGTATAAATCCAGATATAAAGTTCCAGTCTGAGAAGCATATTAAAGATTAGCTACGCTTTGCCTCCGTATTTCACAAGACACGCTAATCTGGATTTCCGTGGCCCTCAGAGCCACTACGGGCTGTAAACACCGCTACGAGCCAGCTCATCAGGAAATCATAAAAATCAGCACAAATAGGTGATGACTTTGACCTTTTAACCCGCATCATATTTCTCAGAACGATGCATTACCTCGATTGCAAAGTAAAGACTCGTAATGTCCTTTTACCATCACACACATCATTTTAACAGGCTCCTATAAACAGGCTGCCCTCACACGCCGCTGGACGCTTGAACTGTACAGCTACATTTGACTTGCACTGCTTGTAGAGCTTCTTTCAGTTAGCCTCACACTGGAACACTCTACTGCAACTGATGGAACACGAAACAGCCAATCACAAAGCAGATAGCGGACCATGTGATGACACCAAGCTGAATCATTTCGACCAAATGGATTTCCATCAACAGAAACAATGTGAAGCTTAGCATGCTTATCATACTGGTGACCAGTTAGCTTAACAAGCTAGCTAGCTAGCATAACACGACAGCTGCCTTTCCTTTACATACATCCATAAGTGAACATTTATATACTAGCTACATAACTAACACCACATCAGTGCATATTATGATTACTATGCAAAAATTAATTAAGATATCTTTCCTGACTCATTTAAATAATTGAATATTTAAATGTAAACAAATATGTCACACATGCATGTATGTATATGATCCATGTATGATGGATATATGTAGTATTTATATATTTATATATATATATATATATATATATATATATATACTGATCAGTGTCTCTAGGTGTACAGGTTCTGGGTTTGTGTTGGTTCTGTTTGATTCTCTACACTACTGGAACCATGTCTCCCAAACTCCAGATCAGATATTGTATTAGATCTGTGTATTTAGAAAATCACTAATGACCTCCAGAAGCCTGTTTTTAGAACCATGCTCGCTGTGCGTTTCACCCCAGCCACCGCTCGCCAGTCTCTCTGTAGGTCACTCGAGGTCATCTTACGGTGGGTAAGGGACATTGGAATGAGGTGGCGCTCATCACGGTCAGTAGAGAGGGGGTTTGGCCCTCTGCCAGTCTGTAGCTGTGTTGTCCTGTGTGTTTGCTGCTGGACCTTGTTCTTATGAACCAGACGCTCACTGTATCTGCCAGTAAAGCTAGAACCCAACCTTCGGTTTCTCATTGAGAACCTGCTGTACATGTGGAGATGCTGGTTTAAGAAGACACTGGAGTGGGCTCTGATTTATTTCCAGAGCTGTATGTATAAACATGTCCATATATCAGACACGGCATGACCTGCTGCTAAATAGCCATGCTAACTAGCGGCGCGACCGAATGTGTTGTGATTCTGTTTTAATTGCTTCATTCAGCTCACCAGTTAAACTGGAATGACGCACGCTGCCGGGAGGTTTGGGCCTGTAAACCAGACTGGTAGTTCATTCAACTCGGATTTCTGAGTAAATAAGAAAAGGAATTGGTGACACTGACTTCATGCTCGGGTTATGAGGTCCTGGTGCCACATGACCTTGTCCTAGTGTCAGCTGGCCATGTGCTTTGTATGGCAGGTGGTTCTGAATAGAGGCCTTTGGATCAGTGAGGTGTGACTGGCCTGCTGATAGTCCTCCCCTGCTGAAATCTTCATGAGGCGTAATGTGAGCTGGTTTAGGGACTGTACATGTGTGTCACCCTAAAGGTTACGACTGAGGTCAGCTTTCACACCTTAGGAGCAGAACATACGCTGGAAAAGAGGAAATGGGCTCATTTCGTCATTCTCGCGTCACTCTTTCACAAGAACCAGATCGTCACTTCACAAAAAGCTACAGTAGTTCGGGGAAAAAGGCCATTTACACAATGTCCCAACTTGCTAAACTTCCTTATGCCCTTTCTGATGCTGTATGACATAATGCTGTCTTCAAAAATGGAGAAAAAGTTCAGTAGCATGGCTAACAACAACACGACCAGTTAGCTCTTTTATGGCTGTGTATTATCCAGATTATGCTTATTTCAGTGTCTGCAAGTGAAAAGATTCCATGCTAAATGCTAATAAGCTAAGCAGTTCATTCCATGCTAAATGCTAATAAGCTAAGCAGTTCACTCTATGCTAAATGCTAATAAGCTAAGCAGTTCATTCCATGCTAAATGCTAATAAGCTAAGCAGTTCACTCTATGCTAAATGCTAATAAGCTAAGCAGTTCATTCCATGCTAAATGCTGATAAGCTAAGCAGTTCACTCCATGCTAAATGCTAATAAGCTAAGCAGTTCATTCCATGTTTATTGCTAATAAGATAAGCAGTTCACTCCATGCTAACTGCAAGTAAGTCAAGCAGTTCACTCCATGCTCATAGCTAACAGGCTAAACAGTTTGTGCTGTGTTAATTACTAATGACTTAATTGCTAATAAGCTAAGCAATATGCTTCATGCGAATTGTTAATAAGTCAAGCAGTATTGTCCATGCTAATTGCTAATAAGACAAGCAGTTTGCTAAAAGCTAATTGCTAATAAGTGAAGAAAGTCGCTCCATTCTAATTGCTAATAAGCTAAGCAGTACACACCATGCTAATTGCTAATAAGCCATGCCGTATGCTATTATGCCAAAACTGAAGAAGGAATGTTAGGACACCAAACAAGCCTGGGCTGAAACACTGTGTCCTGTACGAATGCAGACAGTCAGAACCGAAGGGGACAGAAAGACTCTCTCTGGGACGAAAGGATATAGAGCGAAACAGACAGACAGACGGAGGCGGGTGAGCACAGGCTCAGCCAGATTATTCCTGGGCAGATTAGCATGTGTGTCTAGGCCTCCAGCAGGGCCTCCCTGCTCCACTCCCTGGCCACTTTAACGGAAACCCCTCTCTTGCAGCTTTAATATCCGGTGTCTGAGTGTTTATTGTGTCCGCTCCTCACCTTAATTCCAGCTTCCATTCTTCTCAGGAGACTCACCTTCAATTCCTGGCCTTCCAGGTGGTTGTTAAGAGTCACAGTTTCTATGTAGTTTTTGTACTTCCGTTTTTATGCTAGCGGATCTCTGGGACATAGTATTGGGAAGGAGGGAGTTATGCAAGAGCACGTACTCTGTTTGGGTGCATGCCCGCACCTAGGTGCATGCGTGCGTGTGTGTGTGTGTGTGTGTGTGTGTTTACATTTTAATGGGGACCCCCCAAAAAATTATTTTTATGAAAAAGAGTTAGTCAGATAAGGCATAAAGCCATGTATTTATACCTTTGTGGGGACCAGGATGATGGAAACATGAATGCTGTGTGGTTACACAAGGAAACATGAGAGCTGGTCTTTAGCTTGCTGGGGCTGCAAAAGATGATGGAAACACCGCACACACACACTAGCGCAGGCGCATTGCTGCAGAGCCCACTGAAGCACATGGGCATTAGCATGATCCCCCTGCACCGCCGCCACTGCTGCTGCTGCACTGCTGTTCATTCATCAGATCAGCTGCGGCTGTGCCTGCCCCGCAGGAAGGCTGTACGGATGGCCGCTTTTGGATGTTTTTGAGTCTCTGTTTGTGCGGCATCTCACCAAGAGCTTCTGTGACACTGCCCGGCTGCTGGAGGATTTTCTCTGATCATTTTGTTCCCATCCAGCGACACCATGCTTAATTGCATGCAGCCCTGCTGCAGGGAAGGGACGATGCGCATGCAGCACTGAGGGGTGGAATATTTCAGAAATTTCCATTTTTTGACTTCGCTGAGCGCTCACAAATGTTGTGCAAGCTGCCAGGAGAGGAAGCACTGCTCAGCACAACTGCAGTGAGTAGCTCCCTAATGAATCAATAAGGGCCTATTGTATGTAGCGGTGAGTAGTGCTGCTTATTGCGCAGGCTGTCGGTCTACAGCAGACTAAGACGTATGCAGTGATGATAATGGATCATTTATTGCGGGCAAAGTGTGATACACATGGAAGAAAGACGATGACTGGCATTATTATGGGGGGGGGGGGTGAGGTTAAGGCATGCAAGCACAATAAGCTTATATAAGACACTAAATTACATTAGCTATCATTATTAGATCTTTTTTAAATGTTGTTATTATTATTATTATTATTATTGTTATTGTTATTATTATTATTATCATCATCCAGACTCCCACTAGCAGCACTAGTAATACCAAATGTACTGTTTGGTATGGGTTCTTTAAAATTGTGGGGAACACTGTGTCCAGCTGTCTCTGCACTCTGAATGCAGGTCAGCACCTTGGAGTATTCTTACTGAAACCCCTCCTCCTCACCCTCACCAGCAGTTGGCTCTATGATCAGAATAAATATATTAATAATACTAATTATTATACTATATATTATCTTATATATTAATACTATATATTATCTTAATAATAGCTCCAAAATGTGGACTACCGTTTAAACTCAATGTCCATTTTGCCCTTAAACCATAGTAGTTTAAACCAAATCAATAATTCATTTTTAATGTTTATAGTCGCTGGTTTAGGGTCCAATATTTCGAACTTGCCGCCAAGTTGCCCCTCATCCTTGCAGCCCTGCCAGTTCGTGAATGGCTGACGCAACCGCTCAGCCCACGTTGAACCCGCCCACATTTCCACTGATCTAGCATTCGCAGGCTAGAATAGCGAGAAGTCACCGCCTACCCACCCGCCTCCCCACAAAGCTAATCTAAATACCCCGCCCACGCCGGCGTATGCTTCAACGAGACGGACGCTCCGCCCTGCTCTCATTTTAATGCTCCGCCCACATCGCATAGCTACAATAATGTGAATGGCGATTTGAATAGTCTCTCAAGACCGAGGGAGAGAGCACGGAGGAGAGCGGTCGGATACGGCTGGCAGAAAACCTTAAATGACACGGACGAGTATAGTAAGTCGCGATATCAGCCTCAACATTTTTCTGCCCGTTTGTGGTTTTATTTGGCGACGTATGCGGGAATATAGGTGAAACGGCAGACTCGCTCGTTGTTTGTCTGAGTTAGCCGTTAGCATAGCTCGCGAGCTAACAACGGGCTTCTTTTGTTCGGGTCCTCACTCAGACGAGCACAAAGACCCCAGCTTACCACAGCGGAGAACGTTCCTGATAAATTACGGTATTGCTGGTTAACACCTGACGTGTTCCGGCTGTTTAGAACCTAATCGGAACCTAAATGTGGTATTTGTTGACGTTTCGGTGAATTTCCCCGGTTTTCCCCAACCCCCTCGCTTTGGCTGCTGATTTCTCCGTTCCACCTTAAATGGTGCGGCAGTTACCTCAGTTGCCTCAGGCGCCAGAATGCAACTGCCGCTCCATTTAAGGTGGAACGGGGAGATTCGAACAAGAAGCTAATATGGCGACGGAAAACTAAACTTTCCGTGCTTAAGTAGAAACCTATGGCATTTATTTATGTCTTAAAGCCCATTTTACTGTTTATTTTCAGCTTTTATTTTGATATGGGTGTCCGTAGCACAAGCCTAGCCTGCTGGCTAACTCGGCTTAGCCTAGCTTGTAAACCGGCTCTCTGTGTATCTCTTATTTCAAGCACCATTTCCACCCGTTTTCAGCTTGTTGACCAATAACCCTAGGCTTATAAGCACTGCTGGTCAACCTACACTAACCGGTGCCTCTGTACTTGGTGTCCAAGTCCAACTTCAATCATTTACGAGTCTGTTAAACCTGTTTATGTGTCATATATATGTCCACCAGAGCTTATTAGTTAGCCAGCTATGGCTAAATGGTTGAGCTGGCACGTCGGTTGGTCTCATGACTTGGCCAGCTAAGCCGCTGGGGCTCGTTGTGTAAGCTGATATAAACATGTGAAGCTCACGGTTGTCTCCTGTTGTGTGACTTTCATAGCAGATAGTAAATGATTGTGTGGCTCGTAATCTGAAAGCTCTTTCCTCGTTTACTCGCCAACAAAATGGTCGGACAGTGCTCTGCTGTTTCCGTCCGGAAGAGGTGCAACGTGGCTGAGTTACTCACCAGCCACAAGCTTGGCTTACCTGTTATATAAACACCTGGAAATAAACGAACCTGAATAGGCTGGCTGTTCAGTTCGTGGGTTACGATTTGATTCGGTTCGGTTGATTGTCCATGTGGGTGTTCAGGAGGTGCTGATCATGTAGCTGTCTCATTATATTCCACGTTGGTTCTGATTTTAATAATCCTCAGAAATCATGTAACTCTGAATATTTATGGACACTTCAGTAGGCAGAATTTTAAAGGGGGCGTGTCCTTCACATGTTCCGCCCACCCGACTACGAGAGACCCCTAGCTATTCCATTGCTTGTTCAGGACCTTGCCAGCCTGTATGTACACTCATCGTCAACAGAATAGTTGGACCCAGAAGGAAGTGTTGTTTTGGAATAAGGTTAGGGGTACCAGGAACAATATGGACCGACATGGACAATATTTACTGAGACACACATACAGAAGTCTGTCTCTCAGTATGGCGTCGGGCCGCCGCGTTTGCTAAACCGTCAAGCCAGACGTCTCAGCATGGAGCTGTAGAGGTTCCTAATGGTGTCCTTTGACAATCTATTCCTGGCGGCTTGAACATCCTCACACAGTTCCTGCAGATGGTGCGGTAGGGGTCGACGTGTGACAACAGACCGTTCATCTTGGCGCTGACCACGGTGCCTCCACACACGGATTCGTTGGGCGTCTCCACCAAGACTAAAGCGGGACTCGTCACTGAAGATGACCCGCTGCCATTCTGAGTCACTCCATGACAGTCTGGTACGACACCACTGCAGTCTTTGGTGACGGTGACGTGGTGTTAAGGACAGTCGTGGTAACGGTCTGTGTGCATGTAGTCCTGCGTGGTGCAGCCGTCTGCCAATGGTGCTGCACTAACAGGAGGACTCATGGAGGACACCACTGCTCACTGGAGGTCTGTAGTGGTGGCTGTTGGGTCAGTCAGGTACAGAGATGAAGCCCGTCCTCGGTGCTACAAATTTAATAGTCGGTTAGATGATGATATAATTTCCTCCATTTCAGTAAAGACCTGTGATTATAGAATTTTGTTGCAGCATTTGTTTGTAAATAGACAGCAGAATGTTTAAGTTTAAAAAAAAAACCGCAAGTTCAGATTTTTTGTTTGTTTGTTTGTTTGTTTGTTTGTTTGTTTGTTTATGGGGACAACAAACTGATGTAGGTGATGTATTTACTGCTAGTCTGCCCATCTCTTGGTTTTGTTTTAACAGAAAAAACGTTCTGGAGTGTTATTTATCCTTTGTTCGCATGAAAGTGGAAGAGGTGTCTATAAAACATGCCTACAACAACCTCAGGCTAAATTTAAACTTATTAGCTACGCAAGATATTTGGTAATTAAGCAATTCATAATCCGAACAATTGAATGTTCGTTCGATAGATTATTCAGCTCTCAAAATAGTCATTTGTTGGAGCCATTGTTGTTTTTCAGCAGAATTAAAGCAATGCAGATTATGGCTTCATGTTAGCTAGCTAACTGAGCCTCAGACGTAACAGCTAGCTTACTAAATCAGCTTCGGCCCACCTGGTTGCTCAGACTGGAAGAGAGGGCAGTGTGATCCATATTAGCTTTGTGCTTGGTTAGCAAATACTTACAAAAGCTAACCATCTATTATGCCTGTTAAAGTGGAGAAATAAGGTGAAATTTATTGATCAATTATTCAGAGTTTGTTAAATATCATTATAATACACAGGTTTGTCTGTGTGTGTATTTTGCCCCAGAGGAAAGAATCGCCATTATATCGAAAGTACATTTTCTCTTTCCCCAAGGCTTTTGTTTGTGTGTTTGGGATGGGTAATTGTTTTACTGGAAACATTGGCCAATTTAGATAGAAATGCACCTGCACAGTAAGTCGTCGGTGTCCAAAGAAAAACAAGTCCAATCTCCAAAATGGCAACTTTACAGGAGAGGCCAAAAACCTCATTAACCTTTAATGGAAGTCAATGGAACCTGACATTTTCCAAACAGTTTTGAGCCATTTCTGTTGGTCCATTCATCATGCGATTCTCACGCAATGTAAACAGCAACTGGTGTGATCAAGTGATGCATAAAAGTAAAAGTGGACAAGAGTGGAGATGCATGTTTTTCATTGGACAGCGATGAAATACTGGGAGTGGGAATAGAACCAGTACAGTACTGGATATGCAATTCCAGCTGTTCACTCAAATTTAATTCCACCGTTGGCTGGAAACCTTAGAACTGGTTAAGAAGAGCATCCGCGTTTGTGATCTATAGACGTGTTCACTTTTCTTAATGTATTAAGCGTTTTGCCTGGGAATGGCTCCACCTTCAGTGCTGTGGTGCAGGTTACGGCGGATCTGGACGGGTATATTTGCCCATTAGTTTAATGTTTACTGAAAGTGTAGTCCGCCCAGGGTGAAGTGGCCTCACGTGCATGAAATATCGGAGCTCTGTTCAGCCCCACCAGAGGAGCTGTTATTGTTCTGGTTAATCTACAGACACAACCCATCATGAAAATAACCAGAAACTGAAATTAATTTATAAGTTTAGGTTTGTCTGGGCGAGACACGTGCTCCTGCTTGTGGGGAGATTTGTGCTCTGGCCAATCTCACCAGCGCAACCGGAGCCTGCTTGGAACGCTCGTGTAAATAACCAGGAATTGTAGAATGATGGTAAATAGGAGTTTTACAGGAGTGTGAGTGCTTGTCTCACTCCAAGTGAAATCTTAAAGGGACCATTTATGATGAGCTGTATTTCAGGATCGGTAGGGTTGCCAATTAAAATAGCAAACTGATTTGCATATACTAAAGGCACATGATCCAAACTGGTTCAGTTCCTAAAGGCAAGGAGGTTTTGAATTGGACTGTAAAACTGAATTATGACTGTTTTTAAGCAGATGAAACTGAATAAGTGGTTAGGTTATAAATTAAAATGCAGGAGTTTTGGGTTTTATTTTGTGTCTGGGCTGTGTTCAGGTTATTTCAGAGTAGGTTTTGGTCTTGTGTGCCTGCCCACAGCCCTGAATGGTTGCCGTAAGGGCAGTCTAAAGTAATGAATCACTTCTAATATCCTAATGGTCTGTTGTTGTGTTGCAGGAAACCCTGATGTAAAATGGAGGATAGTTTTGATTGCGACTGCGGTGAGCTTGAGCCACCTGATCACTGACGGAGAGCGATCCTGCTGAGGTCGGCTAGCTTTCCCGTGTTCGGACACCAGCTGCTTTGGAACAGGAGAAAAGAGAAAGGAAAAACAAAAGGCTTGTGTAGTTCATCTAAACTAAACTTGTTGTGCTTAGTTAGCACGTTAGGATAATGCTGCTGCTCAGGACGAGTCGTACACTGAATGTATCAGCACTGTAAGGATGCTGGTGCTGATCGACACTTTATACTTTCATTTCACCCACAGAGATTATTGATTGGCCTCCCCCAGCCCCCTTTCCCCCTGCCAACTCCATTCCATTATAGGCAACGTTTTGAGGTAGGAAAGAAAATTTGAAGAGGAAACCCTAAAACATTTTTTTTTTATCTCTTCAATTCTTTTTATTTCCCCCCCCTTTGAAATGATAACACATCCTGTTAACATCCCGTGGTAGAGTTCCTGCTGCTTTGCCTTGAGAAGGCTGCGAGGGGGAGCACTGAATAGTGTGTGCCTGTTTTGCTATCCAAAAAAAAACCCAAATTGCAGCTAGTTAGGATTCTTCGTTTTTCTTTTTGCCTAAAGGCGAAACAGAAGGATTATCCCTCTGTGTATTGGCGCTCATCAGAAATACACAGGGCAAAGTAACAAAAGCAGTGCCCTCAACATATCAAGCCGCAAATAAACAGAAGTCCGTTCTAACCGTGGCCAGTGGTGGCGCTCTTTCACCGTATCTGAACAGAGATTTCCAATCCAGAATGGCGGAGAAGTTCGAAAGCCTCATGAACATTCACGGGTTTGACCTGGGCCCTCGCTACATGGACCTGAAGCCTCTGGGCTACGGAGGCAACGGTCTTGTGTTTTCCGCCGTGGACACGGACTGTGACAAGCGGGTGGCAGTGAAAAAAATCATCCTGACGGACCCTCAGAGCGTCAAGCACGCGCTCCGCGAGATCAAGATCATCCGGCGGCTCGACCACGACAACATCGTCAAAGTGTTTGAGACGCTGGGCCCGAGCGGCCGGCGGCTGACCGAGGACGTGACCTCGCTGACCGAAGTCAACTCCGTCTACATCGTGCAGGAGTACATGGAGACGGACCTGTGCAAGGTGCTGGAGCAGGGCCTGCTGTCCGAGGGCCACGCGCGCCTCTTCATGTACCAGCTGCTGCGAGGCCTCAAATACATCCACTCGGCCAACGTCCTGCACCGAGACCTTAAACCCGCCAACCTGTTCGTCAACACGGAGGACCTGGTGCTCAAAATCGGAGATTTCGGACTGGCCCGCATCATGGACCCCCACTACTCGCACAAGGTGAGTTCGGTTTTGAGTTTAATCCACTTTCTGCCTTGCTGAGCTGCTTCCGTCCTGTCTGAAGTTTGCTTCTTTGGTTGGAGTATAATATACGTCAAAACTCAGTAGCCACCCAAACCTCCCGAGAATCTCCCTCAAACCTCATCCAGGTCACACAGGCATGATTTAGGACACTGTATGACTCGCAGTATCCCAAACCTCCGGAGTTGGAAGTGCACATCAATAATAAAACCGAGGAATCTGATCTGAGATCATTAATCCCGCTATGGAAGACCTGGATGTAGTTTTTGTGCATAGCGTTTCGTGGTGTTTTTTACCGATATGGTTTGGGCTATTTGGGTGTCTATTGAGTTCCAGTGTCTGTTAGCGACGTTAGCCTCTTAGCTCTAAGCTCAGTTCTAAACAAGCTAAGCGTAGCAAGGAGGAGGGCTGTAAATCTACTCAAGGTCTGTTCAGTTGCTTGCCAGGTTATATCCGGGTTTAATCTGAAGCTAATCTTGGAATGCTAACCTGGAAATAAGATGAGATGAAAATGATCATCATTCGGATACAACCCGTCACCTGAAAGCGGTTCCTGGTTGCTGGGTTAGTTTGCTGGACCTGTTGACTCTGAGTACTCAGATGTGAAGCGAATGTAGAGATGACCACAGTTTCACAGTGTTTGCGTAGCGTCAGCTGAGGACTGTTGTTGTGGAGGCTTGTGTTTGCGGGTGATGATGGGCGTGAGAGAGGAAGTCAACAAGGCCTGTGAACAGTGTTGAAGTTCCTGAAATAATGCCTCTGCTTCCTGTGAACTCAGACGCACCCACTGACCAGGCAGGCCTGACGCTGAAGGTGAAGGATGCGGCACAAGGAAGCTGCTGTATACCAAAGGAAGCTTGTTTTGTGAGTCCTTATCAGAAACGAGAGCCCAGGAGGAATTTCATAAAGCAGGGTTAATCGGTTCAGCTGCATAACTTGAGCCTGAAGTCAGGATTGCCCTCACTTGCTCTGACTTCCAGCAACCTGATCCTTTATCAGTTGACTGGTCAAATATTAGCATCAATATGCCAAATGCCAAAAAAGGGGCGGGGCCTATTCTATGCATGCACAAGTGCTTAGAGGAAGCTGCTGAAGTTGTGTGGCTTCAGTTCTTCAGCGTTGCATTGTTGTGGGAAATCGTAAATGAATCTTGGCCTCCAGATTGGAAGTCGTGTGAAATGTTCCACCTGTTCAGGTGAAGACCTGAACATCCACTTTTTTCTGGTTCAAGGTTTATCCTAGGTTTTACTTAATGTATTGTGCCAGACAGTCAGTGAGGTGTCTGCAACGCATGGTGGTTTGGTTTCCTCTAAATGGTCTAACTTGGTGGGGTTTCTCAACCTGAGGGCCATGAAGCCCCCTCCAGTGGGCCTGTATTTAGGTGGAGGCAGTAGTTTGTAGTGGACCCGAAACTGCATGTATAACCATCTCAGTGTTACACAAATAAAAGCGTTGCAGTAGCAGCCTTATTAAACCCCCAGTCTGAAACGACATAGCTACGGCTAACCACTGATGGAGGGGAGTCTTGGGGTGCTTTGGACACATCATAATTTTACTTTATCCAAATAGATTTAGAAAAGGTGATTATCTGTGGGTCTAACTCATCTACAGGTAGTTCACAGACTCTGTGTTGGGTAAAATTTATGACTTTTGGTCATCGTTTTTGATAACCTAGGCTCTGATTAAATAAAATAGCAGCTTATGTGGTTTGAAAATTGATTTTTAGATATAATAATAATAATAATAATAATAATAATAATAATAATAATAATCTAGTCACCCAGGTATGAATATTGACATGTTCATCACAGAACTCCTATCACAAAGAGACATATGATTATCCATACAATCTTAATAAATAGGTGGTGTTAACTGGTGACGTTATGCTTTTCCAGGTGGTTGTTAATGTAGCTGTATGTTGCGAGTGCATGCGTCTATGCAATGTCTATGAAGGGCCATGTAAACAACGTCCTTCATGACCTCCATTGCGGTGTGGTCAATTAGGAAAACGATAGAAAAAGAAAAGAGAGCAGAGGAGCATAACGAACACTTAATTGGCTTTACGAAACATGACTTAAAACAGAATGGAATCCAACAGGCTGAGGCTTTATCGTAGCTGCGTTCTCTTCGGCACCTGTCGTTTGTCAGGAGTTTCAGGGGTGTGGTTTTTAGTCAGCTAGCTTTCTGTTCTCATACTTGCTCAAAGTAATCGTGCTCTGAGAAGAGAGAAGAACTTGGGGCTGCGTTACGCACTCAGACTTCATTCACTGTCTGACTGGAGCCCTGTAATCCGCGCGTCCTTCTCGGCACTGCGTGTTTATTACACTCGTCTTTTTTTCCTGCTGTTTTTCATTCAGCGTGATGTGACTAAGCTCCGGAAAGTAGGTTGCTGGAGGTTTTTCCTGACAACACTATGAGTGAAGATAATTCCACCGGCTGTTTCAGCGAGACTCACACGTGTCTTAGATTAGTCATCTCCTCTCCTCTCTCTCTTGTTCGCTCACGTGATGCACTCAAGCTGTTCCAGCAGCTAGCTTTGTCTCTCTCTCCCTCAGCAGTGGGGCCATGTATAGGGACACAGAATGTGGCGAGGCGCTATTTATGCTGAGCCTCTAAAAATAGCGTAGCTCTACCAACAAGACAGGTCCGCGACTGCTAGCGAGGCATGCAGGCTGGAGCACTTGTTGCTTCAGCTCAAAGGGGAGAATACAAACTTTGCCTCAAATGTAGCACAGCGGCCACGACGTGTGTATGGCTAATGTACCAGCCATATTTCAAGCTATAGAGGCTACTAATACTGACATTGGCCACGCTAGCATACTTTGTGATCATGTTGATGGATAACACTACCGTCAGTAACAACATAATCAACCATATGTGTGGTTAACTAACCATTCGACGCGGCTTAAAGCAAGCCTTTGATGTTTGCTCAACGCTAGTTTGCATACACGAGCTTTTATTGCATGCAAGCCGCACGTAGCTCCTAAAAACCAGCTGTGTTTTCAGGGGTTTTTCCGTCCACCAAACTATCACTTTAAGCTTGTCCTGGAGGCAACAGATGGTTTTTCTTGTTCCTCATAAAGCTCAGCTCTGCTTCTCGTGGTTGGCTACGTGTCTTGGCCTTTTTGAAGTTGGGTTTCATGTGAGTGGAGGCATTTGAAGGGAGGGTGGGGAGTGAAATCCCCTGTGTGTACTCCATGGCCCCAAATACTCTCCCCCTTACCCCTCCCGTTCCTCGTGTCCCAGCTGCAGAGATCTTTGTCTGCGTCGGGCCCGGCCCGGATAGCCGGTTTTCCCCCCCTGTGCACCGAGACGGAGAGAGAGCATGGAAAGGCCGCTTTTAAAAACGCTCCATCTCACCACTCGGCACTTCTGCAGTGACTGCCCATGGTTTCCGTGGGAACCAAACCGCAGTCCCGGTCTGTCTTTACTAGCGTAACCACAATGACGACGCACCCAACCCCCCCAGCTTTCTGTCTGGTGGCTGGCACCGCTAACCTGCCTCCAGGAAGTTGTCTACTGTCTGATAAAACGTTTCCACCGGCTGTAGTGGAGTAGTGGAGTCCTGCTAGTGCTTTTTGATTTTGGCTGCATTCACGTCACTGATTTGTAAAAATCAGGATTAAACCTTCCTCCAACAAACGCGTCGGTAGCTAGAGTCCTTCTCACTTCTCACCAATAGGGCACTGCGCGGCCCTATTGGTCCCCAGCTAGAAGTGCAGGACAGCATGATTGTAGGCGTCTGTTGGCTAATATCAGAATTGGTGCTTAGTGTTCTCCTCCAAGCATGTTAGGTTGTCCATGGGGCGGACTCATTATCGCCGATTTGATTTCACAAGGAAGAAATCCATGCGCCTCGTGAATCACGTCCACAAAACAGTAGCTTCCCACGTTTTTAGGATTTGGTGGTGACGCTTTCAAACGAGCAGCAGTCCGCACCAGAGATGGGTAAAAGCGAACCACCAGAACCACCAGGCATAGGTTCTCTGGACTGGTCCCAAGCTCCAGAACAGCATTTGCAGTGGAAGTGAGCAGTCTTGCGTTCGGCCAAAAGCCGAATGATCATAGTTATGATGTTTTGTTACAGGTGTAGTAGCAGCAGTGGTTAGGTACAGCACCTGGGCATACACCTGTTTCACCTTGTTTACCTCATAAAACTGCAGCACAGATAAATAAACAGCGTTCTGAACAATTATCTGCTGACTATAGTTGTGCAACAGTGCGTCAAAGCAAGCCTATAGGATACTGCAGTAAAGCACAGTTTGTGCTAACTTGTGATGCTAGTTAGCTCCCTGTACTCGTTAGCCTTGTAGCTCCATTGCTGAACTATAGGAGGCTGGGTAGATCGGTTTTGCTGTACTGTAATGAGTCTAGTCACACTGTTTTGCAGTGCCTTTGTATTTCAAATAAGGCAGGTGTTCCTTCTAGCAAATCAGCTGACTGCTAATACGCTCGGGGGCGGGATTCACTCCCTCCTTCCTTCAACACGACCTGTCAGGCTGGATCCGTTCCACACTGAAACTGGCCCAGGTTCAAGTACCTTTATGGAAACTCGTGATGGGGTGAAGTAATAAAGGGGCCTGCAGCTCATAGCTGACGTTTACTGCAGCCCTCCTGATCTCTGTGGTCCAAACCAACATTGGGGACGTGCAGAACATGTCCACCTGTAGGAAAGAACATGCGAGAGAACTTGAACTGTTGTTGAAACGATGGAAAGCTAATTATTGACCACTGCTTCCTTGTAGAGCTTGTAAGAGTGCAGGAAGGACTGTGTTGGGTAAACAGTAGTCCTCCTTCTGTGTTGAGATTCAGTTTGGTATCAATCTTCTGGCTTTCTATTAGATTTTTGAGGATTGTTTTGGTGAAGAGAGCTAGGCATGTTTATGGCACTAGCTTAAATATGCTGTACATTGGCAGTTAATCAAATTTCTGGCTTCATTGTTCAGGCTTGGTGGTTGCTGTTGAAGTTCACTGACTTGTATTCTAATGCTGCGTTAAGGTGCCCATCGGCACCTGTACCTGTTAGTTAGCCTGTAAAGCTAGTAAATCCATAAAATAATCAGACCAGAGAATGAGTCATCTTGTCTGTTTATGGTGGTAGTACCTCAGGCTCCTGCAGGTGGCGCTGCTACACGAGGATGACGGAACTATAAATCCCTGTGGGGTTTGGTGACGGGATCCATAGATTGGGAAGAGGTGCTACAGTGCAGGGAATGTCTCGTCCCATGTGTGGAAAATGGCTCCAGAGCAGATGTTAATGATTGGCTGAAAGGAGGGACTGCATGTGGGCGTGGCCAAAGACCATAGTGTGAAGGAAGTAGCTGAATCTGCAGGTGTATGGAAGCGTACGGTCATACGGGTCTACCAGCAGTGGATACAATCCCAGTCTACAGGGAATTCTCCTTGGAATTGTGTCAGGGAAGGAATCCACCAAATCTGGACCAACTGACCAATTCTCCGATCTAAGAGTGTCTGAACACTGTTGTGGCTACATCCCACTCGTGACGCTAGTCACAGTATAATGTGACTAGCGTCCAGTAGCATAATGTACATGGTCTCAGTAACGTGGTGTGTGTTGGAGGTTCAGGACAACGTTCAATACTGAGAGATCCTGCGCAGCACCCACACACAGACACGCGTATACAGAGAAACAGATGGACTACAGTCTGTAAGTGCTCCTGTATGTTCAGTGGAGCTGATGTAATGGACGGTAAGTGTAGATAAAAGGAGGTGTACATTATGAAGGAGCCGGAGGCTGTATTTGTGCAGCTGTAATTACCCTCGGTTTGTATTCCAGGTGAGGCTTATTGCTTGCTTTTACTGCTGGGTAAACCTCAGAGAAATGGTGGACCGGATATGATAAACCGGTTTATTAGCGCTGTAATAAAGCCAGGCAGACTGTCTGTGGTGGTGGATGTAGGCCTAAACATGGAAACGGCGTTCTAGTACTGTTTCCATGTTGGTGCAGCCCTATTTCTGTCTCTTATCTGGCACAGGCAGGCTCAGGGGCTGGCAGTGGTGGTAGAATGAGCTCCAAGAGTGTGTGTTAATGTTTTGAGGTGTGTGTGTGTGTTTGGAAAGCTGACCCTCCTGTTGATGTATTCAGTGTTGCATTGCTCAGTGTTGCACACAACAGCCTTTTTCACTATATGGAGCATCATCTCTTCATGATATTCAGTTTTCTGAGTTGGGTTGGGAAAGTGCATCCTCAGTGCCAAGTATGTGCAAATACAGGGGCTCTTAAATGATGCTTACTTGGCACTGAATCCAATTATAAAGAACTAATTATGGAGTTAATCTGTGCTCTTAAGATCTAATTATGTTTATTCGTGTTTTTTTTTTCGAAGCTTTTTGTGCATTTAAACTGTACGTCTTCAAGTCTGGACCCTGGTGCCAGTCTCCGGTCCTGGATTTTGTAATCACTGGTCATAAACTGAACTGTATGAGTAACTTGTTGGCCACCTGTTGCCTCGTCTACCAGTATTTGCAAAATCCAGGGCTGGAATCTGGATTCAAGGTCTGGGTTTGAAGATCTCCGTTCCAAAGCTCCAGATACCAAAAGTCTCTCCCACAGAATCCAATCACTTTTGTCTGTTACACCGTGATGTCATCTCGCACCACAGTCCTTATTGGTTGGCTGGTCAGAGCAGAGTGGGTGGGCTGACCTATTAGGGCACACTGGGCTCATCAGGAGGCGGGGTGTAAAGACACAGGGGCTGTAACAGAGGGTTTCAGACACATAGATATGCAGTATGAGGAAAATGTAAGCATTGTATTTGTAAGCTGGAACGTAATGCATTAGACTAACATCACATTTAAACACTAAGCCAATAAGAACAGCTTAAATGTAAGGGGTTTCGTTCAATCAGCTTCCTGTGTGTGTGCGCGTGTGCTTTAGTAATGTTTAGCACACACATGCACGTCTGTAAATGTGAGTTTAATATGTTTTATAATCAATCAGTATAACTTTATTGGCATGACTGTGTGAGGTAGGCTACAGTATTTATTACACAATTTTTTTTATTTTTATTTTATTTTATTTTTTTTTATTGGTTAGTATGAGCTTACATAACTCATCGTGATGCAGTTTATCGCAATATCATCGCCTACACCCAGCGCTCCGTGTATCTTCTTGACATTTACACTTTCTCACATCACTGCGGTTGGGTTTACCCGCCTGTCATGTGACCATCACACACAAAGTTCACAGGGGGTGGATTTCTTTATCTTCCATGTGGTTTCTCAAAACTGTTTGATGTCACAGTGCAGTTTCACTGACACTTGTTGTTGTTGTTGTTGTTGTCATCTTCATGAGAACGTTTGCTAACCGTTAAAGAGTAACTGAATAATGCTATGCCTAAGCTCAGCTAGTAAAGAAATCTGCAGGGTTCCTTTTCCTTTCAGAACCTGGTTTAAAAGGAGCAGCAGAGCGTTTCATAAGGACGTTTGGTCCCGACAAAGATCTCAATACAAACTCGTGTGCGTACACACACACAGTTTTTCAGCAGTAGCAGGCTAGTGAGTCATCCTCTGAGCCACACTCAGTGTGAGACCTCATTGAGATCACTTCCTGAATGGCTGAGTGCCGCTTTGTGATTGGCCCTTGCCTTAATTGCGCCACCCCGACCCCCTTCACCTCCCGCCAGACACTTGCCTGGTTTTTGGGTTTGTCATCTCCTCAGTCAGACGTCTGGTTTTAAACGCTCTGCATCAGCAGACCGTGATGGGCCTTATGCAAAAAATGTCTCACAGCTGGTCTCGGAGCGCTTCTTTAGAGGAACAGGAGGGCAGGAAATGAGCCGGGGTGTTTCAGGTGGCGTTCGTAAACACACCTAACGAGCTCTGCTCTAGCACTGCATGTGCAGGGGTTTGTAGACAGCAGCGTTTCTTCAGTAATGAGGGCTTTAATAGGGTGTTCGTGTGCAGTAATGGCCTCCAGTTCTGGGAAGGCTTCACACTAGATGTTGGAACATTGCTGTGAGGATTTGAGTATATGAGAGGTCAGGTACATATGATGGAATATTGCTGTCAGAATTTGATTGAGCATTAGTGAGGTGAGGTAGTGGTATTGGAACTCTGCTGTGAGGGTCTGATTGAGCATTAGTCTGGTCGGCTTACTGATTTTGGAGGATCTGTTCTGGATCACTCCAACTCATCCCAAATGGTTTGGGTGGAACTCCATCACCCCAGTGAACGCATTTCCGCTGCTCCACAGCCCAGTGCAGTTGGTGTACATTTAAAGTGGCAGAGTTCTCTCATTAGAAGAAGGAAAGTGTGTGATTGAAGTTCAAAGCATGGATAGATGTTTGCTATGGAGCAAAAGGGACTAGACTTGGGCTTTAGTTTGGACTTACCGGGATTATAAATTATGAAATTATTAAAACGCTGTTTAGAGGCCCTGATGGGGAACTCCATCATCCAAACTCCTGCATAATTAAACAGTGATAATCCAAACAAGGTCATGTGGAGTGTTTTTGATGTTCTAGATAAACTTGCAGAGTCAGACCTGTTCCCAGTGGTGGTGAAGGTAACCAGACGTCCCCTCTAAAAGCTCCCTCACAGGAAGTTCCTACAGGAGGTGGTTCTGAATACGCTGCCTGATGTCTGAGACGCTGTTTATGATAGTGTGGAGAAGATCTCAGCCTTGAACTCCATTCATGGTGGAGGGATACATGCTGCAGGGCGCTGTGAGGTCAAATAGTCCCCCAAAGGAACTTGGTACTTCCAGGTTTTCCAGATTTCCATCATCAACGTTCCATATACACACCGCTCTCACTCACTCTGTTTACACCTCACACCAAACCCCACTCTGGATGGTTCTGTTTACATCGGAGTTATCCAGAACTTGGTGGATTTTCCCCTTGAGGTCACTGTAAGCCATGTTTGGGCACAGCTGCGTTGCTGTGTGAGTGCTCAAGTCTACATTGCTGAGACGTGGTGGTGAATAATAAGCTTCGTTTATTAGCTCGGTCTGCCGTCAGATAAGGCTGCTGTAGCCAGCTGGGCTAACGCAGCAGCTGTTTATTACTAATGCTTCAACCTTAAGACTTCAAAGGGCACCACGCGTCCATCTGAAGTCGAATTTGTTTTTCTTTACTTATGTACCTGTATTTTATTCGCTGCACTGGAGCAGTACCCAGTGGTGTTATATGTAATGGTGCTATACTGTACACCACTGTATTGGTATAATAACAAAGTTGAATTGAAGACTGGTTGAATATTTATTTTGCTTTTTATTTTAATTTTTTTTTAAGGAGCACAATAACGACCTGTGACCATGTGTCTCAGGCACCTAAACACCCACCTTTAGTGTACTTGCAGACCACTCCTAGTCCCAAATCGTGATCTGCGAATCCATTAAGGCAGCAGTTCGGTCCCTCTGTGAACATGCTTCAGTTCTCAGGAATGTTGCTCTAAGGGGGAACAGAAATCCGGGCTGGAATGTAGCTAAATCCCATTCTCAGGTAATCTGTTTAAGAGCTGTTCTGAATAACTGTCAGCATTGCGTTCAAAGTCGAAGTACGTTATACCTACGGAATACTTAGAACGATGATGGTGTGAGGAAAAGCCCAGCCTGTCTTGGCATCCTGTTTGGTGGTTTGCCAGCTTGGAGGGATCAGGTTCTCCGTACGTGTTGGCTGAACAGATTGGAGAAGGCATACGCGAGTGCCCGCAGCTTGGAGGGGAAGGCCATGAAATTAATTCATGTGTTGTAAACATACTCTGAGAGTGGGTTTACTGTTCAGATATGGTGGTGGTGATGGGAACCAGGGTTCTCTGTCTTCCAACGCACAAACATTTTATTGACCATCTAAACCCTCTTCTGAGTGCGTATGGAATGTTGATGATGAAAATCTGGAAAACCTGGAAATACGTTCCTTTGGGGGACTATTTGACCTCACCTGCAGCATGTATCCCTCCACCAGGGATCTTCTCCACACTATCATAAACAGCGTCTCAGACATCAGGCAGCGTATTCAGAACCACCTCATGTAGGAACTTTCTGTGAGGGAGCTTTGAGAGGGGGACGTCTGGTTACCTTCACCACCACTGTGGACAGTTCTGCCTCAACAAGTTTCCCTAAAACAGAGCAGTTTGCACCGAGCCTCTCTGAACTACTTTTTGTTTACATCTATTCATGTATGGGTTGTTACTATGCAGTGCTATGCAATTACAACACATGTTGCAGTCATTGGTGTTCTCCCGTGCTCTATGAATACTGATCATAGCCGTTATACTGTGACACCGTCTAAGAAATCGCAAAAAGGTGTAGTGCTGGAAGCAAACCCCAGGGCGGTCAAGATTTTCCTGCTTAGTATGGGGGACAAGAGGTTCAGTGTTTGATGTTGGAGGACACTGTGTCCGCTGTGGTACTTTCTTGGAGCCCTAGAAACGGTGCGTTGTTTTTAAAGATTGCATCAAAGGAAAGGAACACGGTCAGAGACGGAAATAGCCTTCGCTCTGAATCACCTCCGCAGCAGCCGTGTCGCTGACTCGGAAGTCTTTTGAAGAGCATGAAAGAAAAGGGGTGTGTGTGTGTGTGTGTGTGTGTGTGTGTGTGTGTGTGTGTGTGTGTGTGTGTGAGATGTAGCGCCGATCCTGGGGTTGCATGTCTGTTTTGTGTTCGTTGTCAGGCGAACATGTATGACCCCGACGAAGGTGTAGGTGTTGCGGTGTTCAGTGTCTCTAATGGACTTGATGATGAGGTTTCTGACTCTGTGATTCCCTGTTACCTATAAACACGAACTGAAGTGCGTCACATGGCAGAAACAGTAGCACCCAATTGTCTGTTCTTTTGTTCGTTGTTATAGATAACAGTATGTTATTAAGAACGGTGTAATTAGCGTAATGGCAGTCGGCTGTTTGTTTTTCGTGGTAATAATGGATATTAAGTTAATTGTGAGCTTCATAAGAAGCAGTGTCTTTATCCAGAGGTAATAGGAGCCAAACTCCAGCCATGTTTGTTAACCACATTGCCGAATCTTTAGGGCTCAAATTTGCCTAAATCATTAATGAGCCAAGCCTTCCTGAGCTGAATCAAGTGTGCTGGCTGTGAAGGGCAACATTGTACTGTAGTGCAAAACTGAAGCTCAGCACACCGGACTCAAGTGCTATTAAAAGGGGATTAGCTTAACGTGGCAAAATGGGCCCCTCAAGCTTTTACCTCCAGTTTTTAAATCTTGTATACTTGAAATATCATATCTGCTTAATAGTGGAGGAAAAAAAATGTGAATAAATGTTTTTCTGATGTTTAGGATGATCTAATTAGAATGTTCTAATGTTTATAATACACTTCCTGTAGTGTATTACAGTCTGTCAGAATGAGCGTGTGGGTAGTATCGCCCCCTACACTTCCTGTAGTGTATTACAGTCTGTCAGAATGAGCGTGTGGGTAGTATCGCCCCCTACACTTCCTGTAGTGTATTACAGTCTGTCAGAATGAGCGTGCGGGTCGTATCGCCCCCTACACTTCCTGTAGTGTATTACAGTCTGTCAGAATGAGCGTGCGGGTCGTATCGCCCCCTACACTTCCTGTAGTGTATTACAGTCTGTCAGAATGAGCGTGTGGGTCATATCCCCCCTACACTTCCTGTAGTGTATTACAGTCTGTCAGAATGAGCGTGTGGGTCGTATCGCCCCCTACACTTCCTGTAGTGTATTACAGTCTGTCAGAATGAGCGTGTGGGTCATATCGCCCCCTACACTTGAACCTTGAACCTTATAGAGGACTTGTTTTGGGGGAAACAGACTTGGTGAATGACAGCACACACTCATCCTCTCTTTGTTTTCTTTTTCTTTCACAGGGTCACCTGTCAGAAGGTCTGGTGACTAAGTGGTATCGCTCCCCTCGTCTCCTCCTCTCCCCCAATAACTACACTAAAGCCATCGACATGTGGGCAGCTGGCTGCATCTTCGCTGAAATGCTCACAGGGAAAACACTCTTCGCAGGTCAGAACCCTGGATACGTTTGTTTGTTTGTTTGTCTGTTTCCGTGTTTTGATCTCTCCAGCTGTGCCTCTTTCTAGGTTTA
Source organism: Prochilodus magdalenae (assembly GCA_024036415.1). Taxonomy (NCBI): domain Eukaryota; kingdom Metazoa; phylum Chordata; class Actinopteri; order Characiformes; family Prochilodontidae; genus Prochilodus; species Prochilodus magdalenae. Next base: position 109,224 of record JAMWET010002213.1, on the reverse strand, counting down.
TCACTACAGCAGCTCTTGTTTCTTGAAGGCCAGAGTCCAGCAGTGTGATTAGAAGCTGGTTGCACAGTAGGGGAATACAGCCCGTAGAGACAATATGCCAAACACTGTTTTCTTTCGGTTTCACCATGTTTGTTCTCACGAGGAGGGATATTCCCCTAAAGCCAAACCAGCTTTCAAGTTTTTAAATGTCAAAAGAATTGGCACACATTTTAATCATTGGACATTGCTGATTTCGCCACCTATCATTCCTACTGTTTAAGCAGGGAAACCGCTCAGTTCTGCCCAGACTCGGACCCTAGTTGGGCCTCCCTAATACACAGCTGAGTTTATCCGTCTGCTGCGCTCGATCTCTGGCTTTGTCTCTCTGCTTGTACGCTCAGAGCAGGTATAATAAAGTAATCTAGGCTAGGCTGATATTTCCCTCTGTCTGGGAGAACTTTTTCCTCCCCCCTCCTCCTCTTGTGAGAGTTTTAAGATGAACTCTTTAACTCGCACCAAATGGAAAGTAGGTCAGATCTGTTTTTGCCTTAATCGTTTCAGCTTGTAAACTTTGAAAGCCGGCTAAAGAGGATCTGTTTTCTCTGTGCGCTATGATTGGAGCAGTGACGAGATGTCTGCGATCGATAGCGGGAAAGCCTTTTTTTAATTATTATTATACTACTGAGACGCCGAAACAGTTCATCTGTAACAGAGTTGAGAAAGACTTGTTGACTGACGGAGGTTTAAATGGTTGTGTGCTTGTGTGTAGGTGCCCACGAGTTGGAGCAGATGCAGTTGATTCTGGAGTCCATTCCTGTCATCCATGAGGAAGATCGTCAGGAGCTGCAGAGCGTTATCCCAGTCTTCATCAAGAATGACATGTCCGTTCCCCATACGCCGCTGGCCAAGCTGTTGCCGGGGGTCAGTGCTGAGGGTCAGTATCGAGTGCACACATGTGTGGTTCTCTGCATGTGTCCCTTGTCCAGTTCCATTCCTATCAAATTCAGATTACAGCAGCCTCTTAGGAGTTCCTGTCCAGTTTAGTCCACCCCTCTGTAAACTTTTTGGACTCCAAGTGTTCCCGGATGATGGCTGTAGGGGGGTCATGGTTCAACAGACAAGAAAGGATTACAGGGCAATTTGGCTGAGCAGCAAAATCCCTAGACCTTGAGCTCTAGAATGTGCTGATATAATCCGTACTTGATAGGATTGATGTTGATATTAAGGCAAGGGTACACATGACCAGACACTGGAATATGTTATGTAAGCAGCATTTTTTAATTTCTATTATTAATTCATTCATTTAAAATTTATTTAAAGTAAATATAAAGCCAATGTGCAAGACTGCAGAGCCACCAGTTACCATTATGCAAATGGCAAAATGCTAATTGGTGGTGAGAACTGAAATGAAGCAAATTAACAAATGTGTAGCAAAATGTTCTTTTGCCTTTAGTCACTGAACGTAGGAGGAAAATGACCCTCCGGAGAAAACCGCTTGCTGAACAAACCCCATCAGACAATCCAAACTCATCACCTGCCTTCGCCTCTTGTTTTAACAGCTCTGGATTTCCTGGAGAAGATCCTGACCTTTAACCCTATGGACCGGCTGACGGCGGAGGAGGCTCTGGCACACCCTTACATGAGCGACTACTCGTTTCCTCTGGATGAGCCTGTGTCCACCCATCCTTTCCACATTGAGGACGAGGTGGACGATATCCTGCTCATGGACGAGAGCCACAGCCACGTCTACAACTGGGACAGGTCAGATGTTCAGCCTTGGCTGCAGAGCTCATTGATTTCATAGGAATGTGTTAATTAAGAATTAGTTTCAGCCCACATTTGGCCATGAAGTGCATGAATGCTAACCACCACATAGTTGCAGTCAGAGCAGCTCAAGGCTGTTGGTCACTTGCCAGATGTCGGTTAATTGTAGTGCACGGTTATGTGGAGTAGAGAGTCTTTTTGATAGGTGGTCACGAAGTGCAAGACGAATGATTTTGTTTACATTCTCCGGTTCCTCTCCTGCAGGTACCATGACAGCCAGCTTTCTGAGCCAGACTGGCATCTTCACAGTACGGTGGAGGCAGAGGAGGTGCAGCGTGATCCACGTGCCCTCTCAGACGTCACAGACGACGAGGAGGTGCAGGTGGACCCGCGCAAGTACGCAGATGCTGACAGTGAAAAGTTCCTGGACGACCCGGCAGCCTTTGTCTTCCCTCCGGAGCGCTCGTGGCAGCAGTACGATGACCATCACGAGAACAAATACTGCGATCAGGAGTGCGGCCACACCTGCAACTACAAGGCCGTCTCTCCGTCCTACCTGGACAACCTGATCTGGCGGGAGAGCGAGGTGAACCACTACTACGAGCCCAAGCTGATCATAGATCTGTCCAACTGGAAGGAGCAGCAGAGCAAGGAGAAGGGAGACAAGAAGAGCAAGAGCAAGTGCGAGAAGAACGGCTTGGTCAAGGCTCAGATCGCTCTGCAGGAGGCCAGCCAGCACCACAGCCTCAGCCAGAGCCCGCCAGAGAAGGATCGGCACCAGGAGAAACATCAGAACCAAGGCTTCGATTTCGACTCCTTCATAGCCGGCACCATCAGGCTAAGCCTACAGCCCGAGCCCAGCCAGGTCGGCCTCCTGAACGAGCTCAACACCTCCGTGTCCCAGCTGTCCAAGTCCATTAGCCAAGAGAAGGACGAAAAGTGCCAGGTGAACCTGGCGCAGCAGGGCAGCCGCCCACCGTGCCCGTGGGACACCTACGGAAGCCCGGGGGCGGATGAAAGCTGCTGCCTGATCGACGAGGCCTGCTGGGACGCCCAGAAAGAAGGCAACCTCGGAGGAGGAGGCGGCTACACCAGCTACCTGGACCGCCTCTTCAGCAAGCGGGACGAAAGCGCGATGATCACGCCTCCTGAATCACCCGAAGATTTCTCCCCCGACACGGACGCCCCGCTCCCCTCCACCCAAGACGAAACCACACCTGGGTTTCTCCCCCGCAACGGAGAAATCGTCCTCGAGACGTTGCCCATCCCCGACGATCTACCACTGAAGTCGCTGCAGGCCACACTCACGCCCACCACTCATGTAAAATGCTCCCCACAAATCGCCCACAAAACCTACAGCAGCATTTTTAAACATCTGAATTGAAAAAATATTGGATGGATATCACACGTCCCCTCCCACCTCTCCCTACCCAAGCCCACCCACTTCCAAAGTCCCGACCTGCAACAAAAGCCAAGCAGGGTTTTTTTTTTTTTTTTTTTTTAATATAAATATGGCTAGTGCATTATTTTACTTGAATCATTTCATCACTTTTTACGTATGGTTACTTTTTACGATTTCTCTTTTTTTAGTAATTGTATGAGGATGATTTATTATTATTATTATTATTATTATTATTATTATTATTATTATTCAGTAAAGTTTGTGACCTACCAGCGTCACTCTGGCGTTTGTGGGCCCCACCCATGCTATATTTTCCAAACTCTTCTATTTAAATAAAGACATACAGGAAAAGAAGTAATTATACTAGATGATGATAACCGAACTGGCATGCCATTTGCACACAGCGTACTGTAGATTCATTTATAGAGGATTCAAGACGAGAAAGGCTTATAAGGAACACACAGAGAGAGAGAGAGAGAATGACCAGCGCTGTTCATTGCAGTGAGAAGGCGAGGGAGGACGAATGCACTAAACGTGAGGGAGACGTTGTCACTGACATTTCTGTCTTTCTGGCCAAAAAGAAACGTGGCCTTCCGGCTGACTCCCCTAGAGGCAGAAACGAAACAAGCTGTTTTTGGTCTCCTGATACTCGTTTTGTTCTCTTCACATATCTAACATTATTATAATTATTATTATTTATGTGAGTTTTCCTTTTCTTCCCTCCTTTTCCCCCGAGGTTCACCCCGAGGTGACCCGTACATACTGTAAATGTTTGCGTTAGACTTTAACGTGATGCCAGCAGAGCAGCCGTTTTAAAATGTAGGCTCGTTTAAAACGTGTTATCTACCTCACAAGGTAACAGCAGATGGAGCGTATCGGAGCTGTAGTGCTTTACGCGAGACATTCACCCTGTAAACACCGTTCAGTGCACAGTGACTTGGCGTTTTTCTTTCGTTTCTTTTTTTTTTTTTTGACGAATAAATTTTGCATTTGCCATAGTGAAGTGTTAAGATCGTTATTTATTTTTACGCAGATGTGAGATATTTATTTTAAGAACCGTTGTAATTTTCAATGTGACTGGCGACTGAGGCATTGAACTTCCATCCTTTCTTTTCTTTTTCATTTTTATGACTGTATGTGTGCGCGCGCGCGAGTACATGGCTGGAGGCTACTCATCCTTTAACGTTGTAAAGACGCTCTCCATTTCCAGCTTTAGTTCCCGTTGAGGAAATTCTCGTTCTGTTTTCCTGTAGGTGCTCTGCGTGAGAGGAAGTTTGGCTTTATGAAATCCGATGCACCTAAAAGTCTTAATTAATTTTTTTTATATATAAATGTATTATTAGAATCGTGTGCATGGAAGAAGAAACTATGGAAGGTACATTTAAAACGAAGTGTAAGGTGAAGTCTGTTATCATTACCTTTTTATTTTAATTGTATGTTTTTATGTTGTTCATTTCTTCCTCTTCCCAAACGAGCATGATTGAAATAGGTTCAGGTTGTAGCATGTAGAAGATCCATGGACTACTTCCTGTTTTTGTTTGTTTTTTAATTGTTTGGAGTTTATTCATTCTGTTGTCATTGGTTCCCCTGTAAGATAATATTAATAAAATGGCCAGCGAAATATAAACACCTGCTCTATAGTGTCGTCTTTTCCAAGACCCTCCCCTCCCCCTCTGTTCCTGTGCAGCATAGCTCCTCCTCCTGTCTAAACAGCCCTGTTCTGAACACCTTTAAATGATGAGCACTGCTGACTCCTCCCACTTCGTCCAAAGGGGCATGTCCTTACACAGTACACATTCTCTTATGTTACTCACCTGTTGATCAGATGTACATCTTACAGTCAGATAATAATCTGCCAATGTTATTGTGGATTCTGCAACAATGAAAAAAGAACTGTCTAGAACATTACATCCTTGTTTATGTATTACCTTAGCTGTTAGCCGTAGCTAGTACTAAACACCAAGAACTGTCTAGAACATTACATCCCTGTTTATGTATTACCTTAGCTGTAGCTAGTACTAAACACCAAGAACTATCTAGAACATTACGTCCCTGTTTATGTATTACCTTAGCTGTTAGCCATAGCTAGTACTAAACACCAAGACCTGCCTAGAACATTACATCTTTGTTGATTTTACCTCAGCTCCTAGCATTAGCTAGTGGTAAACACGTATTAACTAACTAGAACATTACATCTCTGGTAATAATTCAACCCAGCTGTGTTAGACCAATAACAATCTGGAACAGAACATCACCACTAATGTTCCCTGTTTATTGTTAGCTAAGAAAAATCTAGAACACTACATCTCTGTTAATATGTTAGCATTAGCTAGTGGTAAACAGTAAGAACTATCTAGAACATGATCTTTGTTAATATATTACCTTGGCTGTTAACTAGTGCTAAATACAAAGAATTAAATCTTAATATTACTTCATATGTTTGTGTTGGCTAGCGCTAACCCCAAGAACTATCTAGAACATTATCTTTGTTAATATGTTACCTTAGCTGTTAGCTTTGGATAGTGCTAAATACAGATAATTACTCCATTAATATTACTTCATCTGTTCGTGTTAGCTGATGCTAACCCCAAGAACTGTCTAGAACATTACATCCCTGTTTATGTATTACCTTAGCTGTTAGCTGTAGCTAGTACTGAACACCAAGAACTGTCTAGAACATTACATCCCTGTATATGTATTACCTTAGCTGTAGCTAGTACTAAACACCAAGAACTATCTAGAACATTACATCCCTGTTTATGTATTACCTTAGCTGTTAGTCATAGCTAATACTAAACACCAAGAACTGTCTAGAACATTACATCTCTGTTGATTTTGCCTCAGCTCCTCGCATTAGCTAGTGGTAAACACATATTAACTGACTAGAACATTACATCTCTGTTGATAATTCAACCCACCTGTGTTAGACCGATAACTATCTGGAACAGAACATCTCCACTGATGTTCCCTGTTAGTGTTAGCTAAGAAAAATCTAGAACACTACATCTGTTATTATATTGTGTTAGCATTAGCTAGTGGTAAACAGTAAGAACTATCTAGAACATTATCTTTGTTAATATATTACCTTAGCTGTTAACTTTGGCTAGCGCTAAATACAGATAATTACTCCATTAATATTACTTCATCTGTTTGTGTTAGCTGATGCTAACCCTAAGGACTATCTAGAACATTACATCCTTGTTAATGTATTACCTTAGCTGTTAGCTGTAGCTAGTACTAAACACCAAGAACTGTCTAGAACATTACATCCCTGTTTATGTATTACCTTAGCTGTTAGTCATAGCTAGTACTAAACACCAAGAACTATCTAGAACATTACATCCCTGTTTATGTATTACCTTAGCTGTAGCTAGTACTAAACACCAAGAACTGTCTAGAACATTACATCCCTGTTTATGTATTACCTTAGCTGTTAGTCATAGCTAGTACTAAACACCAAGAACTGTCTAGAACATAACATCTCTGTTGATTTTACCTCAGCTCTTAGCATTAGCTACTGGTAAACATGTACTGACTAGAACTCTACATCTCTGTTAATAATTTAACCCAGCTGTGTTAGACCGATAACTATCTGGAACATCTCTTAGACTTAAAGCACTACATCTCTTAATATCTTACCTCAGCTGTTCGGGTTTGCTAATGCTTAACACCAAGAAAAATCTAGAACACCACATCTCTGTTAATATCTTATGTTAGCATTAGCTAGTGGTAAACAGTAAGAACTATCTAGAACATTATCTTTGCAAATTTGCCCACAGTGGGATCAATAAAGGATTATCTTATCTTTGTTAATATATTACCTTAGCTGTTAGCTTTGGCTAGCGCTAAATACAAATAATTCTATCTTCATTAATATTGCTTCATCTGTTTGTGTTGGCTAGCGCTAACCCCAAGAACTATCTAGAACATTATCTTTTGATGTTACCCTAGCTGTTGGTGTTAGCTAGTGCCAACACAAAGACCTGTCTAGAACATTACATGTTTGTTAATCTGTGACAGGATATGATCTCGGCTGTTAGCATTAGCTAATGCTAAGTGGCCAAAGAATCAGAGCAGAGTTGTAACAGGCTTCCGTTTCCCTCCTCCCAGTTTTCCCACATGGAGTTAGTACTGATCCCTCTTTCAGGAAAAGGGCTGCAGTGCTGCGCTGGGCTGGTCCAGGTCGGAGAACGCGGTCAGGCATGTGAGGCTGGAGGGAGCTGCTCCTTCGCCAGTTTCTCGTTGGAGTCTTCGTATTCCACCAGTAGTTAACAGCAGTGTGCCAGATGTGCCAGACTGGAACAGCTGCACCGTTTACGGTGGGATGAGAAGATGGGAATGAGGAGCCAAGTTTATCTTCTCCCAGACACAAAGTGGTCACCACACGTGTGCAGGCTTCCGCTCACTAGCTCCAACACTGCCATCAAAAACAAACGGGGGCTTGTTGAGTCTCGTGTTTCTGATCTAGGCAGCCACTTAAACCAGACGCGGGGGTTAGTTTCAGGGACTGTGGGCGGGTGGGAGCTCCAGTGACGCAAGGGTGTGAACACGAGAACCGAGAATGAGTTCTTGATAATATTCCTCCTAGAGTTAGTCAGCAGGGTGGGACAGAACCTTTTGTGGAGTTCCTCATTCGTCAGAGCGAAGACTGGGCCTAACAGTTCATACCCTGTACTGCCGAAAGTATTCACATCCCATTCTTAACCCGTAGGGTTTAATCTGATGCTCCACCCTTTACATCTATAACAGCTCCAACTCCTCTGGGAATTCTTTCCATAGGGTTAGGAATGTGTCTATGGGAATTCTGACCATTCCTCCAGAAGCACATCTGTGAGGTCAGACACTGATGTTGGATGAGAAGGCCTGGCTCTCAGTCTCCGCTCTAATCCATCCCAAAGGTGTTCTATCGGGTGGAGGTCAGGACTCTGTGCAGGCCAGTCCAGTTCCTCCACACCAGACTCGCTCCTCCATGTCTTTATGGAGCTTGCTCTGTGCACTGGTGTGCGGTCATGTTGGAACAGGAAGGGGCCGTCCCCAAACTGTCCCACAAAGTTGGGAGCATGGAATGGTCCAGAGTCTCTTGGTCTGCTGAAGCGTTAAGAGTTCCTCTCACTGGAACTAAGGGGCGGAGCCTAACTCCTGAACACCACCTCCACACCATAATCCCCCCTCCACCAAACTCTACACTCAGCACAGTGCAGTCAGACCAGTACCGTTCTCCTGGTACCACCAAACCCAGACTCGTCTTATCGGATTGCCAGACGGAGAAGTGTGATTGGTCACTCCAGAGAACACGCCTCCACTGCTCTAGAGTCCAGGGGCGGAGCTTTACACCACTGCGTTCCACGCTCTGCACTGCGCTTGGTGATGTAAGGCTGGGATGCAGCTGCTCGCCATGGAAACCCATTCCATGAAGCTCTACACACTGTTCCTGAGCTGATCTGAAGGACACATGAAGTTTGGAGGTCTGTAGTGATGGACTCTGTAGGAAGTTGGTGACCTCTGTGACCTATGACCCTCAGCTTCCGCTGAACACTTCCTGGCTGAGCTGCTGTCGTTCCCAATCACTCCCACTGTGTTCTAATCCCACTGACAGTGGACTGTGGAATATTTAGTAGGAGGGAATTTCACCACTGGACTTGGAGCACAGGTGGATCCTATCACGGTACCACGCTGGAGTTCACTGAGCTCCTGAGAGCGACCCGTTCTCTCACTAACGTCTGTAGGAGCACATCCTTTAAAATCTTCCTGAAGTATCACAATACTACACTGCCGTATCGCCCAGCTTCACTGAGCCATATGGAACTCTCCCAGGAATTCATCTGGAGCTCCAACAGGAATGCTATGACGGACTGGACGAGGTCAGCTCACTAAACCCATTCACCTCTAAACTGGGCCACCGTCAGCACAAAGCCGCACAATGCCGAGCCCAGTTAGGGGCGCTCTTTCAGGACACTGTAAAAACACCAGTGTTTATTTCAGAGCCGCTGATTTTCCACCTCTTTGTCCGTATAAGCCGTCTGCCATTGTGTCCCGCTCGGCGCGCTCAGTGGAACGAGGTGTTGCGTTACAGGGAAGAAGGAAGGAGAAAGAAAAATGTCAGCAGTGCTGGGAATGAGACGCGTGTGGAAGAGGACGGAGCGAATCAGGCTCACGCGAATGACCCATTTACTCGGGTGTAGTATTTCATAATACAGCCTCTCGTTCTCATTGGTGCTGTGGCAGTTCGGGAAAACGTGCCCATGAGTGTCATACACGCGGTCAGCCAGAGACACTATATTCCCAAAAGTATTCACTCCACCGTTCAAATAATCGAATTCAGCTGTTCCAGTCACTTCCATGACCACAGGTGTATAAACCCAGGCACCTAGACATGCAGACTGCTCCAGACCTCAACCCGATAGAACACCGCTGGGGGGATAATCCAGAATCTCGTCCGACCTCACCAATGTGCTTCGGGAAGAATGGTCAAAAATTCCCATAGACACATTCCTAAACCTTGCGGAAAGCCTTCCCAGGAGAGCTGAAGCTGTTACAGATGCAGAGGGTGGGCCGAAATCAGATTAGACCCTATGGATTAAGAATGTGTGGCCAATGTGCAAAGTACAGGGGGTCCTGGGGGGCTCTAATAAATCCTACTGGACCGCCTAAATGTCTCAAGATCCACATTCTAGAAGGTGGGGATCGAATGATGAAACTCAGGGGGAGGTCATTGTTTGGCTGCTTCATCCACCAATCAGTGCCTCAGGGTGGCGCTGTAGCGAACTAGTTCATCTACTTGGCCTTTCGTAGCCTAGCAACTGTAACTATACCTGGGACACCTCCGAAAGCTTAGCGAAACATGGCCAGTTTTCCAAAAAATGTTGGTGGGAAGTATGATGAGTTAGACCTCAGGTAACGTGCGGGAGATCTACCAAACAAGGAAAGAACCGTTCCAGAAGAACACCAGGCACTAGCGCTAAAGCTAGCATTAGCATTACGAGCGAGCCAACACTGAAGCAGCCATTCTTCGATTCCTTCTTCTTAGCTACTGAAATTTCCGCTCCACCTCAAATACGGCTTCGGCTGCATTCTGGCACCGGCCCACCCTGTAACTTCTACATCACCTTAAGGTGGTGTCGTGACTTAGTGGCTCCAATTGACCAAACCAGACATCAAAATAAAAGAGCTTTGTTCCTATAAACTCTTAAACAGGCCCGTCAGACGCTGGGCTCTGGATTAGAGGGAGAAGGCTCCAAGCTAAAACCCGTGGGCGGATACTCCTGGGCGGATTGAATTCAGCGGCAACCATATGGTACGGAGCTTCCCCTATGTAAACAGGGGTTCAGGAGGTGATGTCATGCCCCTCCTGCCTTTCTACACCTCTCCAAACTAGGTGTTGTTACCATTATCTCACGGTTCACTCCGCAGACACATACACAGTGTGTATTTTAAACCCCGGGTCTTCAACCAGACTGTCCGTATGTCACTATGACGTATGACTCCTGACTGCTGAAGTCTGGAGACCGCAAATCAAGGTACCGTCTGTTTTCAGTCCTAAGCTGTAAACTGAACACTGCTCATAGCCTCACGCAGCGTAAACACTTCCCTCGACCTCTGGGGTCTGGTTATGTTGAACCCTCCCGTCCTGCATCCGAGCCTCTCTAAAAAGGATATCATGTCTATTAACAGTTATATATTCCTTATATTATATTATATATTCCTTAAAGGACCAGATTATTCCCTTCGTGGACTGGAAAAGTCAGAACTGATGCTGCCCAATACGAAGCCACGTCAGCCTCTTCATTATCGCAGGCTCTGGGGCCGTCTGGGTTAAAGTGGAGTTCCGTCTATTGCAGTGGCAGGAGATGGGGGTCGATTCCATCAGCAGAGCCAGCATAGGACCCCCCCTGAACAGCAGCTGAGAGAGTACCAAGAGACCAAGAGAGGAGAGAAGAGGTGAGTTTAACAGGGTTCACTCGTTCATTAGCATCGCTAACGCTAACTAATCTAGCTGACAGCAAAGCTGGTTAAACTAAAGCTTGGTGGGAGGGTAGAGGGGCATTGGCCTAGCCCCCGTAAATGATCTGCAGGGTGGGATGGTCTGGTGTATGGACGTAAAGCCATTTCATTGTTTGTGTTATTTGTTTTATTATTGTTTTATCTGCTGTGGTGACTCGAATGAACGTCTGATCAAAGTTCACCTCAGTTCACAAACTTTCCACTGGGCACCGTAGGCCTGCGAGGCGGCCCCACCAGCAGGTGATCTAGTGAATGCCTAACCCTGCCAGCTTGTTTATGTGTGCAGGTGGAATCCAGGTCATGTCTTTTAACAGGAAGCAGGTCGAAATAAAAAGCAAGCGGTGAATGATCCTCTGAGTTTCCGCAGAATCACACCAGGCCTCGTTAGGGGGCGTGGATTTGGCAACCACAGCAACCATGGCAGAGTTTTCCACTCCGGCGTTCCTCTGGGAAGGCCAATGAGACGAAGAGGCCAGGAGACGAGACAAACGACCATCAAAACATTCAAATCTAGATCAAAGGAGTAATTAGCCGCTAAGCCTGCTGGAAAAACCAGTCCAGACCGGCATGTGCTGTGTCATGGACGCAGGTATGTTGGGTGACCAGCTGAACAAGCATTGGACCAGCATAGATCAGATTTTCGCCACCAAGGAACGCGAGTCTAGTGACTGACGTTTGGCGGTTTTAGCTTTGCACGGTAGCTTTAAAGCTAACATGTACAGTAAACAGTCGTACAGCAGCGTCTATATGATCACACCACGTGGCAGATTGTTCAGTAATCTCTAAACGACGTACTGATGACGTTTCTGACACTGTATGTCACCCTGCCATTTATAAACACAGGCTAAAACAAATTAGCCTAGCTACAGCCGGTAGCCATCTTGCCTTGTCCACTTCCATAGGTTGCAGTATGTTGCCCAGCCTTGGAGAAGCTCAGATGCTGATGCTGTTCCGTCTGTAAGTGATTTTACACTGATCATCCTTCAGACATGTGTAGACTGAACGTGTTTGCCTCAGTGCTGCTATGCTAACGGCTAATTCCCTGCTATGTTTACCGGATCACCACAAACAGAGAGTATATATAGTCTGCAGAGCGGGTCACAGCCCTCGGTATCTGTTACAGTAGATCCGGTCCAGACTGACACACATCACCCATACACGCAGGGTGTTTCCCGGAAGCTAACAGTGATAAGATAAGCTCCCCGGACGTTAATGAGTCACCTTGTAGAATTAGGGAGGTAGTAACGTCAGGCTCCTGCAGAAGAGAGGTGCTACAGTGCAGGGAATGTCTCGTTCCATGTGTGGAAAATGGCTCCAGAGCAGATGTTAATGATTGACTAAAAGGAGGGACTGCATGTGGGCGTGGCCAAAGACCATAGGGTGAAGGAAGTAGCTGAATCTGCAGGTGTGTGGAAGCGTACGGTCATACGGGTCTACCAGCAGTGGATACAATCCCAGTCTACAGGGAATTCTCCTCGGAACTGTACCAGGGAAGGCCTCCACCACATCTGGACCACCTGACCAGTTCTCTGATGTGAGAGTGTCTGAACACTGATGTGGCTACATCCAGAAACCTGTCCAGTACATGCCCGATCCAGTCCCAGCTGGGCACACGTCCCATCGTCCTCCTGCAGCACCATCTGAAGGAGCCTGAACTTACCACCACCTTAAACACACAGGGTGACTCATTTTTAGTCTGGTGTTAGAGTGTACTACCATGGTAAATATGGTTACCATGACGACTCATCAGCAGTAAAACCATAAACCTGCTATGGGCATGGGAGCAAACCAAGAGTCATATCATCTGTTCACACATCAGGTACATGCCGACCCCGGATGTCAGTGCCAGCCTGTGTTGTGTGGCATCAGGTGGCAGCAGCTGAGGGTAATAGAGGGCTAAGCTGCTTTCAGTGGCGCTCGGCTAATGGTGGCTTAGCGGAGCAGCAGGTCGCCCAAAGCCAAAAACGTTCCTGTTTCTCAGAAGGCCAATTACAGGAGAGCTGCGTCAGGAACAGAGTCTTCCTCGCGCTAAACCTGGTGCACCAACCTTCCAGGTGGGATCTTGGCGATGCTGCGGCGGAGCTGGTCGTTATAGCAGCAGCTCGGCGCTTCCTTTAAGGCTGAAGCGTTCCTGTTTCTCAGAGAGCCAATTACAGCAGCGCTGACAGCATAGCCGCGTGGAGGAGCCTTGGCGGTGTAGTGAACGTAGTTGGCATAATCCTTTATGGGCTGTTTCATGTGTTAGCTGAAAGCTGATGGCAGGTCATAGTAACATCTGTAGTTAGCTTACATAGCTACGCATGTGCACCCTCCGATCGCTGTCGTAGGCTAGGGGCTCAGTTCTTTATGCCATGGTGTGTTAGTGTGGGTGGTGCTGGTGTGAGTGGATCAGACACAGCAGTGCTGCTGGAGTGTTGAGACACTGTGTCCACTCACTGTCCACTCTATTAGACACTCCTACCTTGCTGCTCCACCTTGTAGATGGACAGTCAGAGACGATAGCTCATCTGCTGCTGCACAGTGCAGTGTTGGTCATCCTCTAGTCCTTCATCAGCTCAACATGTGAGCAAGGACAGGGCTTATCGCTGTACCCGACTGAACCAACAGCCACCATTACAGACATTCAGTGAGCGGGTTGTGGGTATGGTTGGGGTATGGCTGTCATGAGCTCAGCGCTGTGCATTCTCTCCACTGGCTCAGCACAACACAGGAGGGTCTCCGGAGACAAGCAGCTCCGCAAGGACACCAGCCAGGGATCCAGGGAGACAGTGAGAAAGAGCAGTGGTGTCCTCCATGAGTCATCCTGTTAGTGCAGCACCGTTGGCAGACGGCTGCACCACGCAGGACTACATGCACACAGACCGTTACCACGACTGTCCTTAACACCACGTCACCGTCACCAAAGACTGCAGTGGTGTCGTACCAGACTGTCATGGAGTGACTCAGAATGGCAGCGGCTCATCTTCAGTGACGAGTCCCGCTTTAGTCTTGGTGGAGACGCCCAACGAATCCGTGTGTGGAGGCACCGTGGTCAGCACCGAGATGAACGGGTTGTTGTCATTTCTGCTGATATCCATATTAACCACGTTATGGCCTCGCTTCGTGGGTTCTCTCAAGTTGCGACTGATGATCCTAACCCTAGACCCGAGTACAGGGGCCTCGTTCGTGGTCTTAGGGAGAAGAACGGCTTGAGGTTAAGGCCTGAACTCTACCTCTCTCACACGTTCCCTCTCTCCATCATGCTGCGAAAGGGAAAGAACATCTTGTCCTGTCTGAATAATGGCCCATTCTCTACAGTTATGATTCACACGCGCCTCAGATGATACCACTCAGCACACCTCTCAGTGAACACCCCACGCTGTGTGTGTGTGCTTGGGAGCGCATGATTAATGCGCCATTGTTGGCTGTTAACAGATATTAGCAGTAAAGTGGCAGGTTGAGAGCGTAAGCAATATGATCTTTTGTTTGTTCCCCTTCCACACGCACCAATTAGGCTACATGATATGAGTGGAGAAAACCACACCCACAAACAATCAGCCCTGAACTCAATCACCACGCTCCCCAACACTGGGGCCCACTGGCCAGAAAGCTCTATCCAAACACTTCAGATTAAACAACAGCCTGGACGGCAACGGTGACATCAATTAAGCCATTCAGCATGGCTTATAAATTATTGCTATCACAGGCGTGTGTTTATTCCTGAGCCCCGGGGGTGAAAGGTCGTGCGCCTGCAGAGCCACTGTCCTGCGGTGTTTACTCTTAAACGTTAGGGTACAACAGATCAGGATTAAGTTATGATTTAACTGGGTTTGATGTGGCTGTGAAAAGGATATGGTTGCCGTTATGATTCAGATATGGTAGGTTTGTGGTTACCATTGTGGTTATGGTTATGCTGGAGCATTGGGCTTTATGGTCTTGGTTGGGGTTATGGTCAGAATGTGGTTGGAGTTAAGAAAATGGTTGGGGTTATGGTCAGAATATGGTAGGGGTTAAGAATATGGTTGGGGTTATGGTCAGAATGTGGTTGGAGTTAAGAAAATGGTTGGGGTTATGGTCAGAATGTGGTTGGAGTTAAGAAAATGGTTGGGGTTATGGTCAGAATGTGGTTGGAGTTAAGAAAATGGTTGGGGTTATGGTCAGGATATGGTAGGGGTTAAGAATATGGTTGGGGTTATGGTCATGATATGGTCAGGATATGGTTATATTAGGATTTTGGTCATGGTTGATGCTTTTTGGGTAAGAGTTATAGATATGGTTAGAGTATGGTTGATATCATGGTCATGTTAAGGTTACAATAGGATATGGTATGTTTGTGGTTAAAGTTATGGTTAATGTTTTGGCTAGAATATATACGTTGTAAAGCTGCATCTGTTGTAAAAAGCGCTATAAAAAGAAATATTGATTTGATTTGATGATGGGTTTATGTTTAGGGAAATGGATATGGTTAAGATATGGATCAGGTTATGGTTAAGGTCATAAGTATGATTGAGGTTATGGGTATGGTTAAGGTCGTGAGTATGGTTGGGGTTATGGTATGGTTGGGGTTGTGGGTATGGTTGGGGTTGTGGGTATGGTTGAGGTTGTGGGTATGGTTGAGGTTATGGGTATTGTTGGGGTTATGGGTGTGGTTGAGGTTGTGAGTATGGTTGAGGTTGTGAGTATGTTTGGGGTTGTGGGTATGGTTGGGGTTATGGGTGTGGTTGAAGTTGTGAGTATGGTTGAGGTCGTGGGTATGGTTGGTGTTATAGGTGTAGTTGAGGGTGTGAGTATGTTTGGGGTCTTGGGTATGGTTGAGGTTGTGGGTATGGTTGGGGTTATGGGTGTGGTTGGGGTTATGGGTGTTGTTGGGGTTATGGGTATGGTTGAGGTTGTGAGTATGGTTGGGGTTATAGGTATGGTTGGGGTTATAGGTATGGTTGAGGTTGTGAGTATGGTTGGAGTTATGGGTATGGTTGGGGTTATGGGTATGGTTGAGGTTGTGGGTATGTTTGGGATTATGGGTATTGTTGTGGTTATGGGTATGGTTGGGGTTATGGGTATGGTTGGGGTTATGGGTGTGGTTGGGGTTATGGGTGTGGTTGAGGTTGTGGGTATGGTTGGGGTTATGGGTGATGTTATTGTTATGGGTATGGTTGGGGTTATGGTTGATGTTATTGTTATGGGTGTGGTTAGGGTTATGGGTATTGTTGGGGTTATGGGTATGGTTGAGGTTGTGAGTATGGTTGGGGTTATGGGTAAGGTTGAGGTTGTGAGTATGGTTGGGGTTATGGGTGATGTTATTGTTATGGGTATGGTTGGGGTTATGGGCAAGGGCGTAGCAGCAAATTCTGGGCCCTGCACACTCTCAATGTCAGTGGGCCCCTATCCATGCCAGTACACGAGGAACATGAGCAAAAAAAATGGGCCCCTCTCCCTACTCGGGCCCTGGGTAGTCAGGTCCACTTTTCCCCCCACTACCACGCCCATGGTTATGGGTATGGTTGGGGTTGTGAGTATGGTTGGGGTTGTGAGTATGGTTGGGGTTATGGGTATGGTTGAGGTTATGGGTATGGTTGAGGTTGTGGGTATGGTTGGGGTTATGGGTATGGTTGAGGTTGTGAGTATGGTTGGGGTTATGGGTATGGTTGGGGTTATGGGTATGGTTGAGGTTGTGAGTATGGTTGGGGTTATGGGTGTGGTTGAGGTTGTGAGTATGGTTGGGGTTATGGGTATGGTTGAGGTTGTGAGTATGGTTGGGGTTATGGGTATGGTTGAGGTTATGTGTGTGGTTGGGGTTATGGGTATGGTTGAGGTTGTGAGTATGGTTGGGGTTATGGGTATGGTTGAGGTTGTGAGTATGGTTGGGGTTATGGGTGTGGTTGAGGTTGTGAGTATGGTTGGGGTTATGGGTATGGTTGAGGTTGTGAGTATGGTTGGGGTTATGAGTATGGTTGGGGTTATGGGTGTGGTTGAGGTTGTGAGTATGGTTGGGGTTATGGGTGTGGTTGAGGTTATGTGTGTGGTTGGGGTTATGGGTATGGTTGAGGTCGTGAGTATGGTTGGGGTTATGGGTGTGGTTGAGGTTGAGTATGGTTGGGGTTATGGGTGTGGCTGAGGTCGTGAGTATGGTTGGGGTTATGGGTGTGGTTGAGGTTGTGAGTATGGTTGAGGTTGTGAGTATGGTTGGGGTTATGGGTGTGGTTGAGGTCGTGAGTATGGTTGGGGTTATGGGTGTGGTTGAGGTTAAGTATGGTTGGGGTTATGGGTGTGGTTGAGGTTGTGAGTATGGTTGGGGTTATGGGTATGGTTGGGGTTATGTGTGTAGTTGGGGTTATGGGTATAGTTGGGGTTAAGGGGTGGGGTTGGGGTTATGGGTATGGTTGGGGTTATGTGTGTAGTTGGGGTTATGGTATGGTTGGGGTTAAGGGGTGGGGTTGGGGTTATGGGTATGGTTGGGGTTATGTGTGTGGTTGGGGTTATGGGTATGGTTGGGGTTATGTGTGTGGTTGGGGTTATGGGTATGGTTGGGGTTATGGGTATGGTTGGGGTTATGTGTGTGGTTGGGGTTATGGGTATGGTTGGGGTAATGAGTATGGTTGGGATTAAGGGGTGGGATTGGGGTTATGGGTATGGTTGGGGTTATGGGTATGGTTGTGGTTATGTGTGTGGTTGGGGTTATGGGTATGGTTGGGGTTATGTGTGTGGTTGGGGTTATGGGTATGGTTGGGGTAATGAGTATGGTTGGGATTAAGGGGTGGGATTGGGGTTATGGGTATGGTTGGGGTTATGGGTATGGTTGGGGTTATGTGTGTGGTTGGGGTTATGGGTATGGTTGGGGTTAAGGGGTGGGGTTGGGGTTATGGGTATGGTTGGGGTTAAGGGGTGGGGTTGGGGTTATGGGTATGGTTGGGGTTATGGGTATGGTTGGGGTTAAGGGATGGGGTTGGGGTTATGGGTATGGTTGGGGTTATGTGTGTGGTTGGGGTTATGGGTATGGTTGGGGTAATGAGTATGGTTGGGATTAAGGGGTGGGGTTGGGGTTATGGGTATGGTTGAGGTTATGGGTATGGTTGGGGTTATGGGTGATGTTGAGGTTATGGGTATGGTTGAGGTCGTGAGTATGGTTGGGATTAAGGGGTGGGGTTGGGGTTATGGGTATGGTTGAGGTTATGGGTATGGTTGGGGTTAAGGGTGATGTTGAGGTTATGGGTATGGTTGGGGTTATGGGTATGGTTGAGGTCGTGAGTATGGTTGGGATTAAGGGGTGGGGTTAAGGGGTGGGGTTGGGGTTATGGGTATGGTTGGGGTTAAGGGGTGGGGTTGAGGTTATGGGTATGGTTGGGGTTATGGGTATGGTTGGGGTTATGGGTATGGTTGAGGTCGTGAGTATGGTTGGGGTTATGGGTATGGTTGGGATTAAGGGGTGGGGTTGGGGTTATGGGTATGGTTGGGGTTATGTGTGTAGTTGGGGTTATGGGTATGGTTGGGGTTGTGAGTATGGTTGGGATTAAGGGGTGGGGTTGAGGGGTGGGGTTGGGGTTATGGGTATGGTTGGGGTTAAGGGGTGGGGTTGGGGTTATGGGGTATGGTGAGTTGGGTTAAGGGGTTGGGTTGAGGTTATGGGTATGGTTGGGGTTAAGGGGTGGGGTTGGGGTTATGGGTATGGTTGGGGTTAAGGGGTGGGGTTGAGGTTATGGGTATGGTTGGGGTTAAGGGGTGGGGTTGAGGTTATGGGTATGGTTGGGGTTAAGGGGTGGGGTTGGGGTTATGGGTATGGTTGGGGTTAAGGGGTGGGGTTGGGGTTATGGGTATGGTTGAGGTTGTGAGTATGGTTGGGGTTATGGGGTGGGGTTGGGGTTATGAGTATGGTTGAGGTTATGGGTATGGTTGGGGTTAAGGGGTGGGGTTGGGGTATGGGTATGTTTGGGTTAAGGTTGGGGTTGGGGTAATGGTTGGTTTGGGTTTATGGTTGGGGTATGGTTGAGGTTATGGGTATGGTTGGGGTTAAGGGGTGGGGTTGAGGTTATGGGTATGGTTGGGGTTAAGGGGTGGGGTTGGGGTTATGGGTATGGTTGAGGTTATGGGTATGGTTGAGGTTATGAGTATGGTTGGGGTTAAGGGGTGGGGTTGAGGTTATGGGTATGGTTGGGGTTAAGGGGTGGGGTTGGGGTTATGGGTATGGTTGGGGTTATGGGGTGAGGGTTGTAGGTTGGGGTTATGGGGTTTTGGGTATGGTTGGGGTTAAGGGGTGGGGTTGGGGTTATGGGTATAGTGGCTAACAGCATCACTCCGGGCTGATGGCTGTGAGCCGCAGAGCTGCAGGGAAGTCAGACACAGGCTGTAGACTGTGCACCACTGCAGTCCACAGACGTGCATCTGTTCACCACAGCCGAGACCAGAGGCCCCGTTTATCATCAGCTCAGCGCTGTGCATTCTCTCCACCAGCTCAGCACAACACAGGAGGGTCTCCGGAGACAAGCAGCTCCGCAAGGACACTCACCTTTCCACCAGCCAGAGATCCCTGACGGAGAGGGGGAGAGAGTGAGAAAACAGGAGAGAGAGAGAGAGAGAGAGAGAGAGAGAGAGAGAGAGAGAGAGAGAGAGAGAGAGAGAGAGAGAGAGGGAGAGAGAGAGAGACAGAGACACAGAGAGAGAGAGAGAGGTAGGGGGTGTAAGAGAGAGAGAGAGAGAGAGAGAGGGGGGAGAGAGAGAGAGAGAGAGAGAGTGGGGGGGGAGAGGGGAGAGAGAGAGAGAGAGAGAGTGGGTGTGAGAGAGAGAGAGAGAGACAGAGACACAGAGAGAGAGAGAGTGGTAGGGGGTGTAAGAGAGAGAGAGAGAGAGAGAGAGAGAGAGAGAGAGACAGAGAGAGAGAGAGAGAGAGAGAGAGAGAGAGAGGGGTGAGGTGTGAGAGAGAGAGAGAGCGAGAGAGAGAGAGGGTTAGGGTGTAGGAGAGAGAGAGAGGTGAGGTGTAAGAGAGAGAGAGAGAGAGAGGGTTAGGGTGTAGGAGAGAAAGAGGTAGGGTGTAGGAGAGAGAGAGAGAGAGAGAGAGAGAGAGAGAGAAAGAGAAGAAAGAGAGAGAGTCGGGTGTAGTGAGGTGTAAGAGAGAGAGAGAGAGAGAGAGAGAGAGAGAGAGGTTCCGTGTGAGAGAGAGAGGTGAGAGAGAGAGAGAGAGAGAGAGAGAGAGAGAGAGAGAGAGAGAGAGAGAGAGAGAGAGAGAGAGAGAGGTAGGGTGTAGGAGATAGAGAGAGGTGAGGTGTAAGAGAGAGAGAGAGAGAGAGAGAGTTAGAGAGAGAGAGAGAGAGAGAGAGAGAGAGAGGTAGGGTGTAGGAGAGAGAGAGAGAGAGAGAGAGAGAGAGAGTGGTAGGGTGTTAGAGAGAGAGAGAGAGAGAGAGAGGTGAGGTGTAAGAGAGAGAGAGAGAGGTGAGGTGTAAGAGAGAGAGAGGTGAGGTGTAAGAGAGAGAGAGAGAGGTGAGGTGTAAGAGAGAGAGAGAGAGGTGAGGTGTAAGAGAGAGAGAGAGAGATGGGGTGTTAGAGAGAGAGAGAGAGAGAGGTGAGGTGTAAGAGAGAGAGAGAGAGAGAGAGAGAGGTGAGGTGTAAGAGAGAGAGAGAGAGAGAGAGAGAGAGGTGAGGTGTAAGAGAGAGAGAGAGAGGTGAGGTGTAAGAGAGAGAGAGAGAGAGAGAGGTGAGGTGTAAGAGAGAGAGAGAGAGAGAGAGAGAGGTAGGGTGTAAGAGAGAGAGAGAGAGAGAGAGGGGTCGGGTGTAGGAGAGAGAGAGGTGAGGTGAGGTGTAAGAGAAAGAGAGAGAGAGAGAAGTCGGGTGTAGGAGAGAGAGAGAGGTGAGGTGTAAGAGAAAGAGAGAGAGAGAGAAGTCGGGTGTAGGAGAGAGAGAGAGGGTTAGGGTGTAGGAGAGAGAGAGGTGAGGTGTAGGAGAGAGAGAGAGAGAGGGTTAGGGTGTAGGAGAGAGAGAGAGAGAGAGAGGGTTAGGGTGTAGGAGAGAGAGAGAGAGAGAGAGGGTTAGGGTGTAGGAGAGAGAGAGGTGAGGTGTAAGAGAGAGAGAGAGGTGAGGTGTAAGAGAGAGAGAGAGAGGTGAGGTGTAAGAGAGAGAGAGAGAGAGAGAGAGAGAGAGAGAGAGGTAGGGTGTAAGACTGATCAGACTGATTTGTATGGTTGTATTTTATTAATGATTGTGTTAATAGATATTAGAGCGGTAACGCCTGAACACACTGGTTACAGTTGATGGTTATTCTGTTACAGGTTGATAATTAATCACTCCTGTGTTCAGCGTGAGCTGCTCCACTCCGGCCCATCAGCCATGTTATATAAGAGTTCTGTCTCGGTCCGTATAATCCTCTAACGCAGCGCCCCTGAGCCGAGCACTGTGCTCAGGCTGAGCTGCGGCCCGTCCTCCTGACTGAGTCCAGCATGTGAGGGGGGATTATCGAGTCCAGGTGATCAGAGTTTCGCTCCTGACCGTTCCAACTTGATCAGTCTCACATTTATCATCCGCACAAACACACGCCCTCAACGCGCCCGTCAACAGTGACCGAGCACAGACTGTCCACCACCGAACATTCATTCAGCCACAACATCCCTCACCTGGGACGGAACCGTACCTAGCAACACCAAGGATGTAGCCACATCAGTGTTCAGACACTGGCACATCAAAGAAATGGTCAGTCGGTCCAGATTTGGTGGAGGTCCTGACAGTAGTGTCTCTCAGTATGGCGTCGGGCCGCCGTGTTTACTAACCCAACACGCCAGACGTCTCGGTATGGAGCTGTAGTGGTTCCTGATGGTGTCCTGTGATAATCCATCCCATGCAGCTTGAACATCCTCACACAGTTCCTGCAGAGGGTGCGGTAGGGGTGGAGGTGGAGGGACACCAGGCCTTCTGGACGTGTGACTACACACCGTTCATCTTGGTGCTGACCACACACACGGATTCGTTGGGCGTCTCCACCAAGACTGAAGCGGGACTCGTCACTGAAGATGACCCGCTGCCATTCTGAGTCACTCCATGACAGTCTGGTACGACACCACTGCAGTCTTTGGTGACGGTGACGTGGTGTTAAGGACAGTCGTGGTAACGGTCTGTGTGCAGGTAGTCCTGCGTGGTGCAGCCGTCTGCCGATGGTGCTGCACTAACAGGAGGACTCATGGAGGACACCACTGCTCGCTGGAGGTCTGTAGTCGTGGCTGTTGGGTCAGTCAGGTATGTCACACTTACCCTGGTTTCACTCCTGTTGGTTGATTCCTTCAGGGTGGAGCTATTTACCACAGCTCATTAGCATACTCTTAAAGGCACAGTTACAAGACGCAGCCTGGTTAACTGTATCAGATGAAGAGAGGCTGTAATGATGGATTCCCTGCCCAGAGCTCCCGCGGCGGTGCAGTCCGACAGCGAGCGCTGTGTTTGCTATATTAGCTCTAAAGGTCACATTAGTGATGGTGCATTTACACCGCTAATGCTGGTATTAGCGGAGGGATACGCCTGTAACGGGGGGCGCTTCACCCCTCACTGAAAACTCGCATGCTTTAAAAGGTGAGACACATTCACTCTGTTCCGGCCGGAGACGGAGGTGACCTCTGCTGACCGCTGCAGTGCCGTCCACTCGCTTGCTAGCTACTAGCATACAGGATAAACACACGCTATGTGGACCAACAGAGGGTTACACTGCTGCGGGGACGTTTGGTCCCTGTGGGGACCTCAGGCTGGCCCAGAATAAACTTTAAGGTGAGGTTAAGGTTGGGTTTAGTGTTAAGGTTGGGGTTAGTGCTGGGTTAGGGTCGCAGTAGTTGTGGTTAATGTATGGGTTAGTCTAGTTTAAGCAAGGTCCTCACAAATCACAGAAACCAGCGTGAGGAGAACGTGTGGGGAAAGCGTGAAGGACCGAATCAGGCTCCTGAGAGCTGAGCAGAGCAGCGCTGCAGGTCTGGAGGTGGGAGCCCTATTTTTCCCACAATGCTCGGCATGCGGAGGCGCGGGGGAGGGGGGTGTGGGTGGTTACTGCATCACACTCTCCACTGCTCGTGATCGAATCTCCAGCAGCGAGGAAACCAGCCAGCTTTCCTTAACATGTAAGGACACAGAGTATTTATAACCAGGCTGAGTTTAGCTATGAGGCAGATCATAGAGAAGATATAGCAACAGGAGAGAGGGATAGAGGGAGAGAGGGAGAGAGAGAGAGAGGGGGGGAGAGAGAGAGAGAGAGAGAGAGAGAGAGAGAGAGAGAGAGAAAGAGGGAGGGGGGGAGAGAGAGAGAGAGAGAGAGAGAGAAAGAGAGAGAGAGAGAGAGAGAGAGAGAGAGAGAGAGAGAGAGAAAGAGAGAGAGAGAAAAAGGGAGAGGGGGGAGAGAGAGAGAGAGAGAGAGAGTATTATACTGGTGGATGGCATGTATTTAAAGGGTGCTATATTTAACTCTCAGCGTACAGATCAGCATTTGTGTTCCCACCCCCAAACCATCCACTCACTAATCCCCTGACAACCCACCCACAGCCCCCCAAACAAACCACCCACAGCCCCCCAAACAAACCACCCACAGCCCCCCAAACAACCCACACACAACCCCCCAAACAAACCACCCACAGCCCCCCAAACAATCTACCCACAGCCCCCCAAACAAACCACCCACAGCCCCCCAAACAATCTACCCACATCCCCATAGAGTCAACCCACGAACTCCCCCACAACAAGCAAGCAATTCCCCCAGCAACCCCACTAACCCTCCTAACATCCCCTCACTCACCCCCCAACAACCCCCCAAACAATCTACCCACTAACCCCCCACAACAGGCCAGCAATTCCCCCTAACAACCCCACTAACCCCCCTAAGATCACCCTCACTCAGCCCCCAACAACCCCCCACTAACCCCCTCAACAACTCACCTATAACTCCCAAACTGTCCACTAACCCCCCAGCAACAACCCACCAATTCCCCCACGAACCCTCCCAACATCCCCTCACTCACCCCCCAACAAACCCTCTCAACAACTCACCCACAACCCCCCCAAAGAATCTACCCACAACCCCCTAAACAATCTACCCACTACACCCAACCACAAGCCAGCAATTCCCCCAACCCCACTAACCCCCTAACATCACCCTCACTCAGCCCCCAACAACCCCCCACTAACCCCCCCAACAACTCCCCCCCCACTAACCCCCAAACAATCTACCCACAACCCCCATACAGTCTACCCACAGCAATTCCCCCAACAACCCACCCCCAACCCCCCAAACAATCTACCCACTAACCCCCCCCACAACAAGCCAGCAATTCCACCAACAACCCCCGACTAACCCCCTCATTGACTCCCAACAAAGCCCCATGTAGTCCATATTCAGATCTTTCCACTTCACCAACAAGCCAGCAATTCCGTGTTTCGACTAACCCCCTAACATAATGCTAACTGCTAATGCTAACAACCCCCCACTAACCCCACAGCGGGTCTACCCACATCCTCTGGTACAGTAACCCACAGCAATTGGTCTATAAAGACCTAAGCGTGAGTCGCTAGTGAACAGTGAGGAACCTAATAACACCCAGAACCTCAGAACCTGCTCCTCTCGTCAAATCTACCCTTCATATTCTTTAGGTTTCAGCGCCCTCCGGTGGACCAACCTGAACATCACAGGGACAGAGAGAGACCGTCTCACATACTGTATACATACACAGTACCTATTTTAGCCGTGTGCATTAGCAGTTTATATGATCAGTATATTAACACTATACGTTTATTAATGATTACAAATTCATATTTATTAATATATACTGCTAATATTTATTTAATATGATTTCATAAGAGTAAATTAAAAGTACAGTTATATTTCTTTGCCATATAAATAATAAACTGTGTAATAAATAAAGTTAGTCTGGTTTATAATAATCAAGGCTATATGGCCATAAATATGTGGACACCTACACATTGTCTCAGTATGAACTGGTTGGACATCCAGTTCCAAAGCCCTGGGTATTTATATGGAGATGCCCCGCCTGTCCCCCTCCCTCCACCCCGCACCCTGTTATACCTATACCGGCCTTTCCCTGAGAACGTTCTATGAGATTCTGGAATGTGTCTTTGGGAATTTTGTGCCCGTTTAATCTAAATAGTGTTTTTGAGGTGGGACACGGATACTGGAAGCCTGGATCCCAATCCGACATTCCAGCTCACCCTAAAGGTGTTCAGTGGGGATGAGGGTTATCAGGACTCTGTGCAGACCACTGGAGTTCCTCCACCTAACCCAGTTTCCTCCATCTGACTGCCAGATCTGTAGTGTACTGGAGAATTCCGGATGGTGTTCTACTCCAGTCAGAGGTTCTAGTGTACAGGTGGAGCTATCTTCATGGTGTACTGGAGATCCCCAGATGGTGTTCTACTCCAGTCAGAGGTTCTAGTGTACAGGTGGAGCTATCTTCATGGTGTACTGGAGATCCCCAGATGGTGTTCTACTCCAGTCAGAGGTTCTAGTGTACAGGTGGAGCTATCTTCATGGTGTACTGGAGATCCCCAGATGGTGTTCTACTCCAGTCAGAGGTTCTTGTGTACAGGTGGAGCTATCTTCATGGTGTACTGGGATACCCTGGATGGTAAACTCTAGCCCACTCCGAGTATAACTGTTCTAGTGTACAGGTGGAGCTATCTTCATGGTGTACTGGAGATCCCCGGATGGTATTATTAATAAGATTAATAAAAGATGAACTCACTTTAAAGGATCAGGTTTAGAGTGAACTAGCCGAGGGGAGCTAACAGCTAGGCTAACCGTATCTCAGGTGAACTGAGCAGCGTTAGCAGCAGCTAGCTCTAAACAGTGGATACAGTAATAACAGCTCTGAGGTAAATGTGAGGTAACTGGTCATGTGACTTTATTAGTATACTACACTCTACGTCAGAACCTGGTACTGTACTGTATACCACACACAGGGGGCGTATACAGTGTGCGGTACACACTACTGTAGTGTGCAGTATAGTAGTGTGCCATTTCAAATCCAGCCCAAGCCTGTGATCGTATGTGAGACAGAGACGAGACAGGCTGGATTGACGGTATCAGTGTTTTCTGATCTGAGGGCTGTTTTACATACTGAGGGGAGAACGTGAATGAGGGGACAGTGTGTGTAGATCACAATCGCTGGAGGAACTTCTCTGATGAGCGCTGTGATCTCTCTGGGGGAGGTGATGCTATCTGAGCGACGCTGCGTCCCATGTTACTCATCACTGTTATCTTCTGAGGGCACTGTGCGTGTGTTCCTCATCATCCCGGGTCTGGACAGTCTCTGACACACCGTCTGACTGTCTGGCCATCTTCAACAACACAACAACACAACAAGACAACACAACTGTGTATTACTGAGCTCACATTTACTTACGGTTACCGCTAACGCTGCTCAGCTCACCTGAGATACGGTTAGCCTAGCTGTTAGCTCCCCTCGGCTAGTTCACTCTAAAACTGATCCTCTAAAGCGAGTTCATCTTTTATTAATCTTCAGACCTGTATATTTAACTTTCTGAGGCTCATTCTGATGAACACCACCCACTACAACCACTACACCCACAGTTATACTCGGAGTGGGCTGAGTTTAGCCCCCCAGTGTTCCCCGCCACCATTTTCACTGGCTGAAGCAGGCTGAGAGCTGGGGAGGCCGCAGTGCATGATGGGATACAGTACACCAAGAAGATAGCTCCACCAGTACACTAGAACCTCTGACTGGAGTAGAACACCATCCGGGTATCTCCAGTACACCATGAAGATAGCTCCACCTGTACACTAGAACCTCTGACTGGAGTAGAACACCATCCGGGTATCTCCAGTACACCATGAAGATAGCTCCACCTGTACACTAGAACCTCTGACTGGAGTAGAACACCATCCGGGTATCTCCAGTACACCCGTATCCTTAGTTACACTACACCTGATTCCATGGCTACAGTACACTGGTATCCATGGTTACACTACAGCCATTTTTAAAGCTACATTATATAGTTATATAGTTACATGAGTTCACGGTTATGTTACACCGGTATCCATAGTTACACTACACACTACATCTGTTTTCATGATTCCACCACAGTGGTTTCCATGGTTACTCCACAGTTTCCATGGTAATGCTGCTGTTCATGGTTACCCGTTTCTATGGTTACACAACACTGCTGTCATGGTGATTTGTTTGCAGTGTTATGTTGGAGAGGAACTGTGAGAAGGCGCCCCCTACTGGCTGTTATGTGGTATGTGTGTCCACTCTGGCCGTCTACGCTGAAGAACCTGGTGTACGTACGGAGTACCAGAGCTTGGTCTTCGGCCCGCCAGAGCCTGCTTGACCATCTGCTCGGAGGTAGCTTCCGTCTGGGGCTGGGACTCCGCGCTGGCTCAGGCCCAGATCTGTATTTATATGTTGGTACGTGTATCGCTTGCTTTGCTCTAGCGTGCGGACGAGCAGCAGCGGTTTGACCCACAGGCAGTCTCGACGTTTGAAATGATGCCATGGGAGCAGCTGTTGTGTTCATTGTTCCTGCTTGAGTCATACGAGGTGGCATCAGCGCTACACCACAACAGAGCCATCACTCAGACTCGGTGCCTCTGCTCCAGCCCTGACAGATCTTACCTCACCTCATACCAGCAAGGTATCCTCACGCTGGGTTCTCCGGGGGGGTAACCCGAGGGTCTCACTTTCTCCTGCTGATTTTAAAGAGTCAGACCCAACGATTTACCCAGATGTCCTGTTCCAAGCTGACCTTTGACCTCACGCCCCCATCAGTTGTTCTCTTTGTCTGCTGTTTCCAACCTTCAAGGCCACCCTGAACCATGTTGTGGATGTCGTAGGTGTATGCCTATGTAATCCGATATCCACCTATTAAACTCTACACCCAGCAGCCATACCAGTAAAACCACCTCGCTGTTTCTCCACCCACTGTCCACTCCATCAGCTCCACTGTCCATACAGGACACTCTGTAGGTGTACAGGTCCAGACTGTAGTCCATCTGTTTCTCTGTGTACTGTATTACCCTGTTCTTCAATGGTCAGGACCCCCACAGGACCCCCACAGGACCCCCACAGAGCAGGTATGATGTGGGTGGTGGATCATTCTTAGCCCTGCAGTGACACTGACGTGCTGGTGCTGTGTTAGTGTGTGGTGCAGCAGTTTAGCTCCGCCCACTCAAACTGAAGTTGTGGCATGGCAAGCTGAGTGTTTGGGTTTCTGTTACTTTTAGAATGGGAGCAGCCAATCAGAGCAGAGCTCATTAACATATATCTATATCTTAAAGGCACAGTAACTAAAACCAGTCTGTTTAATTGTAAGACACAAAGAGCGGCTGGGAAGCCCTCATGTCGTCTTATTGTGCATTATTATTATTATTATTTATTTATTTATTTATTTTATTATCTTAATTATTATTTATGTATTCTCCATTTCCGAGCAGCCCGGTCCGGTTTTCCAGGCTCTGTAGACAGACTGTGTTCCCTCTGATTACGATCAGCACTTACTCCGAGTGATGTAAGGACTTGCGTGCTCCAGCTTGTTTGTAATGGTGGGTTTCGGAGACTCGATTATCCGGGACACCCCCCCCCACCACACGCCTCTTTCCTGCTCGTTTCCCAGAATCCAAACCCAAAACCGTCCTTCTGACCCGGTCACCCCAAAGGACTGCTGACTCCCCTCAGAAGGAGACTGCCAGCCTGGCACTTCCACCCTGCCCACCACAATCTGCTTACCAGGAGGAACGTGAGGCTGATGTTACGCCTCAGACGCAGCTGCTCTTTAATAATGGTGGGGGCGGGAAGGAGGTGGGGTGGGGGGGTGCTGGGGGGGGGAGGTGAATGAGGGTCCTTTTAGTAAAATCTGGGAATTCCCTCCCTCGCTGTAATCTCTCTAAAATCCGTCAGAAAAACAGCTTAATGGAGAGAGATGGGTTTCCTGTGTGTCTGTTTGGAGGCCAGATGCTTTGATGCGCATCATCCAGCAAACAAACACAAACAGGAAGTACATCACAGGCAGGCTTACAACGTGTGCTCAAAAACAATACAGGAAATGATGTCACTAATATGTTCAGCTCAGAGTAACACGTACAGGCTGCAGCCGCAATCTCCTACAGACAGTACACAC
>JAMWET010002213.1:42500-75000 GCA_024036415.1 Prochilodus magdalenae | reverse complement strand
GTAGAGCCGCACCCAGAGGCCCAACACCAGACCTCGATAAGCCTGTGTAGGCCTGAGGACACATTGTTCCCACACACTCTCCCAGGGTCCTCCTATTATAGACCCTCGGGTACCGCGGGAGTGGGCCGTATCTGCAGCGCTTCCTGCTGGTGAGAGTGTGCGCTCTTGTCGTGGTCATTTTTAGCTCTGGGCTGGCACTCCATGGGCTGTTTCCTCGGCGGACCGAGAGGAGCTGTAGGAGTCCAGGCACTTAGGGATGTGAAGTATCTACTGCAGGAGTCAATAGAGCTAGGCCCTGTGTCCAGCATCAGCTAGGTTCAGCTCACTCTGCTCATTTCCTTTTTCCCACAGCCAAAACTTTCCCAAAGCTACTGTCCAGACATGCAGGTCCAGTCCTGAGGCTCACTGTAGCCGTGAGGAACCAAGAGACGAGTCATGATACCATCAGAGTTCGTTACCATGTAACAAGTTTCAGCCGCATTGTGGTGAGGAACCACAGCGGAAGGCTTACTGACAGCACAGGCTTCAGCATCTTTACTGAAGAGTTCTGAGAAAGTCTTCTCATAGTCTCTGAATATTCAGTTCCTCTCGGCTGAATCATCCCGGAACATCAACTTTCACCATAGACCCTTTACCGCCATAGATAGAGTTGGTCTAGATTTCCATAGACCTGTTAGTTCCATAGCTTCTTTAGCATCGGAGTTTCTTTCCCACCAGAAATGTTAGCCTGATAGCCTGTTTAGCACCACAGACCTGTTAGTCCTATAACACCCCCTAGCACATAGACCTGGTCATTGCATAACCGCCTTGGCACCATAGACCTGGTCATCCCATACCACCCATATCTAGCTCTGTAGATTTTGTGGTTCTATAGGACCATAGACCTGTTAGTGACATAACCCCCTAGCACCATAGACCTGGTCATCCTATACCACCCATATATAGCACTGTAGATTTTGTGGTTCTATAGAACCATAGACCTGTTAGTCCTATAACCCCTACTAGCACATAGACCTGGTCATTGCATAACCCCCTTGGCACCATAGACCTGGTCATCCCATACCACCCATATCTAGCACTGTAGATTTTGTGGTTCTATAGGACCATAGACCTGTTAGTCACATAACCCCCTAGCACCATAGACCTGGTCATCCTATACCACCCATATCTAGCACTGTAGATTTTGTGGTTCTATCGGACCATAGACCTGTTAGTGACATAACCCCCTAGCACCATAGACCTGGTCATCCTATACCACCCATATATAGCACTGTAGATTTTGTGGTTCTATAGAACCATAGACCTGTTAGTCCTATAACCCCTACTAGCACATAGACCTGGTCATTGCATAACCCCCTTAGCTCATGGACCTGGTCATCGCATATCGCCCATATCTAGGACTAAAGATTTTGTGGTTCTATAGCACCATTGACCTGTTAGCCCATAACCCCCGTAGCACCATAGAACTGATCATTCCATACCACCCATATCTAGCACTGTAGATGTTGTGGTTCTATAGCACCATAGACCTGTTAGCCCATAACCCCTGTAGCACCATAGAACTGATCATTCCATACCACCCATATCTAGCACAGTAGATTATGTGGTTCTATAGCCCATAGACCTGTCAGCCATACCCCCCCTAGCACCTAGACCTGGTCATCAATAACCACCCTATCTAGGCCCACTGTATAGAACCTGATCATTCCATACCACCCATACCCATATCTAGCACTGTAGATGTTGTGGTTCTATAGCACCATAGACCTGTTAGCCCATAACCCCTGTAGCACCATAGAACTGATCATTCCATACCACCCATATCTAGCACAGTAGATTATGTGGTTCTATAGCACCATAGACCTGTTAGTCACATAACCCCCTAGCCCTATAGAACTGATCATTCCATACCACCCATATCTAGCACTGTAGATGTTGTGGTTCTATAGCACCATAGACCTGTTAGCCCATAACCCCTGTAGCACCATAGAACTGATCATTCCATACCACCCATATCTAGCACAGTAGATTATGTGGTTCTATAGCACCATAGGCTGGTTAGTCCCATAACCCCCATAGCACTATAGAACTGATCATTCCATACCACCCATATCTAGCACTGTAGATGTTGTGGTTCTATAGCACCATAGACCTGTTAGTCCCATAACCCCCCTATCACTATAACCCCAGTAGTGCCAAAGACTTGGTGGTTCTAAAGCTCCTTAAGCACTAAAAGACCTGGTAGTTCCATAGTCCCTTTAGTCCCATAGACCTGTTAGTTCCATTACCCACTTCAGCACCATAGACCTGGTAATTCTACAAAATGCTTTAATACTACAGACCTGTTAGGTTCATAACCATTTTAGGAGCACATAACCGTTAGTTCCATTATTCCCACAGCACATTAGACCTTGTAGTTATGTACCCTCTTTAGTACCATAGACCTGGTAGTTCTATGGTACCTTAAACACCACAGAGATGGGAGTTCCATAGGTCCATTAGAGCCATAGACCTGTTAGTTCCATAACTCCTTTAGCGTCATAGCACTGCTAGTCCTGTAGCCTCATTAATGCCATAGACCTGGAAGTTCTATAGCCCCATTTAAGCCAAAGACCTGGTAGTTGTATAGCCCTATAAGTGTCATGGCCCTGGTAATTCTATAGCCTAATTAGTGCCATAGACCTGGCAGTTCTGAAAGCCCTTCTGATAGACCTGTAATTCAGCATGTGTAACGTATACAGGTACATACTGTATTTCGGTATTTTGCATGTTACTTGAATATTGCTCTAATACCACGTGTGGAGAATTTAGCATGTTGTACCACCTTTAGAAGAATTTCTGCGGAGACCAGTTTCCTAAGCGTGCTGAAAGTTAGCGGGTATGGACTGAGCTGGGTGGCTGCTACCAGCATATACGTCTCGAGACAAAGGGGCTTCTGCAGACTCAGCACTGCAGGCGCTGCTGGCTCCGAGGAGGTGATGTCCTCCAAACAGGCAATCAGCTACATGGAGCTCCGACATAATCTAATGTAGCATCACTTCTGAGCTCTGATGTGGTTTGTGGGGTGGGAGTGCTGACTGCAGATGTCAAGTCGTTTCTATGAAGAGAGAAAAAAAATCTCGCATTCAGCAGTGCTGGGGAAAACACCAAGCGGCACGCCGTCTGCACCAAGACCCAGACAGCCCGAGCTGTGAACCGACAGGAACAGACATGCTGCAGCTTGGTGTCGAGAGCGATGCACAACACAACACTGCTAACAGCACTGGAAACAACAGGTACTGCATTACCACCCCCAGAAACACTGACTCTCAGAGCAGGGAGAAACAGGGGACCGTACAGGGAGAGGGGACGGAGAGGGGGGGACTGAGGGGGACAGAGAGAGACAGAGAGAGGGGACGGAGAGGGGGGGACTGAGAGAGGGGGACAGAGAGAGGGGGACAGAGAGGCACATAGAGTGGGGAACAGAGAGAGGGGGGGACAGAGAGAGGGGGACAGAGAGGGACAGAGAGAGGGGAACAGAGAGAGGGGGACAGAGAGAGGGGGACAGAGAGAGGGGAACAGAGAGGGACAGAGAGAGACATAGAGAGGGGACAGAGAGAGGGGACAGAGGGACAGAGAGGGACAGAGAAAGAGGACAGAGAGAGGACAGAGAGAGGGGGGGCAGAGAGAGGGGAACAGAGAGAGGGGACGGAGAGAGGGGGACAGAGAGGGACATAGAGAGGGGACAGAGAGAGGGGGACAGAGAGAGAGGGACAGAGGGACAGAGAGAGAGGGACAGAGAGAGGGGGAAAGAAAGAAAGAGGGACAGTGAGATGGACAGAAGGGGACAGAAAGAGGGATGAAAAGAAGAAGAGTAAGATGTTAAGAATAAAGAGTGAGATAAAAAATCAGGGAGAGGAAGAGAAATAGAGGATGAGAGAAAAAGAATGTGAGAGGAAGAGAGAAAAAGAGAGAGGACAAAAAAAGAAAGGAGTAAAGATGGGTATGAGAGGAAAAGGAGAGATGAAAGAAAGAAAAAGGTTGCTGAGAAAGAGGAAGAGAGTGAAGGAGAATAGAGACTGAGAGAGTGAGAGAAATAAAAAAAACAGATGAGGGAGAAAGGAAAGATGTGGAAAAGAGAGAAAGTGGGAAAAGTGGGTAAAGAGAGAAGGAGAGAAAGAGAGAGAAAGAGAGAGAGAAGGAGAGATGGAGATGGAGAGAGAGAGAGAGAGAGAAGGAGAGAGAGAGAGAGACAGAAGGAGAGAGAGAGAGGAGAAATGGAGAGAGATAGAGAGAGAGAGAGAAGGAGAGTTGAAGAGAGAGAGAGAGAGAGAGAAGGAGAGATGGAGAGAGAGAGAGAGAGAGAGAGAGAGAGAGAGAGAGAGAGAGAGAGAGAGAGAGAGAGAGAGAGAGAGAGAGAGAGGACCTCACACTATGAGAGGTCAGTGAAGTCCAGGGGTCTGGTATAGCGGTTCCTCAGTGGCCCGGTGGACTGAGGGATTATGGGACTGTATGAAGTTCAGTCTACACCAAACTGCCACTGCATGACCTCATCACGGGCTCAGCCAGTCTCCGCTACAGACACCGTCAGCTGGCCAGAGGAGATCTGGAATCAGTCAGGAAGAGCTCATGCAAACCAGCAACTAAATCCGTCTATCGATGCAAAACAGCGGCGTGTGATCCTCTGGGCCGTAACAGAGACCGCTTCTGCTGAGAGACATTCCAGACAGACTCGGGAAGCTCCGCTCGGCCTGAGACGCTTGGACACGCCAGGTCAGATGACACGCTGAGAGTTCAGGGAGTCTATAATACGCTATTGCAGCTTGAACATCCTCACACAGCTCCTGCAGATGGTGCGGAAGGGGTGGAGGTGGAGGGACACCAGGCCTTCTGGACGTACCACGGTGCCGCCACACACGGATTCGTTGGGCGTCTCCGCCAAGACTAAAGCGGGACTCGTCACTGAAGATGACCCGCTGCCATTCTGAGTCACTCCATGACAGTCTGGTACGACACCACTGCAGTCTTTGGTGACGGTGACGTGGTGTTAAGGACAGTCGTGGTAACGGTCTGTGTGCATGTAGTCCTGTGTGGTGCAGCCGTCTGCCGATGGTGCTGCACTAACAGGA
This sequence comes from Prochilodus magdalenae, assembly GCA_024036415.1. Classification (NCBI taxonomy): domain Eukaryota; kingdom Metazoa; phylum Chordata; class Actinopteri; order Characiformes; family Prochilodontidae; genus Prochilodus; species Prochilodus magdalenae. The sequence continues at coordinate 69,892 of JAMWET010002213.1, read as the reverse complement.
CGACTGATGGAGGACACCACTGCAGTCTTTGGTGACGGTGTCGTGTACATCACCTGTACACATCCTGTACTCAAGCTGCCTAGACCCACCGTATTAGGGGACTGGCATGGGAGAAGGTATACACCTCTGGAGAAATCTAAGAGCCCACCTGTACCTGATCAGTGTCTCTAGCTGTGCAGGTTCTGGGTTTGTGTTGGTTCTGTTTGGTTCTCTACACTACTGGAACCATGTCTCCCAAACTCCAGATCAGATATTGTATTAGATCTGTTTATTTAGAAAATCACTAATGACCTCCAGAAGCCTGTTTTTAGAACCATGCTCGCTGTGCGTTTCACCCCAGCCACCGCTCGCCAGTCTCTCTGGAGGTCACTCGAGGTCACCTTACGGTGGGTAAGGGACATTGGAATGAGGTGGCACTCATCACGGTCAATAGAGAGTGGGTTTGGCCCTCTGCCAGTCTGTAGCTGTGTTGTCCTGTGTGTTTGCTGCTGGACCTTGTTCTTATGAACCCGACACTCACTGTATCTGCCAGTAAAGCTAGAACCCCACCTTCAGTTCCTCACTGAGAACCTGCTGTACATGTGGAGATGCTGATCTAAGAAGACACTGGAGTGGGCTCTGATTTGTTTCCAGAGCTGTATACATAAATATACACACATGCAAATACAGATATGAATTTGTAATTTTTAAAATTTTTAATTTTTGGAACTTTGGTCTACCTCTTGCTCTGCATTCTGCCGGGTGTTCACCTGGAGCAACAACACTTCCAGCCTGGTCAGGAAGGCACACCAACGGCTCTCCTTCCTCAGGCGGTTGAGGCGAGCTGGGCTCGGGAGCTCGGTCCTCACCTCCTACAGATGTGTGGTGGAGAGCATCCTATGCTCCAGCATCAACGTGTGGCACGGAAGCTGCTCTGCTGCAGACAGGAAAGCTCTGCAGAGGGTGGTGAAGGCTGCTCAGAGGTCTGTCGGAGTCAGCCTCCCCACCACCACAGACATCTACACCTCCAGATGCAGGAAGAGGGCTACCTGCATCATGAAGGACCCCACCCATCCAGCACACTCACTGTTTGTCCCGCTCCCCTCAGGCAGAAGGCTGCAGAGCGTTAAGTGTAAAACGAACAGACTGAGGAGCAGCTTCATTCCAGAAGCTGTAAGAATCTAAACGCTGCTTAGTCAAAACCACTGCACCGACACTCTGAGGACCCTCAGCCACTTTAAACACACTCTGCTGATACCTTTTCAATTTCCTGCTGCTCTCGCTATATATATCTTTATATATCTATATGTATTTTAATATTTTTTTTATATATCTCCTCGTATCGGACGGATCCCGTCGCATTCAGAGCGTTCTAATCTGGTTCAGATCTTTTGTGTTGACTGGCAAGCTGCTGGAGTGCAGGAAATGTCAGTAGGTCAGTAACCTACTTAGCCTCCCTGAAAGCGGATTAGAGCTGCGGCCCATGACAGTAAAAGGCATCGTACACTAACCTCCAAGGCCTTTTGCCTCGGATACAGTTTCTGACTCTAAAAGAGGCTCTGCCTTTGTGCAGCGGAGTTAAAGACTTCCATCAAAGAGCCAGGATCAAAGCGTTTAGCGTAAGAGCTCCCGGAGGACAATAGAGATGAACAGGCATCAACGCTAAGGCTAGCCTCAACTCATCTGCACCCCCGGCTTCTCGTTCTCAGGTACCCTGGAGCGTTTGCCAGAACGCCACACGATAGGTCGCGCTTGGCGATCCATGGCGTAAAGCGATCTGTCGTTTGGGTCACGTTTAGCGACGCACAGTTTACGCAGCAGGCTCGTCGGGTTTCACTGGGGAAAAGTTCAGCGAAACTCGAGCAGCTGCTTCTAAAGACCCAACACTCTGGACATGGGCGGGTAGGTGCATTGTAGGAGGCCTGCTATGAATTCCAGGTGTGTGTAATTCTCCAGCCGTCAAAATAAATAATGTAGGACATTTTAATACACTCGTCATCAGAAGAACAGCCGCACCCAGAAAAAGGTGTGGGAGTGCAGGTGTGTTGGGAAGGAGGATAAAGGTGACCAGGATCAATAACTGATGATAAATTTAGACTGATATGATCAATATTTATTGAGCTACACATACAGAAGTCTGTCTCTCAGTATGGCGTCAGGCCGCCGTGTTCGCTAACCCAACACGCCAGACGTCTCGGTATGGAGCTGTAGAGGTTCCTAATGGAGTCCTGTGATAATCCATCCCATGCAGCTTGAACATCCTCACACAGTTCCTGCAGATGGTGCGGTAGGGGTGGAGGTGGAGGGACACCAGGCCTTCTGGACGTGTGACAACAGACCGTTCATCTCGGTGCTGACCACGGTGCCTCCACACACGGATTCGTTGGGCAACTCCACCAAGACTAAAGCGGGACTCGTCACTGAAGATGACCCGCTGCCATTCTGAGTCACTCCATGACAGTCTGGTACGACACCACTGCAGTCTTTGGTGACGGTGACGTGGTGTTAAGGACAGTCGTGGTAACGGTCTGTGTGCATGTAGTCCTGCGTGGTGCAGCCGTCTGCCGATGGTGCTGCACTAACAGGAGGACTCATGGAGGACACCACTGCTCGCTGGAGGTCTGTAATGGTGGTGTTGGGTCGGTCAGGTACAGAGATAAGACCCGTCCTTGCTTGCCGAATGTGAAACTTGAATCATCAGCATGTCTCAAACCTACACACCACGTTTCAGTCCTGCCACCTGACTCCTTCTGGGTGCTGCTGTTGGTTTCATGATGAGTGTATTAGCAATTAGCACTAACATGGCTAATCCATCGCACCTCTCAAACTGCACTAACAGTTGCAAAAATAAGTGAGCTGAATTACCGACACACCACCACCACGTCAGGGTCACTGCAGTGCTGAGAATGATCCACCACCCACATAGTACCTGCTCTGTGGTGGTCCTGTGGGGGTCCTGATCATTGAAGAACAGGGTAATACAGTACACAGAGAAACAGATGGACTACAGTCTGGACCTGTACACCTACAGAGTGTCCTGTATGGTCAGTGGCCATGATAACATGGAGGGCGAGTTTAGATACAAGGAGGTGGACCTGATAAAGTGATGTGTAAGTGTATGTATATATATATATATATTTTTTTTTAAGTTTAAATCCACATGTGCTCATTAAAACAGGATCTCCCCTCTGCACTGACGTAGGAACCGACTCCAGATGATCGCCACTGAAGCCAGGCTTTATTACCGCTCCTCTAAGACTATTTAACTCCTGCCTGGTGGGGCATGCCGAGACTAGCTTGCATCACATTTCCCTTAAAGAACTGCAGAGTAAAGATTTCGGTTCTGCGAGTTTCGCTTTTGTACATGCATTCTGAAAGAAGGCTGACCTTCAATCACTTCGCGAAACCTGCCCCCATTGGTTTCTGTGGTTTCGCTGGGCTGCTATTGTGTGTCATATAGAAAAGCGAAAGATCTAAACACCTAAAGGCTAGGAAAGGCCTGCCCTGCGGTGACTGGAAGACTCAGCCAAATGTGTTTACAGGTTTTAATAAAACTGACACACACACACATACACATATACACACACACACACACACACACACACACATATACACACACACATACACTCATATACACACACACTCACACACACACACACACACACACACACACATACACCGCACGACAAACATAACACCAATCACACATCCACTCACCACACAACACACAACACACACACACACACACACACACACACACACACACACACACACTCATATACACTCTCACACACACACACACACACACACACACACTCATATACACTCACACACACACACACACACACACACACACACACACACACACACACACTCATATACACACACACACACACACACACACACACACACACACACACACACACACACACACTCACATACACACACACACTATAAACTAGCCCTAATGGAATTATCCAGTCCACCTTAAAAACCTTCTCATGGAATTATCCAGTCCACCTTAAACCCCTCCAGAGTGGAGCTGTACAGGAGGATGGAGCAGCTTCCTTACCCTGCAGTGGAGCTGATAGAACAAGGTTTATTACTAAGCAGGTTTGGAGCGATTCTATTGGTCGGTCCATCATGAATATTCACCAACTACCTGAAAAGGAGAACTGAAAGGAGAACTAGAGCTTTTACACTGTGCAGAAAAAGAGATCAAAGTTTTTACACCACTAAATATATATTAGAGGTGGAGATATGGAGGAGTATCATACTGTGTACATCAGGAGTAGATGTGGTGTAGCAGGATACGGACTGGTTCAGACTCTCAGCAGGTGGAGCTGTTCAGTGTACCACTGTAGAGGCTTTAAGACCACCAACTACATCTATTTTGAGGGGGGGTACCTAAACTGTCACTAAAAAACTGATATATAGTAATATCAACATCTTCCCTGACCGTAGAGGTGCGGAACAATACACCGCACACAGAACTGATTGTTTTATTTACATTTAGTTTAATGTATAGACTGGTGTGGGTGATTTTATGCTGTGTGTAAACCTCCTGACCACTAGGGGCAGTACTGTAATCTAACTGCAGCCATTGGACTCCTCTGTTCCAATGTAATCACCTGGTGTAAGGGTGTGTTGCTAACGTTAGCATTGCAAAGCTATGCATATGGCAGTGTGTGTTTCATACAATGACAATTTTCCTAAAATTTGATTGGACAATACATCACATTCCTTACATTACCACAGCGCGGCGCTACATACAGCGGGGTTACCCTATAAACGAACGGTCCGGAAGAAACCAAGACGCACGTTATGGTAATAACATTTTTATTAAGAAATAGTTAAATAAATAAAACAATGCAAAAATATGCTTTTCCAAATGTAGGGCCTAAATAGTTACAATTTGTTCTTCAGATGGTAAATAAATAAGTTTTACAAACTAAATTGGTCACTCGGGAGAAATCGGGAAGTTACAGAAAGGCTCGGGATTTAAATCAGAGTAGCACCTTCCGAAGCCTAGAACAACAACGACAACAACGACGACAACGACGACGTTACGAACCGCGGGAAAAACAAACAAACCAACCCCAAAAAGAAGAAAAGCAGAACTCAATGTAAACAAACACACGAATATACAGTAATGGGATGTTTGTGGCTGCTTTGTTTACATTTGTTTATTCATATAAATATAATATATTAATTCTATGGGTTTCAAACGCGATGGAGAGCGAATTAAACATAAATGAAAAATGAAAAAACGTTGCTTCTATCTTCTTTTCCCGTGGCTTTCTTTTCTGTTCCCCGAAAAAAAAGAAAAACACTGTGACGAATTAAAAAAAAAAACAAAATGAAAACCCCCGTGGCTGTGGAAAAAAAAGTGAAAAAAAAAAAAAAAAGAAAAAAGAAAAAAACACTGAAGAAAATCAAAAGAAAAATTATCTAGAACAAATCAAGAAAATATATACACACAGAACAACTAGTCAACTATAAACAAAACCAGAAGATCAGAGATCAGAGATATGCAACCTAGCATCACGCGTAGTATTCACTGGTGAAGAGAAGGCCATGTTAGAGATATAACAATCGGAGAGAGAGCGCGAGAGAGCGCAAGAGAGAGATATTAGTGGTACAAATGTGCAAATGACATTCAGTAGAGGCCTTTAAACTGGTTCCGTATGAAGAAACGTTCCTTTAAAATATTCACCGTCAACAGAATCAGAACAGAAAACATAAAAAAAAAAAAGGAACGTTAAAAAAAAAAAAAAGGGGATCGGAAAGAAACACGAAAGAAAGCATGAACGAAAGAGCACGGAAGTACAAACCCAGTGAAAAGGAACAGAAAGAAGAGCAGGAGGAAGAAGGAAAAGATAAATACGACTAGCAATAAATTAGGCCCCGAGGTCAGCGCACCAGGAGGAAGGTCAGTCCAGCTAACCCCACCCCCGCGGCGGCGAACAGGGCCGTCTTCATGGAGGACTCCTGGCTAACGTGGTCCGCTCTGCGGAAGAACTTGCAGAACCCCTCCTGGAAAACAGAACACAACAGAGAAGCGTTCAGTAAGACTCTCTGGACAAACCCTCTCAACACCGTCACAGCCCTTAACACAACGGGGTTGGTGCGGCACAACGGTAACACCACTACTCACCAGGAAGCTACTTGGGTGACTACGCTGAGCTACACCAATAAGAGTCCTTGGGCTAGACTCCTAACACTACACTGGCCTAACTGTAATACAATTAACCGTGTCAGTCGCTCTGGATAAGAGCGTCCGGTGGAACACGGCACCGCACTGCTCATCGGCAGCCTGCACATACTGAACGCAAGCGAGACCGTCCAACTACAGTCGTATGCAAAAACACACCTGGCCAAAGTCAACACGGCGTCTGCACCGAGCTCCAAACACCAGAGTCTGTACATTTTAGAGCACAGCTGCTATAAACCTCGAGCAGAAAACACCGACCAGAGGAATCACACACACACACACACACACACACACACACAGAGACACACACACACACACACACACACACACACACACACACAGAGACACACAGAGACACACAGAGACACACAGAGACACACAGAGACACACACACAGAGACACACACACAGAGACACACACACAGAGACACACACACACACACACACACCAACCAGAACGCACAGATGTATACGGTCCTGCAGGTTTCAGAGTGACGAGAGTGGAACTAGACAGTGTAACTGGATTTAGTACACAGTAGGAACGTTCCTCCTCTCCGTTCCTCCTCTCCAGACGTCCCAACCCCTACAGTCCGTGACGTATCGGGCACCGCGGATCCTTCTCGAAGCATGCCCATATACATCTTTGCCGTGTCGCCCATGTCTTAGACCCCGTATGTCCAAATTCAGATACAACACGCATCCTATCGTACAGCTCAAGAATTCAGGAACATCAGGTTCGGCAGACTGGAGCAACTACTCGGCTCAACACGGATTACAGCGGATGAGGTAATCGGCTAGAGGAACCTACGGAAGATCCGGCATTCCTTACTTCTGCTGTATCGGTAAACATCAAAGGCGCCCGCCGCGTTATGAATTCCGCAAATGATTCCCCTCCTAATAACCACCATAACAACGATTAAAACCATCACTGTAGACCTACATGCCCTAAAACACGGCTAATGAAGAAAAGCAGTCGTGGTTAGCTTCCGCTAGAACAGCCGCGCCTCATCAGGGCCGCAGGAGCAGCTATTCGGATAGACGAATAATCCTTTCGCTGATTACTGAAGCGATCAATCCGAGATTCGGAAGCGCTCAATCACGAAACAACAACAGCTGTTAACTTAGCTTGTGCCCGCGTGTGGTACCCAACACTGACGACCATAAAGCTGAAGACCTTCAAAACACTGAACACTCACTGGTGTAATTAACCTTCCTGCTAATATGAAAGATCAATAAAGCTCTGATCTCTTTTGATCTTCGTCGAAACCTCAGCTACTAAACTAGCCAGCTTAGTTGGTGGTTGGTTTTAGATTTCACTAAGTCGATCGATCATTGCATCCCTCGCTTCTCGTTATGACCTAACGTTACATCATAGCTGCATTAGCATAAACATGCATGGGACGCCATACTGTGTCAATCATCCTTCACTACCTGTGTCCCAGCTCTGTGTCCTCTATGAAACCCCTCCCGATCAGTTCATTAATTAGGGATTCATAGACATACGCTTACGCACAGCATGCGGTTGAGGGTGTCAGTAACCGATCACCAGCAGTGGCGACATCCGACAATATGACCTTCCTATACTGCGCATTCCCAGATTCCCTGGGTTCCTATAAAGCGACAATCTGGCCCAAAATCAAAACACTCACTCTGATTTTACGTAAATGTAGCCAATCTGGCAACTCCACTCCGAGAGAAGCTGAAATTAAACTTCCCATCATCCCTCACTCGGAAAGCTGTGAGCGGAAAGCTTCTTAACAACACCGCCAGATCTTCCCAAATTCCAGACACCTGAGCTGGGCTGTACTGGGCTACTGAACCACTGGCCATACAGAGCCTCCACGTTAGTTAGCAGGATGATGATAATGGAGGAGGAGGAGGAGATGAATATCTTCCATTTCGTTGGTTCCAGCTTCTTTTCTTCCTCCTCTGCTATTTGGAATTACCCAGACTGTGCCTTTAACCCTGTAATATGTAAATGAGCTTGTTCCGATTGGCTGCCCTACCCTGTGACTCACCCAGAAAGCAGCCCAGGCTGGAACACACCTTATGACTTCACCCTGAATGAGCCGCAGGCCGAACCGTCGACCCACGGAAACGTGGCTGGCTTTTGTGACGTAGCGAAACGGGTGCAGCTTCGTGGACAGAGCAGACGGTACGTTCGGAATCTTATCCGGAAGTGTTTACATAACAATAGGGAGAAAAGGAGAATTCAGCTTTTCCTGATAAGGGCACTCGGACCAGGACGAGCGGAGGAAACGTTCCGCTAGTGTTCAGGGCTGATTAGGCATTCCGAACCGAGCAGCGGCGGGAAGTGTGATTATTCACCGCTGGAACATGAACTTCCTAGAAGGCATCGTGTTTCTCTCTGCCTTCCGAGACGGATCCGATAAAGTTTTCCAGAAATAAACAGCACAGTATGAGCTGGAACTCGACTGGCGCTCGATTCAGCCCAAACGGGGGGAAGAAGAACGGGGGAAGTGTTTTTGAAGCAGCGAGCTGAGCAGAAGCCACCTGCTGTACTGGTCAGAGCAGCCCAGGTGCGGGATATTTGTCGAGCTGCTGGTGTTTCTTTCGGAGGGAAGCGTTTTGGGAGTCTATGAGGCGTGGAGATCAATGGCGTGTTAACACAATAGCCTGAAAGGCTGCGGTCTGGGAGGGAGCTGCCAGCTGCGGGTTTGTCTGCGTGTCATGTACTTGGCATGTATTTACGTGGAAACGGAGCGAGTGTGAAAGAGGCAGACGGAGCCGCAGTGAGGTTACAGCCACTCAGCGCTGTGACTCAGTGACTCCAGCGACTGCAGCTCAATGCCAGACAGCATTTCAGACACCCGGCTTTTACACGGTAGATGTGGCAACCTCAGTATCTGTGATGCAACTCGGAAAAAAACGTCTACGGAGACTCTGAGACCAAAAATAAATAAAAAAAGAACTGATGGAAAACTGAACACTCCCCAAAAACATTGTTAGTACGACTGTTGCCACAATAACAAACACTTACACCGTAAATACATCGGATTTACAGTAAACGAAAGAAGCCCATTGAAACTTCCCTGCTGTGGCAGACCGACCTCACCTGCTCCTGACATCTCGGCCACCACAAGACAACACGGGAGTGGGCGACGTCCCGCTCTTAGCCAACCTAGCCAGCACCCTTATCCAGCCCCTGAGCACGAGGACATATTCGGCTTACTCTTGTTGTACTTTAATAGATCTACATGCGTCGGTTTTCCCAAAACAGAGTCCATTCCCCTCATACTGTACATCTGTATTCCCCCTCTGTAAGAGCTCCTGTGTCTTTAACGCCCTGGTCCACAGGCATCCTGCCACAACGCTGAGAGCACCGCTGGATCCAGAGTCCGATCCTCAAAGCCCAGCAAGACCAGCCGGTAGATCCAACTCTGCAAGCTGGACCGGAGAGGACTGGTTTCAGAGTGGTCCGTTTTCACTGGTTCAGCTCTCTGTGTGTGGTCTGAGGGCGTGCTGAGCTTGCTGGTAGGCGGGGCTGTGTTACGAGATGACATCACCGTGTAACAGAGAAAAGGGCTGGAATTCCAACAAGGTGTTTCAGAAAGAAACGGCTCAGAAGAAAGTTTCTCCTTCTGGTACGTACTTTGGGCTTTAGAACTTTGCAGAACACCGGAGAACGATCGGTTCCTTCGCCCACCAGACGTGTTGAAATAGCTCAAACGAGAGTGAGAGTGCCGGCTGCGTGGAACCGTTAGTGGAGAGGTTTAAAGATAATTGTTCCTGCCGCAGATCCGGAAGAACTTCAAGACCGCTACCACAGGTGTGCCTCGTGACTGGAACGTCGCTGGTTCGATTCCCTGAACCACAAGGACATGACTGAAGCGGCCTGGAGCAAGGCACCTAGTCTCCTACCACTCCAGGCACATGTGCTTACTGCCCCCTAGTGTGCAGGTGGGCTAAATGTGGATTTTGAATTCCTCTGGATGATTCTAACCAAATTTTATTGAATTAAATCTAATTTAGACGATTCCATCTTTTATTTTAGCTATAGTAGGAGTCTAAAACCGAGAACACGCGTCACTGAGTATCATACACGGTTTTAAACCGACTACATACAGAGCCTCCTATACGCATCCTAGCGCTGAACGTGATCAGTTTGGTCCTCAGGTACGTATGAACAGGTACAAAGAAAAAGGAGAAGTTAGTTTCTCCCAAATGTCATGGGGAAGAGGAGAAAACCTCCCACTGTCCGAGATTAGGCAGTTGGAACAGAAACGGCTCGCCCGAGAGGAAGTGGTGGCTCGGAGGAACGTCGCCTCAGGGTCTAATGCTGCTGACCAACACTTTCCATCACTGCCGCAGTGACACTGACTCATTTACTGATACCAGTACTACAGCCAGACCGCAGGCACAGGTACAACTCCACCTGTGACCAAATAAGGATATGGCAGGTCGTATCGGGAGGTCTGAGGATCTGTCTGTGGGTGGGGGTGGGGGTGGGGGTGGGGGTGGGGTGGTCATTCCAGATTCATGAGTGGAAAGAAGACTCACTGTTTTTCAAAGATGAAGGAAAATGATGGAGAAGGAGAGAGATGAAGACAGTAAGATGAAGAGAAAGATAAAAGAGGGAAGAGAAGAAAGAGAGAAATACATAAGTGATTTGAATAAAGAAAAAGAATGATTTAGAGATAAAAGAAAACAAAGAAGAAAGAGAAAAAAATGAAAAAATATAGAAAAGGAGGGAAAAAAAAAAAGGAGTAAAAGAGTAAAGGAGGAGGAAGAGAGAGGATTAAAAACAGACAGAAAAACAGACAGAAAAAAAAGAAGGAAGAAAAAAAACTGAAAAACAAATGATTCAGAGATCAAAGCCAGAAAGATAAAAAGGAAAGGCACAAAGGAAGAAAGAAACCGAAGAAGCAAGGAAACGATGAAAAATGACAGACAAACAAAAAATAGAGGACAGGAAAGATAAAAAAAGAAGGAGTACAAAAAAGAGAAATGATTAAAAGAGGGACATAAAAAGAACGAGTGAGGGAGAGATGGAGCTTTTCCAGTAGAATGAACATCCTGAGTGAAGTGCAGCTCTGGCGGCTCCCACGCACATTCCTGGAATTGTTTGGCCTCAGTCACTCTCTAATCGCCGCAAACACAGCGGCCGCAGTGAGGTGCAGCGTCTGCTCCCCCGCTCACCAGCGCTCATTATCTCCACAGCCTCCCAACGAGCCCTCGCTCCTGAACCACAGGCCAACGCCATGCAAATCTCAATTTCTGGTGGGCCAGTCCCTTGTGTTCATCATACCAGTTCCTCATTCTCCATTCATTCAAGCAGAATGAGAGAGAGAGAGAGAGAGAGAGAGAGAGAGAGAGAGAGAGAGAGAGAGAGAGAGAGAGAGAGAGAGAGAGAGAGAGAGAGAGAGAGAGAGAGAGAGAGAGAAGGAGAGAGAGAGAGAGAGAGAGAGAGAGAGAGAGAGAGAGAGAGAGAGAGAGCGAGCGAGCAAGAGTGTGGCACGTGTCCTCAAAAGTCCCTTCAGAGGCAGAACTGATCCGCTGCCATCATCTGATCTTCCCCTGTGTATGTACTGTCACCGGACCGTCCCCTGGATTACTGATTAACCGTGCCGGTTAGCAGGAGGTAGGAAATTCCCAGCAGTAACGGCCATCACCCAAATCCCCCGCAGGGACGTTTATTCAGACCTGCATTGTTTTCGTGCACAGCTCGGTCTGTACAGGCTTCGGTGCTGCTTTACGATCACTTCCCTGTTCCTGATCCTGTGTGCTTTGACCCCGCTCACACTTCCCGCTCTAAAGGGCAACCTGGAGCGCCGAAAGGGCAGTGCACAAGCGTGCGGGCGCCAACGTACCCAAACCCAGCGCAGCTCACTAGGCCCGTTTAACCCGCTCTCCTTTCATTACACTGAGACACACAGTAGCATGAACAGCTATCACCTCTCTGTAGTACCTTCAGGCTCCTGTAGATGGCGCTGCACGAGCACGATGTGGCTATAAATCCCTGCGGGGTGTGAGGGACGGGATCCATAGATTGGGAAGAGGTGGTACAGTGCAGGGAATGTCTCGTTCCATGTGTGGAAAGCGTCCAGAGCAGACATTACTGACTGGCTAAAAGGAGTGACTGCGATTGGGCGTGGCCAAAAGCGCCTTTGCAAGGTTAGGTTACCGTGTGCGGTTTGGTGTCTGTGCTGTATGCCCCACTGTAACAGGAAGCGCTATATGAGAAATTCCCTGACTCCATCAATTCCATCATTGTTCCAGCTATGGGGACATGCAAGTCAGAAGCTAAGGTGGGAATACAAAGAGGTACAGTGAGCAACCGTGAGCGAGACACCGCAGCTGGGTGACTCCGCAGCCGGGTGACTCCGCAGCCGGGCGACACCGCAGCCGGGCACTCCGTGTGCTGCCTTGCTTAATAATGGCTATGCTGTGAGCCCAGCGGTTCCTCTGCCGCTCAAGATCATCCTGGACTAACATTAGCTCAGACTGTAGGAGCTACACGGCAGCAGGTGAGCGACTACTCGGACCGTCAGGTAGCGTGTTGACCTCCGCCAGCACTGGTGCCGATACTGATACGGTATCAGTGCAAGAGAACCATGTAGGTTACCGTAACTGTAGCATGAACCAATATTAGTACCCTGTCCACACACTGCAGACACCCCACCCCCGCCTCCCACCCCCACCCCAGACAAGACAGTGCTAGTTGCTTACCCAGCCCTCGTTTTCCACCAGCCAGTCTTTCTTCTCCTCTCCCAGGTAATCTGCTATCGTCTCTGCTAGTCTGCTACAGTACTCGGGCCCCTCGTCCCTGGAGAACAGTTCAGGGGCCAGAACGCCCGTAAATGTAAAGAGGGACACGACCCTGCCCCAGTTCAGCTTTCCGTCCTCCACCAGCACGGTCATGACGCCGTGCAGACACGCGCTGGGGTCCGAGCCGCAGGCCGCCAGGAAGCTCTGCGACAACGAGTGGAATTTCGAGTGGTACTGCTGCTCCATCTTCTTGGCCAAACACCGCATGGCCCGGGCCGTCTCGCTGGGAGGTGCCTGCTGGATCCCGTTGCAGTAGTTGATGTAGTCTTGTGCCAGCGCCAGAGTCTCCTTCCTTAAGCAGCAGGACATTTTCTACAGAAGGAACAGGAAGGAGAGAGAAGGACCCTTCAGTTCAAAGCAGTTCAGTCTTCTAACCAGCAGATGGCGCAAGTCAGGGAGGCTAACATGCTAAAACCTAGAGCGAGACCCCCTGCTGCTTAAGGGGTCAGTTTCTGTCCATCAGTTACAACTACCCAGAACATTAATCTGGATTAATAATAATCCAGATGGCTGCAGACGGCAGATAGTCATAACGGGCTACTCGTACAAAATGTGTGTCTATTATTTACACGTTAATTCTTTTGTTTGTGTATATTTGTTTTATTTATTTGCCATTAACCATATACACAGCAGTATTAATCAATATTAATATAACGCATTTTTTAATTTATACTGTATTTTTTATATTATTAAATATTTTTACAATATTTTTTATCTCTTTACATTTTATATCATATTTATATACATATTTATTCTTTTATTATTATTATTATTATTATTATTATTATTATTATTATTATTATTATTATACTACATTTTAAATCAAACAAACTTAATTTCTTAAAATATTTATATATGTACATTTTATTTTAAATCTGTAGCACTTTTGCAGTTTAAGTAAAGGCCATATCATTGTTACAGTGAGTCAAAAATACCTAGCCGCTTTGGGGTTGCGGGTCAACGAGAGCCCTGATGTGGCCCAACACTATGTACCACAACACCACCATGCAAACATAACCGTCTATTTTAATAAATTAATAAATATGTAGACCATCATCTCTCACTATAAACCATCATCTCTCACTCAGGGTTAAACCTTACCACAAGGCCGAGGGTGGGTCACTTAGTGTTGCATTTAAACCTCCGACCACTAGATGGCAGAGTTCACCATTACACTATCCTATTAAATATAAAATACTAAAATGCTAGCCTATATCACTCATATTCCTCAAAGCATCGCAACACAGACTGAATCGAATAAGCAGGTTTTTGCCCAACTGCCTAATTACCATGCCACAATCTGATTGGTGGCCACACCTCTCATTTGCATAAAGAGGCGTGCATCAGAAGTTTGATGTACACAGTATAGCACTGCACGACACGCTCGATTTGACATATACACAGATAGATAACTTTATAACCAGAGATAGATCACTCTGCGTCATAGGTCACATACACGCTGCTGAAAATGTCAGCATCCCCAACACCTTCCCACGTCCTTGGCTGGACCGGTATTTATGGCGCCGGGAAATTCTGACCTGTCTCATCGACATTCAGTGAGGTAAACATCCACATACATATATATACACATATATACACACACACACACATACAATATCTATCTATCTATCTATCTATCTATCTATACACACACACACACACACACACACACACACACACACACAGATAGATAGATAGATAGATAGACAGATAGATAGAGATACACATACATACATAGATAGATAGATAGATACATACACATAGATAGATAGATACGCACACACCATTGTAACTCCTGTTTAAAGGGCCTATATCATGTACAGATCACACTTTTCTGACCTCTGATGGGTAAAAACACATCCAGATCTGAACAGATCATCAGCAGATGCCACAAACCCGACACACTTACACCCAGCTGCCTGTTCAGACCTCACAAGCTGGCCCCTGTGCAGTAGGGATGACGGCCATGGGCCCTTTAATGTGCGACGCGGGTCCCTTCGCTGTGGGTGTGGGGTTCTAAGAAGTCTGAGATCATTACCTTCACTACAGCTGTATTAGATCATACCGAGACCCAGCCCGTTATAGACGCTCACCGACTTCCCTGAAACGGCCGTCTGCCTCCGAGGGGTTTCCAGTAACAGACCCTCAAATTTGACTGCGTGGGTGGGTTTCTGTCAGAGCCTGCTAATCTCATCACTGCCACGGCCTGAATGGAAACCGATATTCACCGCGGAATACCCTCACCCTAAAACTGCCGCCTGAAAACTTCAGGTTCCCCTTTCGCGCCTGCTTCTTCCCGTTCCACCTTAAATGCTGCAGGACTTGGATTCGGGCGCCTTATATCTCTCCCTTGTCTGGTGCCCGTTCCACCTTAACTACTGTAGCACATACATTCTGCTTTACGTTTCTCCTATTTTGCCTGCTTCCACCCGTTCCACCTTAAATGGTACAACAATGCTGGATAACATGCAGCAGTTACATATAACGGTTACACACTTTAAGGTGGAACTGGACAATTCCAACCAGATGCAGGGAGATTCCAGCTTCATTCAAAACAATACTCTACTGTTTAAGGTAGAACGGGACAATTCCAACAAGTAGCTGACGACTGTAGTAGCTTCGTTTAAAATGCTGCGGCATCATTTAAGGTGGAACGGAACAATTCCAACACGATGCTCGGCGACTCCAGCTTCATTCAAAATACTAGGTTCTCCATAAAGCAGCTGTCACCGGCTAGCCTTAGCATTAGCTGGGTTAACAATACACCGTTTAAACCGGTTTAAACTAACATTAGCATTAGCTTAGCCAGCCTACAAACAAAACAACGTTGCTTTACTCACGTCAGTGCAAAAACAAACACCTGCAGAGATGCAAAAACATTAGCCCCTTAGAGGATTCCGCCGTTTATAAGCCGGTATGAGCTCCATTTCATCCACAAAGAGCGGCTAATGCTAACAGCTAACACTCAGCTAAGCTGTCAATGAGACACAAAGACGGGAGAGAAAGCCGAGCAGGCTCCAGCGGGCCGTCAGAGCTACAGAACCCAGCTAACCCGCTGTGGACATAAGAAGTCCAGTGGTAAATATGTGCGACAGGCGGTTCTGCTGGTCAAATGGTAAAGTAAAATTGTGCTGACCCTCCCAGCGATGTCCATCAGCTGCTCCTCTCAGATGTCCGTTGGTGCTCAGAGCGTTTCCAGCAGCCCTGCTAGCGAACTTATCAGCAGCGGCCGAGCCCCGCCCTCAGCGCAGCGTCATCAGGCCGTTTCCTTTTTGATTTGTTTACGTCACGTTTCTTACACTGTAAATAAACAGCGTCAACAAACGGCGTCAGGGCTTTTAGTTTTAATACGTAGTTCACTGTAGCCTCGAGATATCAGCAATACTGTGACATCAGTGTTTTAATCTGTGGCCTCAGTGTAGTACATTATGGCCACCAATGCATAAGTTGTGGTCTTAATATAGTAAACTACAACCTCAATATAGTAAACTACACCCTTAATATAGTAAACTACACCCTTAATATAGTAAACTATAACCTCAATATAGTAAACTACACCCTTAATATAGTAAACTATAACCTCAATATAGTAAACTATAACCTCAATATAGTAAACTACACCCTTAATATAGTAAACTACACCCTTAATATAGTAAACTATAACCTCAATATAGTAAACTACAACCTCAATATAGTAAACTATAACCTCAATATAGTAAACTACAACCTCAATATAGTAAACTACACCCTTAATATAGTAAACTACAACCTCAATATAGTAAACTATAACCTCAATATAGTAAACTACAACCTCAATATAGTAAACTACACCCTTAATATAGTAAACTATAACCTCAATATAGTAAACTACAACCTCAATATAGTAAACTATAACCTCAATATAGTAAACTACACCCTTAATATAGTAAACTACACCCTTAATATAGTAAACTACAACCTCAATATAAGAAACTATAACCTCAATATAATCAACTACAACTTCAATATAGTAAACTACAACCTCAATATAAGAAACTATAACCTCAATATAATCAACTACAACCTCAATATAGTAAACTACAACCTTAATATAGTAAACTACAGCCTCAATATAGTAAACTACAACCTCAATATAGTAAACTACACCCTTAATATAGTAAACTATAACCTCAATATAGTAAACTATAACCTCAATATAGTAAACTACAACATCAATATAGTAAACTACAACATCAATATAGTAAACTATAACCTCAATATAGTAAACTACAACATCAATATAGTAAACTATAACCTCAATATAGTAAACTAGTCTCAATATAGTAAACTACAGTCTCAATATAGTAAACTATAACCTTAATATAGTACACTACAGCCTCGATATAGTAAACTACAGTCTCAATATAGTAAACTATAACCTCAATATAGTAAACTACAATATCAATATAGTAAACTATAACCTCAATATAGTAAACTACAATATCAATATAGTAAACTATAACCTCAATATAGTAAACTACAATATCAATATAGTAAACTATAACCTCAATATAGTAAACTACAGCCTCAATATAGTAAACTACACCCTCAATATAGTAAACTACAGTCTCAGTATAGTGAGTTATAGTCCCAATATAGTAAACTACAGCCTCAATAGAGTACACTGTGGTGATCCAGTACAGGTTCTGGTTCCTGTCCCTTGCACGCAGAGGTTCTCGGGGTTCTCTGGATCTTTGAATGATGGTATGTGGTGTAGATGAAGATGAGGAACGTTGTATTGCTGCACTCTTTGGCGGTGTAGTCTTTCACAGAGTGCTGACTCCTCCTCCCATCCTTCTTTCTGATAGACTCCGCCTCTCTGGGAGGTTCTTCATGCTCAGGCTCAGGCTGTTACCAGTTAACCTTTAGTTTCTCCCGTCCCAACTTTACTGAAACAGGCTGCTGGCATCAAATCCAAAATGGTTCTTTAGCGAGACGGAGAACATGCTGTATTTGAAAGTTCTCTATTTAGAACTAAAATGGTTCTGCTATTGTTATCAAATTTGTACAAACAGTAGAATCTTTTAGTGCTATATAGAACCATATTCTCCCTTACTCGGAACCTTTCTACCAAGCAGAGTACCAAGCAAGTGCACATTATTTGTCTATGCTAGCTAGAACCTGACAACAAAGAGCGCCTATATGGTCCACTCAAGACTATTCATCCTTAAATGGTTCTTTGTATGGTGAAACGGTTCTTTAATGTTTAATGTATATTACAGCTGTTCTATTATTTTTATGATGTCAATCTTATAACAGCAGAACCCTTTTAGTGCCATATAGTACCATACTGTCCATCAAGTTCTCCATTCACTAGAACCATTTCAACATTGTCTTTACATTTTTCACCAATTAACCACTTCATAAAAAATAACGTAGGTGTTTCCACTAAAATGGCCAACAATGATCATAGCTTGTCTATACTGTAGTGTTAGTACTGTAATGAAAGACACCATTCAGAACACTTTAAATTATATTTAATTATCTAGAACACAGTACAGGAGTGGAAATTCAACAACCGGGACATCAAACAGTAACTGAATACAGCGATGGATCAGGTGTGCAGTGACGGTAGAACCACTCTGAGTGAGTTTTCGGTCTAAAGGAAAATCAGAACCACATTTTTTGGGTTTTAACAGCAGGCATGAGTCCTATACGTCAACACGGGACCTCTTAATACTAGATACACAGGATTATCTAGAACTTACATGACTCACTGGCTTTACAGGAGCATCTCTTCTGGTTACCTACGGTGTTCAACTTGTACACTAAAACTCTAAACACTGCCCGAAAGCAGCCACCCTTTACACCGTGTGAACACTTCATGGTGACCGGACCGGCGGGAAAGGTCCGGAAGATCCAAAACTACTCTTTAACAAAGTCCTGTCCATTTACGCACCTCAACGTCTTTTACGTCTGACCCCCCATTCATTACATGCATTCATACATGTAAAGTCAGATCAGCTTCAGTGCCAGAGCACACAACATCTTGGTAAGGCTTCCTATGAACACTGTATTCATAATGCTACCTAATGCATTCATAAGGTCTTATAATACCAGACATAAGCTTGTAGAATTACTTATAACGAGTCATAACGACATGCATAACACTTCATAAAACAATGCAGCTTTGTAATGTCAGCTTGCATAATGCACTATAACATACGTTCATAAGAACATCATAAGCACTGTGGTATTAGATCAGCTATGATATCTAAACAGGCATTGCTAATTCAAGTCTTAAAAAATTCATCAGAGTAACATATGAACACTGAATGTCAATCTCACTTCACTTAAAGCCTGTAAAGAGCACTTATAATGCTCTATGACGTGTAATGTACTCTGTAATGGCCTGGCAAATAACTCTACTCATAAGTGTTATGATGCATTACAGCTTTAGTATCTACAGTGTGTTATAAGGGCAGATGTTATAAGGCATTATTAAACCTGACATTATGAAGTGGCGTACTCTTGCATTATTATTAATAAATATCATATTAACTACATTAAACAAGCTTATGTTAAGTATTATAATGTGTTATGTATGCTATATAATGCCTTATGAATGCGTTTATAAGGTGTTATATGTCATAAATAATACCTTATAATTACTAGGCATTAGCTTGTAATATTACTTACAACTAGTCATAATTACATGCATAACACTTTATAAAACAAGAGCGTGCAGCTTTACAATGTCAAGGTTTAATAATGCACTATAACATCTGTTCATAAGGACACTGTAAGGATGTTATACTAGAGCTTTAAACAAGCTCTGCTTATTCAAGTCTTAAAACAGCAGAGCAACATATTCACAATCTCACCTCACTTAGCGCCTATAAGGACCATTTATAATGCTCTAAAAGGTATTATGTATTCTGTAATGAAACATATTAAACATTTAATATACATAAATACACTCACTCCACTTAAAGCCTGTTATGGCATGGCATAAAACTCTATAGAGTGTTGCACTGCATGGTGTATTATAGGATTAGTGTCTACAGTGTTCTTATGGTCAGGTATTATAAAGGTATTATGAAGCCTGACATTACAAAGTTGCATACTCTTGCATTATTAAGTATTATGCATGTAATAATTACTACAAGTCATTATTATTACTTGTAGTAATAATTAACATTAAACAAACGTACGTCAGTTATTATGAGGAGCTATGTATGCTATATAGTGTCTCATAAATGCATTCATAAGGTGTTATATGGCATACATGACACCTTATAATGCCAGGCATAGGCTTGTGAAATTACTTTAACTAGTTATAATTACATGCATAACAAGACTATGCAACTTTATAATGTCAGGTTTCATAGTGCACTATTATATTTGTTCATAAGAAGATCATAAGCATGTTATACTAGGTCAGCTATGGTTTTAAGCAGAGCAGTATATGGATCTGGCAGAGAAAGATATTCACACTGCAGACAAACTCACTTCAGTTAGAGCCTGTAACAACCTGCCATAAAACTCTATGTTATGATGCATTATAGCATTAGTAGTGTCTACAGTATTCTTATGAACAGATATTATAAGGTGCTGTGAACTCTGACATTATAAAGTTGCATACCCTTGCCATATGAAGCATTACCACCCAGTCATTATGACTACGTTAGAGACTACGAACACTTATGGCAGGTTTTATAAAGTGTTATGTATGCTATATAATGTCTCATAAATGCATTTATAAGGGGTTATATGGGACACATGATACCTTATAATGCCAGGCATAGGCTTGTGGAATTACTTTAAACTTCTTATAAGTACATGCATAACATTTTATAAGAGTTAAAAGAGTATGCAACTTTATGATGTTAGGATTCATAATGCACTATAACATTTATTCATAAGAAGATCATAAGCGTGTTATACTACGTCAGCTATAGCTTTAGGCTCTGCTTATTCAAATCCTAAAATAGCAGAGCGCTATAATGTCTACATTACACTATACATTACAGGTGCCTACGGTGTTCCTACGCGACATTAAACAAGCTTATGCCAAGTGTTACAACCGGCTATGCATGCTCTATAATGCCTCATGAAAGCACTTGCACTGCATTATGAAAACAGGGTTCACAGGAAGTGTCACCAACATCTCTGTTTCTCAGTGAGGAGCTTCCTGAAGAGCTGAACCTCCTTTCAGACCCACAGCGTGGAGATGTCTTCACACAGTGGAAGGACGTTCTCAGATCTGAAGCTGAAAGATCAAAGTGCTGTTTACCTGATGAACCACGTGGGCTTGTTGGAGGGGAAATGAATGAGGCTGCTTTTGATGAGGGGTCAGATTTAGGGCAGGTGTAGGCTCGGTGCTACTGTATACAGAGAGAGAGTGAGATGAACTGAGACCTAAACAGAAACTCCTCTAATAATAAAAGTCCAGTGGACTTTTTCGTCTGTGTGGAGTTCCGCACGCCGTTCCTCCTAACTGCTCTGGAACTCCGATGGGGAACCCCCTCACGCCCAGACCTGTGGACAGGGATAAAAAAAGAACAGGCCAGTTAGCTTCTCCAGCCGGAGCCGCAGTTCAGACCGAACGGGGAAGAGAAAGCGCTTCTGTTTCCTTCTCTGCACGTGGGCAGGTTTTCCAGCGCGCAGTGCGGCCTGTTTTGCTGGTGTGCCCTAACGCTCCATATCCTCTCTGAACAACCACAGGTGAGTGACGCCATCGCTGTGGGAGTTCAAACAGAGTCTGTGTTTCTCATTTCTGACGCCCACCTACACCTCTCCGCCGCCCACCACCCCTTTAATCTCAGTACGCAAAACATCAACACTGGCGTCTTTCACCGCACCTTTTCAAAAACAAAAAGACGCATACGTCCAACTCCAGAAGGCCAGGTCTGATTGGGAGGGGTGAGCATTTATTTTAAATCAGACATACTGTATACAGCTCTCTGATTAGACATACTGTATACAGCTCTTTGATTAGACATGCAGTTTACAGCTCTTTGATTAGACATACGGTATACAGCTCCTGGATCAGACATACGGGATACAGCTCTTTGATTAGACATACTGTATACAGCTCTTTGATTAGACATACTGTATACAGCTCTTTGATTAGACATACTGTATACAGCTCTCTGATTAGACATACTGTATACAGCTCTTTGATTAGACATATGGTATACAGCTCTCTGATTAGACATATGGTATACAGCTGTTTGATTAGACATACTGTATACAGCTCTCTGATTAGACATACTGTATACAGCTCTTTGATTAGACATATGGTATACAGCTGTTTGATTAGACATACTGTATACAGCTCTCTGATTAGACATACTGTATACAGCTCTTTGATTAGACATATGGTATACAGCTCTCTGATTAGACATACTGTATACAGCTCTCTGATTAGACATACTGTATACAGCTCTTTGATTAGACATACTGTATACAGCTCTCTGATTAGACATACTGTATACAGCTCTTTGATTAGACATATGGTATACAGCTCTCTGATTAGACATACTGTATACAGCTCTCGGATTAGACATACTGTATACAGCTCTCTGATTAGATATACTGTATACAGCTCTTTGATTAGACATATGGTATACAGCTCTCTGATTAGACATACTGTATACAGCTGTTTGATTAGACATATGGTATACAGCTCTCGGATTAGACATATGGTATACAGCTGTTGGATTAGACATACTGTATACAGCTCTCGGATTAGACATACTGTATACAGCTCTCTGATTAGACATACTGTATACAGCTCTCTGATTAGACATATGGTATACAGCTGTTTGATTAGACATAATGTATACAGCTCTCTGATTAGACATACTGTATACAGCTCTTTGATTAGACATACAGTATACAGCTCTCTGATTAGACATATGGTATACAGCTCTCTGATTAGACATACGGTATACAGCTCTCTGATTAGACATATGGTATACAGCTCTCTGATTAGACATACTGTATAAAGCTCTCTGAATAGACATGCTGTATACAGCTCTCTGATTAGACATACTGTATACAGCTCTCTGATTATACATATGGTATACGGCTCTCTGATTAGACATACGATATACAGCTCTCTGATTAGACATACTGTATACAGCTCTCTGATTAGACATACTGTATACAGCTCTCTGATTAGACATACGGTATACAGCTATCTGATTAGACATATGGTATACAGCTCTCTGATTAGATATACTGTATAAAGCTCTCTGAATAGACATACTGTATACAGCTCTCTGATTAGACATACTGTATACAGCTCTCTGATTAGACATACGATATACAGCTCTCTGATTAGACATACTGTATAAAGCTCTCTGATTAGACATACTGTATACAGCTCTCTGATTAGACATACTGTATTACAGAAAAGGTTCTGCAATGTCTCTGATTACGACATAAGAATTGATTGTATACAGCTCTTTGATTTCCCCCAAATTCCCCATACGGTATACAGCTCTCTGATTAGACATATGGTATACAGCTCTCTGATTAGACATACGGTATACAGCTCTCTGATTAGACATACTGTATAAAGCTCTCTGATTAGACATATAACTTATAGCTCTTTGATTAGATATACGGTATACAGCACTGATCAGACATACGTTACATGGCTCACTGATTAGACATACAGTATACAGCTCTTTGATTAGACATATAACTTATAGCTTATTGATTAGACATACGGTATACAGTGCTTTGGTCAGACTGAACTAACTTTACGCATGTACATAAAGTTTTGATTTTGCTCAGTCAGTATTCTCTCGCTCTCTCTCTGTGTTTTCTATCCTGTTTTGGAATTATTTCTCACGAGCGTAGGACGTTCTGTTTCCATTTGATAGTTCTCTGCTGATGAGTATAACGAAAGAGTGAAAGAGTTTGACATGATTGGAGGAGTCGGACTAGTTTTACCAGAAGAGGTCCTGCAGTGTTTTCTTATAACGTAAAAGGTCAAGAATTGATTGGCGGTTAGAAGAAAACATCTGTGTAGTGCCCCCAAATTCCCCATATGATAATAATCCCTCCACAATTATTACTGTCAGACTGTAAACACTACACACGCTGCAGATTCATACTGGATTATAATCCCTCCACAGTTATTACCGTCAGACTGTAAACACTACACACGCTGCAGATTCATACTGGATTATAATCCCTCCACAGTTATTACCGTCAGACTGTAAACACTACACGCGCTGCAGATTCATACCGGATTATAATCCCTCCACAGTTATTACCGTCAGACTGTAAACACTACACACGCTGCAGATTCATACCGGATTATAATCCCTCCACAGTTATTACCGTCAGACTGTAAACACTACACACGCTGCAGATTCATACTGGATTATAATCCCTCCACAGTTATTATCATCAGACTGTAAACACTACACACGCTGCAGATTCATACTGGATTATAATCCCTCCACAGTTATTACCGTCAGACTGTAAACACTACACACGCTGCAGATTCATACTGGATTATAATCCCTCCACAGTTATTACCGTCAGACTGTAAACACTACACACGCTGCAGATTCATACCGGATTATAATCCCTCCACAGTTATTACCGTCAGACTGTAAACACTACACACGCTGCAGATTCATACTGGATTATAATCCCTCCACAGTTATTACCGTCAGACTGTAAACACTACACACGCTGCAGATTCATACTGCCCCTCCACAGTTATTACCGTCAGACTGTAAACACTACACACGGATACTAGATTATAATCCCTCCACAGTTATTACCGTCAGACCGTAAACACTCCACACGCTGCAGATTCATACTGGATTATAATCCCTCCACAGTTATTATCATCAGACTGTAAACACTACACACGCTGCAGATTCATACTGGATTATAATCCCTCCACGGTTATTACCGTCAGACTGTAAACACTACACACGCTGCAGATTCATACCGGATTATAATCCCTCCACAGTTATTACCGTCAGACTGTAAACACTACACACGCTGCAGATTCATACTGGATTATAATCCCTCCACAGTTATTACCGTCAGACTGTAAACACTACACACACTGCTGCAGAGATTCATACTGGATTATAATCCCTCCATAGTTATTACCGTCAGACCGTAAACACTACACACGCTGCAGATTCATACTGGATTATAATCCCTCCACAGTTATTACCGTCAGACTGTAAACACTACACACGCTGCAGATTCATACTGGATTATAATCCCTCCACAGTTATTACCGTCAGACTGTAAACACTCCACACGCTGCAGATTCATACTGGATTATAATCCCTCCACAGTTATTACCGTCAGACTGTAATCACTACACACGCTGCAGATTCATACTGGATTATAATCACTGATCGTGTAAAGATGAAAGTGGCCAGTTTGCTCACCCGCAGTGTGTTGTCCCACGATCCTGAGCAGAACGCTGTACCATCAGGTGACACTCGGACAGTGCTGACCCGGTTCTCGTGCCCAAACAGAATGGCCACTCTGGTGCCCTTCAGAACATCCCACACGTTGATGGTGTAGTCGTTATACCCCGCAAACAGCAGCCGACCTGAGAGAGACCACAGTAGTGAAGCGTTAGATGGAAGGCTCGTACTGCACACGCATTCCCGCCACCTTCCTTAACTACGAGGCTCATTCCCTAAACTACCGTGTGGGAAGACGTACCTCGTGACCTGGACACGTCAGGGAAGAAATATGGTCACCCTGAATGACCATTATGGGAAAAATGGACAGTAGAACTCGACTGTGTTTAATAGCGAAGCCAAGATCATTCCCACACGACCGGAACTCACAGGATCAGAGTGAGTTCACAGCGTGGGGACATGGAAGACCACTTATCAGTGAGACTAACCAGCTTCAGTCTGCTAGGGAGCATCAAGACTGGAGTGATGGAGAAAGGTCATATGGTCTGATGAGTCCAGACTGACCTAATTCCAGAGTGATGGCAGTGTCAGGGTAAGAAGAGTAGAGCAGTGCCCACTGTACAAGCCTCTGGAGGCGGGGTTATGATCTGGGGGGCTATGTGATAACAGAATGAAGTCAGCTGACCACCTGACGGTGCTGTGAATGACCAGGTTTGTTTTGTTTGTCCTCTCCCCAGTGCAGGGCTTCATCAGGCTCAGATTGTGGAAGAGTGGCTCAGCGAACAACATAACCCCACTGGAAGTCTTGGGGGTTGTGATGGAGTTCGATTCTCACGTCACCAATTCAAGGAGGGACGTTAATACGACTCTGGATGGAAACCAAACCTGTGATGTTGCATAAACCGAGTTGACTGTGGCACTTTGAGTACATCATCATATATCACATAGCACCCTGGGCTAGAGGTTAGGGAACCAGCCTTGTGACCGGGGGGCGCTGGTTCGATTCCCTGAACTGACTGAAGTGCCCTTGAGCAGGGCACCTAACCCCCACCTGCTCCCTGCTGCCCACCACTCGGTGTGTGTGGGTGTTTCGGGTTAAATGCAGAAGACAAATTCATCTGTGCGTAAACACCAATAGCTGAACATGGCTCAACCTCTCTACTCAGGGAACGCTTGGCTCCACCTTAAACACTGGTAAGGTATAAACTGAACCGTAATGTTTGGTTTGTTCCTGGGTGTTAAGGTAAGTAAATAAACAGCACTAGTGTACTACACTGTGCAGTGGTGTGTCTCTGTAGAGGACACGCCCCTTATTCACACTTATCAATCAAAAACAACATGGAATTTGATCTGGGGCGCACGAGCTGTTTCATAAGTCTTCATGTAGACGACCTCTCTCTGACCTTTACAAAGCGGTCCGGGCTGAATGCTAACACCTGTAAACGTCTTGGTCCAGGTTCTGAGGTGTCGGGCCTAGCCCAGTTACCGTGTGCATGTAAACACAGCTACCCGTGTCACATCCATCCAGTCAGCAGGGCAGCTGCTCTGATTGGCTGCTTTCTCTCTTCCTGTTTTACCTGGACTGATATTAGCTCATTATGGGCGTGTACGGTTGGCTGCCAGCTCCCTCCAAACATCATACCTGAGTTTATGTCCTGCAGGTGAAGCATGCTCGCCCAACCTTTCCAGTTTTATAGCCATATGCATTCTGGGAGAAACATGAAATACAACAAATACACTCCGCCTCAAAGTCATATCTGCACCCAGAAGGAGGTGTGGGAGTGCAGGTGTGTGGGGAAGGAAGATGAAGGTGACCAGGATCAATAACTGGTGATAAATTTAGACTGATATGATCAATATTTACTAAGCTACACATACAGAAGTCTGTCTCTCAGTATGGCGTCGGTATTGTTGCTGAACATGTTTGTTCCTCCTCTCACGGTTTGCCATCTTCTAGCGGCTACTTCCAGCGTGATGATGTACCGTGTGCATCATCACAGCAGAAGT
>JAMWET010002213.1:30000-35000 GCA_024036415.1 Prochilodus magdalenae | reverse complement strand
ATGAATTATTCAGTATCTACTATGAGTTATTCAGTATCTACTATGAATTATTCAGTATCCACTATGAATTATTCCGTATCCGCTATGAATTATTCAGTATCCACTATGAATTATTCAGTATCTACTATGAATTATTCAGTATCCTTTATGAATTATTCAGTATCCACTATGAATTATTCAGTATCTACTATGAATTATTCAGTATCCACTATGAATTATTCAGTATCTACTATGAATTATTCAGTATCTGCTATGAATTATTCAGTATCCTTTATGAATTATTCAGTATCCACTATGAATTATTCAGTATCTGCTATGAATTATTCAGTATCCTTTATGAATTATTCAGTATCCACTATGAATTGTTCAGTATCCACTATGAATTATTCAGTATCTACTATGAATTATTCAGTATCCACTATGAATTATTCAGTATCCACTATGAATTGTTCAGTATCCACTATGAATTATTCAGTATCTACTATGAATTATTCAGTATCTACTATGAATTATTCAGTATCCACTATGAATTATTCAGTATCCACTATGAATTATTCAGTATCCTTTATGAATTATTCAGTATCTACTATGAATTATTCAGTATCCTTTAAGAATTGTTCGGTATCCACTATGAATTATTCAGTATCTACTATGAATTATTCAGTATCCACTATGAATTATTCAGTATCTACTATGAATTATTCAGTATCCACTATGAATTATTCAGTATCCACTATAAATTATTCAGTATCCACTATGAATTATTCAGTATCTACTATGAATTATTCAGTATCCACTATGAATTATTCAGTATCTACTATGAATTATTCAGTATCTACTATGAATTATTCAGTATCTACTATGGATTATTCAGTATCCACTATGAACTATTCAGTATCCACTATGAATTATTCAGTATCCACTATGAATTATTCAGTATACACTATGAATTATTCAGTATCCACTATGGATTATTCAGTATCCACTATGAACTATTCAGTATCCACTATGAATTATTCAGTATCCACTATGAACTATTCAGTATCCACTATGAATTATTCAGTATCCACTATGAATTATTCAGTATCCACTATGAATTATTCAGTATCCACTATGAATTATTCAGTATCCACTATGAACTATTCAGTATCCACTATGAATTATTCAGTATCCACTATGGATTATTCAGTATCCACTATGAACTATTCAGTATCCACTATGAATTATTCAGTATCCACTATGAACTATTCAGTATCCACTATGAACTATTCAGTATCCACTATGAATTATTCAGTATCCACTATGAACTATTCAGTATCCACTATGAATTATTCAGTATCTACTATGAACTATTCAGTATCCACTATGGATTATTCAGTATCCACTATGAACTATTCAGTATCCACTATGAATTATTCAGTATCCACTATGAATTATTCAGTATCCACTATGAATTATTCAGTATCCACTATGAATTATTCAGTATCCACTATGAATTATTCAGTATCCACTATGAATTATTCAGTATCCACTATGAATTATTCAGTATCCACTATGGATTATTGAGTGATACTATGTACAGATACTGATAGCTGTTGGGACGAGGTGCTGTGTAGCTGAGCAGTGCTGAGCTGGTGGGAGGATATAGACCACTGGAGCAGCTGGTATTAGACTCACTTCACGCTGTTGATGTCTGACTCATGAGTCTCAAAGGACTGGATGTTCTGGCCTGAGCGCATGTCCCACACGTTTGCCTTCTTATCACAGCCCTAAATAATAAAACAGAGAAATACACAGGCAGCGTTAGCTCTGTCCCGACCCCAAACACAGACACGGAGCGCGGATTAATCTTCACCTCCCGAAACAAACACAGCGCTGGAGGGAGCTGCGGGGAGCTGCAGGTCACAGGAGGAGGATCACGCCATCAGCAGTAAGCATATCCGCAACATGTCACTGAATCCAATCATCTGAGTCCAATCTGCTTTGTGTGCTGTATCAGATGCACAGAGAGGAGACCAGCGTGTGATCATCAGAGGATGACTGGACCGCATCCACGCTCTCACTACTGCAGGTCACTGCTGCAGCTTCGGGACTCAAGAGCCATGCTACATTTTGACACCATGACCTTGGCTTTATTAATCTGATTGTAATCTGATCATTCTGCAGTTATCTGATTTAACAGTCATGTGAACAGTTTAATCCAGTTTACTCCGGTTTTTAGAGATCAGACTAAGGCCCAGAAGTCTGTCTGACCTTCTCTGATCATGTACCCACAGTGAATGGATGAACCTGACGTTCTGCAGAACCGGATCCGTGCACAGGTCCGCCTGTCAGGGATAGATGGGGAATTCAGAGCGTGGACAGGCGAGTGAACGAGGGGCCCGAAAGAGTGAGCGGACAGGCGAAGATGGTACTGACCCCGGAGACGAAGGTGTTTCCCGTCTCTGAGGGCGCCAGGTCCAGCGAAAGCACATCAGCCGAGTGTCCGTGGAAACTCTGCAGCAGCTGACCGCTCTCCACATCCCATAATGCACACGTACCGTCACCACTGGAGGTCAGGAGCTGGAGAGAAGACACACACACACACACGCATATGTTTTAATACGACGTCTGGACGTGCGCCATACGAGATCCAAGTGCCTGATGATCTTTACATAATGTGTACACTGTGTGTGACCCAAAATGACCGGGTTCCTGGTTCCATAGACTTACAGTGAAAGCTGTGGCAGGTAAGTATCCAGGTACACCTCTATATAATATTATTAGATCCCAAATATATACTGTCAATTTCCAAAAAATATTCACCATTTTTATTTTATCATGTAGTTTAAGCTCAGCGGCTGCGCTTTATATTACTGTATGTTATGGAAATTTTTTATTTCATGATAAATGGACCAATAGAAATTCTCTAAAATTCAATCCATCTTTCAATTAAATTAAATTAAATTAAATTAAATTAAATTAAATTAAATTAAATTAAATTAAATTATCATGGTAGACACTAAATTATTATTTTAATTATTAATAATGTTTTTTTTTTTTCATATTTATTACTATATGATTTATGTATATATCTATCTACCTATTATTATTTCCAATTTTCCAGACTTCTGTTTTTGCCTTGATGGTGGTGGTGCAGGTCAGCCTCCGTTCTCTCTGGACTTCCAGGAAGTTCCTACACTTTCCTACATTTTCCTGTAAATTCTTGAAATTCCTTGTATGTGTGAACAGGCTTGGCCAGTGAAGCTTGGTTCTGATTCTGATATGTGTATCCCACCACAGTGGACCTTCAGTGCAGTGAACCCAGAGTGACTCCACCCCGCCCTCTGCTGGCGGGTGTGTGCATGTGCAGACTGGTCTCCTCCTGCTGAACTCCCTGCAGCCTGTGGATGATGTAACCTGTCAGAGGGGGCTCAGGGAGGTGCTCAGTCTGCCATGCTATGTAAATCTGTGTGTTCCTGTAAATCCACGCATGAGCTCTCTCATGGGCTTAGTTCATGAGTGGCATGTGTAATAACCCCACCTTGTAGGAGGGGACCTCCCCCCCGTGTAGGCGGGGACATCACGTCCAACTAAAACACAAGATAAAAATAATCCCTCATTTTAATTCAGCAGGATTAACGTCATTACACTGTCAGAGCTGTTAGTGTATCACCATCTAAGATGACGTATGAAATAAAGGTCGTGTATTTCAGTCTGATTACGGCTGAGCAGGACAGCTAGTCACACTACAGGATTAGGAACAGGGCAAGGATTCTGATTACTGGGCTGAGTAAAGAGAAACGTGTGTCAGCGCTGCATCATTAATCTTAATCTGCAGTTCAAGGCAAGGCTAGATTATTTACACAGCACCTTGTTTACTAATTACAAAATACAATCATTATTATAATACTTGAGAAGATGTAAAAGAATAATTCAAATTCAAATTTTATAAAATAAAATAAAATAAAATAAAATACAATGCTTTAAATAAAGTTATATAAGGTTCTTCCTGTTCGACTATTTATGTATTTATTTATTTATTTATTTAATTGTGAAATGTGGATTGTGATGTGGGAATAAACCTTTTTAGCCTCATTGGCACGCGTCACACTTTGTTTACATTGTTTACAGTATCACAAAATACCACAATAACTCGGGTTCTAGCCCATACACAGCCCTAGTCCGCTAATCTGAATAATCCCAAATTAACATATAACATCTAACATATAGTTTTACTCCAGTATATTTATATATATATTATATATATACTACTCCTACTTATTTATTTATTTATTTATTTATTTGTGTTTATTTATTATTTGTATTATTATTAAAATATTTTTCCGATTAGATATTATTAATACCTCTATAGAAAGGATTAATTAAAACTTTTTCTAAACTATTCACTAATAAACGTGTGTACAGGAATTTCCCAATCATCAATCGGAGAATGTCATGGTTTAATCCAGACGCACAGAGCTGTTATTTAAATACTGTTTCATTCAAATAATTTTACTTTATTTTGTTTTTATTTCTGGATGTCAGCACTTTGACCTGGCTGTGCGCACGGTGCTTCATGAATATGCAAATATATTAAAATTAAAGCACTCAGGTATGTCAGAGTCTCTCAGTGATGTCAGGTCTATGATATATATATACACTAACGCGGTGTAATTCCCCGTATGGTGTTCAGAGCGACTGTCCGTTTCCGGATCACTCGGTGCTGGTTCAGGGGAAAACCAGGAGAAGCCTGCCGGCCTTTCACTTCTGCTTTACGCGTCAG
Organism: Prochilodus magdalenae; assembly: GCA_024036415.1. Lineage (NCBI taxonomy): Eukaryota > Metazoa > Chordata > Actinopteri > Characiformes > Prochilodontidae > Prochilodus > Prochilodus magdalenae. Next base: position 30,235 of record JAMWET010002213.1, on the reverse strand, counting down.
GCTTCTGCTGTAACCAGAATCAGAGGCCGCCAGTGATGTAAGAGCTAAATATACCTGAGAGAGGAAAGCGATCTGTCTCTCTGGGGGACCGAGACGAAGACAGACATCCTGAGGTACTGCTGGTTACATATTCATGAGCCTCTATGAACACAAACATGCCTTCAGTCAGAGGGAGAACACACTCTAACCGAGATTAGGATTATGACGGTAATGCTTCCGGTCCGATCTAAGAAGC
>JAMWET010002213.1:0-15000 GCA_024036415.1 Prochilodus magdalenae | reverse complement strand
GGCGTGGTGATTCCAGCCTCAGTAGAGAGTGCCAGAGTCCTAAGGTACATGATCCAGGGCACGTTACACTCTACTGGTTGGAGAAGCAGCATGATGTCCTCTGGCCCTCCAGATCTCCAGCGTCCTGAAGGCTAGCTATGAGATCCAGGGCTCACTGGAAAGTGATCTCTACCTGTAGTAAAATCCCCCCAGACAAAAAACGAGCCCCCTGTGACTGAAACGTCTCTAGCAGCGTGTAACACCTCCACCAGCACCAATACCAGCTGGGACTGGATCCGGCATGGCTCTGGATGTAGCCACATCAGTGTTCAGACACTCTCACATCAGAGAACTGGTCCAGATGTGGTGGAGGCCTTCCCTGGCACAGTTCCGAGGAGAATTCCCTGTAGACTGGGATTGTATCCACTGCTGGTAGACCCGTATGACCGTACGCTTCCATACACCTGCAGATTCAGCTACTTCCTTCACACTATGGTCTTTGGCCACGCCCACATGCAGTCTCTTCTTTTAGCCAATCATTAACATCTGCTCTGGAGCCATTTTCCACACATGGAACGAGACATTCCCTGCACTGTAGCACCTCTTCCCAATCTATGGATCCCGTCACTCACACCCCACAGGGATATATAGCCCCATCATCCTCGTGCAGCGCCATCTGCAGGACAAGAAAGCTAGACTGCTAGCATTACTGCTAGGAAGCTAAACATCACATCAGTGTAGCATGTTGTATTTGTGAAATGCATGCTGGGTAATGCAGTGACAGGACACTAATGGACTAAAGCACTGCAGGTTATACACAGACTCTCTAGTATGCAATACTGCTCAGATGTGCTAACACTGTGGCTCCCATCATGCTAGCTTAGCATATCTTTGTACCATGGTCGTCCAGCTCAGCACATGTAGGTGAAGCCCCCTTTAAGAAGGCCATGGTGGACGTTGATGGAGTGGTTCTCCATCTCTCGCTAATAGCTAACCATAAATAGCACGTCAAGCCCAGACACTCTGCTTTAGCGCAGTGCTGAGATTACAGCTGCCCAGGCCCTGTCCTGCAGATCCGCAGCACTGGTGTCCTCCCCGTCCCGCTAGCCAGTATGGATTCTGTCCACACTTTGGGATTTGTTTAGAGAGAACAGTATGTGGTACGGTTTAAAACACCGAGTGTAATCCTCTTGGGACACATTAAAGGGGAATGTCACCAATTTTCCACATTAGCATTGTTCCCAGTGTTGGTGAAGGTAACCAGACGTCCCCCTCTAAACACTACCTCACAGGAAATTCCTACATGAGATGGTTCTGAATACGCTGCCTGATGTCTGAGACGCTGTTTATGATAGTGTGGAGAAGATCTCAGCCTCAAACTCCATTCATGGTGGAGGGATACATGCTGCAGGGCGCTGAGAGATCAAATAGTCCCCCAAAGGAACTTAGTATTTCCAGGTTTTCCAGATTTTCATCATCAACATTCCATACACACTCAGAAGACACGTGTAGGTTCACTGGTGGGTTAGATAGCCAATACAGTCTCTATGTGTGTTCTAGACATGGAGAACCCTGGTGCCCCCTATAGACCCCAGGCGGAGTGTTGATTCTTCAGCTTTGGGGTTCTTCCCCGACTTATTCAGCTCCTGCTGGCCCGGAGACGAGTGAGTGTGCGTATGTGTGTGCGGGGGATAAGTGCCGCGGTAATCTGGGAGCCTGATCCTCTCTGGTTGTTGAAGGTCCTGCTATAAATGACTCCCTGGCCCTTGCCAACATGGCCGTTCACAGTGACCACACCATCGGCAACTGGTGATCACTGATCAGATGCCTGATCGATTTCTACCGTGAGCAGCTGTTGGGAGACGTTTTGGTCTCAGTTGGCCTAAAGCATAAATGCACCCTTTAATAAATACATTGTATTAAATATTCACTCGTTTTTATCTGTGCATAATGAAGACTGCTGCTGGGGTCACCTGAGGCCCCTCAGATGCCTGGTACTCCTCTGGAACACAATATTAGGAACTCTCTGTGCATATTCAGCGACTCAGGAGGAAGCTCATATGATTAGGAGCAGGTCATTAAAGCGCACAGCCTGCCCGATGCTGGTGGCTGCTGCTGCGGTACGAAGGTCTCGCTCCTGATACAGTCAGAAAGATATACGGCCTGACTACAATAAAACCAAACCACCATGAGCTAAAGTTCCTGGACATGTAGGTTTAAAGGTCTGACCTTACCGTATGAGCGGGTCTGTGGGCAGGTGAGAGCTGCGAGGTGAGAGCTGCGAGGCGAGAGCTGCGAGTCAGTGCGCGAGTGCTAAGAGTGTGGTCTTAAGGCAGAGACGCTAATCTCCTTACCGGAGCTTTACTGTGCTAACTCCGTACAACTCGTACCTACAGCACCACTCCGACTTCTCAGGACAGCAGGGCATGGACCCACACCGGGTCACTTCATGTATCTAAGGAACATCCGCTCCCAGAAGGCGGTGTGGAAGTGTGGTGCTGTTGGGAAGGAAGATAAAGGTGACCAGGATCAATAACTGATAAGTTTAGACTGATATGATCAATATTTACTGAGCTACACATACAGAAGTCTGTCTCTCAGTTGAAACTTGGTGGGTGGGTTTGACATTGTGGGACAGGCTACTGACTCATGTTCGGCGGCGCAAGTGATGTCAGCAGGGTCGGGTCTTATCTCTGTACCTGACTGACCCACCAGCCACCATTACAGACATCCAGCGAGCAGTGGTGTCCTCCATGAGTCCTCCTGTTAGTGCAGCACCATCGGCAGACGGCTGCACCACGCAGGACTACATGCACACAGACCGTTACCACGACTGTCCTTAACACCACGTCACCGTCACCAAAGACTGCAGTGGTGTCGTACCAGACTGTCATGGAGTGACTCAGAATGGCAGCGGGTCATCTTCAGTGACGAGTCCCGCTTTAGTCTTGGTGGAGACGCCCAACGAATCCGTGTGTGGAGGCACCGTGGTCAGCACAGAGATGAACGGTGTGTAGTCACACGTCCAGAAGGCCTGGTGTCCCTCCACCTCCACCCCTACCGCACCATCTGCAGGAACTGTGTGAGGATGTTCAAGCTGCATGGGATGGATTATCACAGGACTCCATTAGGAACCTCTACAGCTCCATACCGAGACGTCTGGCGTGTTGGGTTAGCAAACACGGCGGCCCGACGCCATACTGAGAGACAGACTTCTGTATGTGTAGCTCAATAAATATTGATCATATCAGTCTAAATTTATCATCAGTTATTGATCCTGGTCACCTTTATCCTCCTTCCCAACACACCTGCACTCCCACACCTCCTTCTGGGTGCGGCTGTTCGTCTGATGATGGGTGTACGTTGTGACGTAGGTGTGAAATGAGAGACCAGACTTGGTGCTTAATTCTTTTTATTTGACTCAAACATGTTTTGACATTGGTACCTTGGAATCTCGACGGTGAAACACGTGGAATCGTCACAGCTACAGAGACTACGGACAGTTTATTCCTGGTTTTCTCCCCTCTATCAGATTCCCAGACTGACCGGTGGGTCGGTTAGAGGAGACGCTCGCTCTCCTCTCTCTCCATGGCTGGGAATAAAACACATCTGAGCGAAACGAGCTCATCTATCGCACGTACGGGATGTTAAGCTAATCGGCTAATGATGCTAGTAGATGTTTCTGAATGCTGCTACGCTTTTGTACAGGCATGGATGGACTTTGTACAGCTGGGATCTTCCATCATAACCACAAGGTAGACCCAATAATCCATTCGCTAATAAAACCGACCCGCTAAACCTCATTTCCGCTTCACCTAGAACGATGGATTAGTGCAACGTGTTTCCGATTTGGTGGACGTGGTGGGTTTCAGGGACCACACCAACGTCATAGTGCGGCTGGAGATGATAATGGGTATCAACAGCACGATAGCTAAGACGACTCATTAGCATTCGCCACATTTAGCCTAGCGCAGCCAATGCTAACAGCCCGTGGCCTAATGAGCTCTACAGAGGGAAGTGAACGCTTCGGGTTTGTCTTTTCGTTGTTGTTTTGTTTTTTTTAACCCAGCAAATATTTAAAAGTGCATAAAAGACTGAACTACGACAACGCATCACTGCTCCACCTCAGGGACGTGAACCAATGGCCTGAAAATAAATAAACCACACGACACAGGAAGAGGAAATGCACTCAACAGCTTAACAGGACCGCTTCCCGTTCCAAGGTAAGGCTTTATCCCGAAAAACAAACCCGAGAAATAACACCTAAAATCATAATAACACTTTAACATTCAGTTGCTTTGAACATTGATTCCTGTTCCAGGATTATCCCACAGTTCTCCAAACAACACAATCACCGCACGGATGGTCCCGAGACAACCCAACGAACCCTATATGTCTGAAACGGACCTGCTGGATGGAACCTCATGTTGGCTTGAGGCGCAACACGAGGGCTGAAGGAGCTGTGGGGGGATTGCTGGTGCACAGGGAGCTGGGTGGGGTTTGAAGGGGGTGGTGCAGGAGTGCCATACATTACTAGTCCACTAGTCCTGAACTACGAATAAGGCATTCAATGCTTTGACATGGTACAAGCGATGCAGAGTGGGTGGTGTCCCCCCCAGACAGGGTCCCTGTTTTGTGTGTGTATGTGTGTGTGTGTGCATCCATCCATATGAGGTCTGTATGTGAAATACAGCAGGGTGGTGTATGTATGTGCATTCCCAGTGCATCGATATGTGAATTAGAACAGTGTGTGTATATATACAGAGTAGGCCCGCCTCCTGATATCTACCCTCGCTGTCCAGCACATCAGCATCGTACAGGACACCCTATAGGTGTACAGGTCCAGACTGTAGTCCATCTGTTTCTCTGTGTACTGTATTACCCTGTTCTTCAATGGTCAGGACCCCTACAGGACCACCACAGAGCAGGTATGATGTGGGTGGTGGATCATTCTCAGCACTGCAGTGACACTGGCGTGGTGGTGGTGTGTTAGTGTGGGTGGTGCTGGTGTGAGTGGATCAGACACAGCAGTGCTGCTGGAGTGTTGAGACACTGTGTCCACTCACTGTCCACTCTATTAGACACTCCTACCTTGCTGGTCCACCTTGTAGATGGACAGTCAGAGACGATAGCTCATCTGCTGCTGCACAGTGCAGTGTTGGTCATCCTCTAGTCCTTCATCAGAGGGCACAAGACACAACAAGACGCTGCACCACAGGACGCTGCCCCACAGGACGCTGCCCCACAGGACGCTGCACCACAGGACACTGCACCACAGGACGCTGCTCCACAGGACGCTGCACCACAGGACGCTGCACCACAGGACGCTGCACCACAGGACGCCGCACCACAGGACGCCGCACCACAGGACGCTGCTCCACAGGACGCTGCTCCACAGGCCGCTGCACCACAGGACGCTGCACCACAGGACGCTGCACCACAGGACGCTGCTCCACAGGACGCTGCCCCACAGGACGCTGCACGACAGGACGCTGCACCACAGGACGCTGCCCCACAGGACGCTGCACGACAGGACGCTGCACCACAGGACGCTGCACCACAGGACGCTGCACCACAGGACGCTGCTCCACATGACGCTGTCAGCAGGACAGTTCTGGTTGGAGGACGATTCTCACTGAGATGTCTGATCCACTCATACCAGCGCCACACACACTAACACACCACCACCACCACATCAGTGTCCCTGCAGTGCTGAGAATGATCCACCACCCACATCATACCTGCTCTGTGGTGGTCCTGTGGGGGTCCTGACCATTGAAGAACAGGGTAATACAGTACACAGAGAAACAGATGGACTACAGTCTGGACCTGTACACCTACAGAGTGTCCTGTACGGTCAGTGGAGCTGATGGAGTGTAGATACAGGGAGATGTACCTAATATTCTGATATGAGTGTGTATATATGTATACAGGTATGTTGTGTGTATAATCCTATGCAGTTCCAGGGGAATTCCGGTTTTCTTGGTCATTGGTCAACATTAAACAGACAGCACTGCCCGAGCTGCCCGGCACATTCAAATAAACAAACAGAACAACATAAATAAAGAAAGAGAGTAAACGATGACAGAGCCCCGCCCACTTATATACCACCTAACGCTTCAGTGAACACGGCATGCTGTGCAAGCGAGAGAGCCTTAGGCTTTAGAACCTGGTAATACTGAGGGGAACGTCTGGAGGTTGCTGAGAGAGCCGGAGCCTCTGCTCCTGGAGTTCAGAAGTCCGATAGAGCACAGGTGCACGTCAGGTAGCGAGTGCAGGATGGCGCAGGATCTAAAGGAACACCAACTGCTGAGCCAAATCAGCCAGCTGAGGAGAACTTGAAGGTTCTCCAACACGGAACACCAACCCAGCACTTCGGTTTACTGATGCTTGTTGATGCATGGCTGTGAGGGCTGGTGGGTTCAGATGTTCAGGAGAGGATCTGAAAAGCCAAATGAGGAGGAGTGCTTTCTAGAGACTCTCCAACAAGCACAGGTCCGATATGACCAGCCTGACGTTGTGTTTGTTGGAGAACAGGCGCAGTGATGTTCAGACTGGAGAGCTCTTCAAATTTGGACTATTAGTCAACGTTCCAGTTCTAGATTTCCTAAATCGCTGACACCAGGTGGCCAATCAGTTCCATTCAAGCTTTAGGAGACTCCAACTAACCCACCCCAAGAATACATGGTCAGTGGAGTACTCTAGAGCTCCACAGGGGCCTTCTAGAGCACCATCTCCCAATCCAGTTTTCAAGGAACCACCTTGTTCCCAGCACACATTACGCACTTCTTGACCGTTTGGTGCTGGGAGTTGAAAGAGCAGAATGGGAAAGGCTGGAGAGCAAACATTGAGAACCGTTCTAGAACCCTTGTAGACCAAGCAACCAAGAAGTGAGTACTTGGTACAGGAAGGCAGGGAGCTGGAATCAAGCATCAGAGTGGACTGTCTGGTGGTCCCTTAGGACTGGACTGGGAAGGAACGGCTCTAGAACTCTTCCCAGCTCTAAAACGTCTGTAAATCAAACAATCAAGACACGAATACCTGGTGAAGGCGCGCTGGGAGTCACAAGGGGTGGATGGTCTAGTGGTCTTGATGAAGAATCCCTGCTCTAGAACTCTCCAGACAGCTCTAGAGCATTCTGTGGAGCTCCAGAGGCCTTTAAGTCCAGTTTCCAGGTCTGTCCAGACTCTGAGGCTGGATTCAAGGTCTGCATGAAAACCCCTCTGGAGCTCTGCAGAACCTTCTAGAGCTGTCTGGAGAGTTCTAGAGCAGTGGACAGCTCTAGAGCATTCCCGAGGGCTCCAGAGGTCTTTATCTGCAGATCTTGAATCCAGTTTCAAAGCTCTTCCAGAGTGGAAACTGAACTGAACGCTCCACACCACTCACCAGACTCTCCTGTGCGTTTGCCAAACTCAAGAGACACGCAGGCCGGGTGACGAGGAGTACAGAGGCTCTCGACTCTGAAGCGGTGAGGGTGTGCACGGCGCCATCTAGCGCCAGGTCACGTGAGACACAACTAGCTACGTACGCTAAAAACCTAAAATCCAGCGCGCCTGCGAACGAACAAACACCTAGCTGAGAAACGGGCTTAGTGTAGCGCCTCTGTTTAAAACGACTCCGCGTTAGGTAACGCCGCACGCAGAGGACTAGAGTTTACATACGCTTCTGACTCCTGGCCATTCCGGATACGGAGACAGAGGCAAATCTGGGGTCAGGGGAGATGATCTAAAGCAGGGAATGAGTTAGCGCAATAAATAAAACCTCCTAGCAGGATACATACTCTTATATATAACTATCCAGCGGCACACGGTACAGACACACTCTGAGGAACGCACTGGAGGGAGCGACTCCATACGCTACATCCCTATCAGCGGGCTGCTGAAGCATCACCACCCACGCTCCTCCTTCCTCCCTTCCAGTCTTCCAGTGTTTGACGAACAAGGACATGGATCTGTTTGTGTATGAGGAAGATCTGATCTGGATGGATCCGTGACGTGATATGGAGTCTGTACCACCGCGTTCTCCTCGAGGGTGTGTTTTCTTTTGTGTTCCTTTTTTTTTAGCGTTATTTATTTTTCTCTCTTCCTCCTGACGTGATCGGCCGCGGCGGCGCGAACGACGGGTTTCTACACGCGGGTGAGGAAGCTCAGGTTGAGGCTGCCGGGGATTTGGATGGTCTCCAGGGCCAGAGAGGAGGGGTTGAAGGGGAAAGTGACCGGGTAGATCATTTTGGTGTCCAGGAGAAGCTGCGGAGATTCCTTCCGGTCCCGCAGGCGGTTCTGGAGGAGAGAGGGAGCGAAGCCCTGTGAGCATCTGATCACGTCTTTCAGGAAGAAACAGACAGCTGAAGGTGTAGTGTAAACGAGGAAGGCGGAGAGGAGACTGGGGGAGGGGAAACAGGGGACAGTCTCACCTGTATGGTTCGTATGAAGGTCACCGACACTCTCTCTTCAAATGCATTCACAGGTGTGTACAGGTTCAGCACCTTCACAATCTAGAGAGAGAGAGACAGAGAGTGTGAGGGAGAGAGAGAGAGACAGAGAGAGACAGAGGCAGAGTGAGTGAGAGAGAGGGAGACAGAGGGAGAGAGAGAGAGAGTGAGACAAAGAGAGAGAGACACAGAGAGAAAGAGAGAGAGAGAGAGAGAGAGAGAGAGAGAGACAGAGGGACAGAGGGAGAGGGTGAGGGAGGGGGAGAGAGAGTAAGAGAGAGACAGAGAGAAGGAGAGAGGGAGAGTAAGTGAGAGTGAGAGAGAGAGAGAGAGATTGAAACAGAGAGAGTAAGACAAAGAGAGAGTGAGAGAGAGAGAGAGATAGAGAGAGAAAAGAGAAAGAAAGAGAAAAGAGAGAGAGAGAGAGAGAGAGAGAGAAAAGAGAGAGAGAGAGAGAGAGAGATAGAGAGAGAGAGAAAAGAAAGAGAAAAGAGAGAGAGAGAGAAGAAAAGAGAGAGAGAGAGAGAAAAGAGAGAGAAAGAGAGAGAGAGAAAAGAGAGAGAGAGAGAGAGAAGAGAGAGAGAAGAGAGAGAAAGAGAGAGAGAGAAAAGAGAGAGAGAGAGAGAGAAAAAAGAGAGAGAGAGAGAGAACTAGTACTGTATTACTGCACCACACTAAAGCCCAGCCCCACTAATCCACAGCAGGCTTGACCTTTACCCAGCGAAGAGCAGCTCATCTACAGCTGTGCCCTGCGCCCGTGTGCTGTGCGGCGCTTCTTGTGGTGTGTGGTCGCATTTAGACGCTGCAGTCTTCTCAAAGTAAGAGCCTATTGTCTCCTGGGCTAAACACATGCTCTGCACTGCCCTCTGGTGGAGAGCTGGACATCTCAGGAGGCCTAACGGTGATTTCAGTGTTGATGACTGTGTTTGGGTTCTACCTCAACAGATTTCCACACCTCACTTTTCTCAAACTAGAACTAGTTCTATTAGAACTTATTTAAGCCCCGCCTTTCAGCTGCTCTGATTGGTCAGCTCACACACCCTGCTATGAATGGTCAACCGGCATCCTGCTACAAGTACAGACCAGTGTTGATGACTGTGTTTGGGTTCTACTACAACAGACTAACATGCTTCACTTTCCCCAGAACAGTATTTCCCCACATACTGAACATCTGTATTCACTCTCTGACGCTCAGCTAGAGCTCCTGTGTCTGTAAGCCCCGCCTCTGGCCTGCTCTGATTGGTCAGCTTGCCCATTTTGTTCTGCCTGGTCAGCTGACATCCTCCTGCTCCTGAGTCTTATCCTGAAAGTCCAGTAAGACACACTGGAAGGTCCACCTTCACTAGCTAGACCGGAGCGGACGGGTTTCAGAGGGTCAGTTTGTTCTGGACTGTGTTACGAGATGACATCGCCATGTAACAGAGAACGGGCTGGAATTCCGAGGGCTGGAAAACTAGGTGGATTCTGTGGGAGGGAGTTTCCTATCCTCCCTGTATGAAGCTCCGGAGTTCTCCTGCGTGTTCCCGTGTGTAATACCTGAGCAGTAGTCAGAGAGTTGCACATGGAGCAGATGGCCTCGGCATCCTCGTCCGTCTTCTTCTTGACCTGCAGCAGCTGAGCGGCCTGGATCAGAGGCTCCAGCGTCTCCTTCGCTCCGCACACCATCAGGTTCTTATCCCTCAGCCATTCCTCCAGCTGGCTCACATTATACCTGCACACACGGCATTCTGGACATGACTCTGGTGGCTCAGAGTGGACCTTCACCGCTCCAAACCGGAAGAAGGACTGGGCTTCATATAGCTGATTCCCAATCCATTAACATAGGCTAGGATCTGCCCCAATCCCAAAACAATGAATCGGATGGAACATTTCTGGAGTCATAATGTTAACACTAGCATGCAGCTAATGGCTAATAATCTGCTATTAGCGCCCTGTAGAAACACTAGGGCTGATAACTGATGAAGCTAATGGCTAATAATCTGCTATTAGCACCCTATAAAAACACCAGGATTGATAACTAATGAATGCTAATGGCTAATAATCTGCTATTAGCACCCTATAAAAACACTAGGATTGATAACTGATGAAGCTAATGGCTAATAATCTGCTATTAGCGCCCTGTAGAAACACTAGGGCTGATAACTGATGAAGCTAATGGCTAATAATCTGCTATTAGCACCCTATAAAAACACCAGGATTGATAACTAATGAATGCTAATGGCTAATAATCTGCTATTAGCGCCCAATAAAAACACCAGGATTGATAACTAATGAATGCTAATGGATAATAATCTGCTATTAGCGCCCTGTAGAAACACTAGGATTGATAGCTGATGAAGCTAATGGCTAATAATCTGTTATTAGCGCCCTGTAGAAACACTAGGGCTGATAACTGATGAATGCTGTAGCTGCTGTGCCTGGTGAGTGATTAGTCCTCTGTGAGTGATGATCTGGTGAACGCTGCTGTACCTGATCTGCATGCCCTTGCTCCATGAGCACATGTCCTTCCGCAGCAGCAGGTTGTTGAGAGTGACGGCGCCGACGATGTAGAACTGCTGTTTGACCACCTGTTTGATGAGCTCGGGGTCGGTGCCGTGCTGGTACATGACGGAGTGGAAGGAGTTGAGCTGTCTGATGATGGAGTCCAGCGTGTAGGTCCCTTCATCCGCAATGCTGGAAGTCCGCTTACGCAGACCCGTGGGCTTCACTCCGGACACTCCTTGGATCGTCTCATGCTCAAGCATGCCGGACACTGGACGCACAAACACAGAGACAGACGAGGGGGGATTAAAAGCTTGGGTGTTGATTTTACGGGAAACCACCAATAATCATCAAACCTGCAGCTGGTAAGCTCACCGGACAACAAACGAGCCCCCTGTGACTGACACCTACCTCCACCAGCACCTACAGCAGCTGGGACTGGATTGGGCATGCATTGGACAGGTTTCTGGGTGTAGCCACATCAGTGTTCAGATACTCTTACAGCTGGTCCAGATGTGGTGGATGCCTTCCCTGGCACAGTTCCGAGGAGAATTCCCTGTAGGCTGGGATTGTATCCACTGCTGGTAGACCCGTATGACCGCACGCTTCCACACACCTGCAGATTCAGCTACTTCCTTCACACTATGGTCTTTGGCCACGCCCACATGCAGTCCCTCCTTTTAGCCAATCATTAACATCTGCCCTGGAGCGTTTTCTACACATGGAACGAGACATTCCCTGCACTGTAGCACCTCTTCCCAATCTATGGATACCCATCATCCTGGTGCAGTGCCATCTGCAGGTGGCATGGAGTTACTACAACCTTCTCAAACACACAAGGGGACTCATGTTTTGTCCGGTGAGCCCTTACACGATAACAGCAGCAGTGGGTGCCGGGTCTGGCGGCAGCGTGGGTGCCGGGTCTGGCGGCAGCGTGGGTGCCGGGTCTGGCGGCGGTGTACTCACCGATCATGGGCTGCAGGATGTTCTCCATGCACTTAATGAGCTGCTGGTAAATCTGGATGGCCAGGTCACTCAGGACCTGCCTGTACTCGGCCAGGTCAAAGTTACTCAGGCAGTGCTCGTTCTGCTTGGGGGTGTTGTACTTCATGAATTGCTGAAGAGAAAGAGACGGAAGGAAGGGGAGAGGTGAGATCTGTCGGTCGCTGTGGCGCGATCATGAAGCAGGCATATGGGATACACAGGACAGTGAGGTGGGAAGGGTGTACGTACATCGTCTCCGCTGTACTGTTTCAGGCAGTGCAGGAAGCGGCAGGTGTTGGCCAGCCAGAAGGACACCGTCTCAAAGTCGTCACCTCTTTTCTGAATAAAGATGAAAGAAAGTTATTACAAACGGTTATAGAACTACACACTGTGACCTATGACCCTCAGCATCCGCTACCCGCCCTGTCATTGTACGTGGTCTATCACTCTGTGGCTGAGCTGCTGTCGTTCCCAATCACTCCCACTGTGTTCTAATCCCACTGACAGTGGACTGTGGAATATTTAGTAGGAGGGAATTTCACCACTGGACTTGTAGCACAGGTGGATCCTATCACGGTACCAGGCTGGAGTTCACTGAGCTCCTGAGAGCGACCCATTCTCTCACTAACGTCTGTAGGAGCAGTCTGCACGTCTAGGTGCTCGGGTTTACACACCTGTGGCCATGGAGGTGATCGGAACACCTGGATTCAATAATTCGGAAGGGGGAGTGAATACTTTTGGCAATAAAGTGTGTGTGTATATGTGTATATACATATACGGGGATTAAAGTCAGAACTCTGTGGTGGTCAGTTCATGTTTCGAGAGGACTTCCATGTTCCCTGACTGTGGCTGTGCCGTCGGAAAGGAAGAACAAACCCACTCCTGGGAAACCTGGTCATTCAGGTGGTCAGCTGACTTCATTTACGACCACATAGGCTCAGGTACTGACCCTCAACCTGACCAACTGAAGCCCCCCAGATCATAACACAGCCTCCAGAGGCCTGTACAGTGGGCCCCTGACGTTCCCATCACTCTGGAATAGGGTCAGTCTGGACTCATCAGATCACATGACCTTCCTCCATCACTCCAGAGTCCAGTCTTTGTGCTCCCTGGCAGACTGAAGCTGATTAGCTTCACTAACCAGTGGTCATCAGTGGCGCTAGAGCATACTAGCACACTCACAGGCGGCATTTCTTATACCGCCAGGGGGCATTTCTTACACTCACAGGCGGCATTTCTTACACCGCCAGGGGGCATTTCTTACACCGCCAGGGGGCATTTCTTACACCGCCAGGGGGCATTTCTTACACCGCCAGGGGGCATTTCTTACACCGCCAGGGGGCATTTCTTATACCGCCAGGGGGCATTTCTTACACCGCCAGGGGGCATTTCTTACACCGCCAGGGGGCATTTCTTACACCGCCAGGGGGCATTTCTTACACCGCCAGGGGGCATTTCTTATACCGCCAGGGGGCATTTCTTACACCGCCAGGGGGCATTTCTTACACCGCCAGGGGGCATTTCTTACACTCACAGGGGGCATTTCTTATACCGCCAGGGGGCATTTCTTACACTCACAGGGGGCATTTCTTACACTGCCAGGGGGCATTTCTTACACTGCCAGGGGGCATTTCTTACACCGCCAGGGGGCATTTCTTACACTGCCAGGGGGCATTCCTTACACCGCCAGGGGGCATTTCTTACACTGCCAGGGGGCATTTCTTACACTCACAGGGGGCATTTCTTATACCGCCAGGGGGCATTTCTTACACTGCCAGGGGGCATTCCTTACACCGCCAGGGGGCATTTCTTACACCGCCAGGGGGCATTTCTTACACTGCCAGGGGGCATTTCTTACACTGCCAGGGGGCATTTCTTACACTGCCAGGGGGCATTTCCTACACCGCCTGCCACCCCATACTGTGAACGCGTGTGTGCTGGTGTTTACTTTGAGGATCTTCTTGATGCTGTTGATGGTGGAGGTGAGGAGAGCTCTGACTTTCTGGTCATCGTTGACGTAATCGGCGTGCCGGAGACACATGAAGAGGATGTAGGCCGGCAAACCAGGAATCAGATTCACCGCTACACCACGTGGCTTCAGCTCTACGGAGACACACATAGGCACAGCACAGGAACGTTAGGAGGGAATGATCCAGCATTCATCCAGCTGTACCCCTTACTGTCCAGGGGCGTGGGCGGCGTGGAGAGCAGGGAACACCCTGGACAGGTCACTAAACCATCATAGGACCTGGCTGTCTGGCCAGGGATGGACTATTGGTTGATTGATGTTGGTCAAGTCAAACTTCGGTGACTCGGTGTCACCGCGTTCGTGTGTCTTACCCAGGATGAGGTTCTTGACCAGTTTGAGTTCGTCCTCTTTCTTGTACTCCAGCATCCCCTGGAAATCTTTCTCCCTGCGTGGAATGTTGACGGGACGGATCGGCTCATCTGCCATCTGACCAGGAGACACGTTCTCAACCTGACCACCTACACACACAAGCACACACAGAGGTCAGGTGGAGAGAAGCCCTCACTGAGAGCAGACTTTAGAGCCAATAAACAAACAAACAAACAAACGATCTGATAAATAAATAATAAACACACACAATAAATGAATTAATAAATAAATGCAGTGCTCTACCAACTTGAGCTGATATAGTAAAAAAATTTTTACCACAATGTAAAAAACACACTGATTCTTATTATTTAAAGGCCACATGTCCTATATTTGATCTAACCTTATTTTGAGGCCTTATGAAAAGCCCAAAAACCAAAAGCAGTCATAATTCATGTTTACAGGCCCATGTTCCAAACTCTGTGTTCTGATTGGCTGCCCTGTATTAAAAAAAAAAACTGGTTAAAATGCTTGTACCTGAAACTCATATACTGTCAGAGCGAATGGGCGGAGCTAAACTGATGCAAAACAAATATATGTAAATGTATGTAAATGGTAAATACTGTTTCTGTGATGTCACAAAAACAGTGAGTTAGAAACAGGCTGTGCTTGTAGCTTGATTGTCACTTACAGGAGTGGGGAGTGTTTAGATGCTGTAACATTTTAAAAGGATTGGCTGTCTGTAATATGAGCACTATGTGATTATACTGGGTTTCTATCTGTGCCACCG
>JAMWET010002212.1:0-57288 GCA_024036415.1 Prochilodus magdalenae | reverse complement strand
CACATACATTAACAGTGCCTGTTCTCCTATTCTTATTAGCAACACACGCAGGCGGAGACTCAATTCTATTATGATATAATCAATTATAATAATATACTGTTATATAGTACAGCAACGGTGTAATTATTTATCATTCTAAGCATATTTGATAAACTAAGAATGCTATAATCACAATTAGTTATATTAATATTTATAAAAAATAAATAAATATAATAATAATATACATACATATTAACATAGTATACGCATATCATTAAATATCATAACAAATACAATAAATATATAATAAATATATAAATATAACATTTAGTACATATTAAATATGTAACTGTCACATTAAATTTAAAATGTATAACTAGGTATAATTAAATATTTATAATTAAAATGATTATAATAGTTATCAACATAATAGTTTCAGTTATATAGCTAATATAATAGTTATGATTTAAAAAAATTAAATAAAAATAATAAATAAAAAAAATGAATAAATTAAATAATTTATTTTTATGATTTAAGATATGTTCAGTGAACTATGAGTCTAATTAATTAATAGATGGTCTAGTATAAATTACACTAACCAAACTTATTCATAACAATTAAATCACTATGCATAAATTATAAAAACCATCAACTTGCAACTAGTTATAAAAACATTCCGGCGCATTTCTTTCCTCATGAGAAAGAGAGAGAGGAAGAGGAGAGACGCATCTGAGAGAAGAAAAGAGGAGAGAGACGAGAGGAATGATGAGAGAGAGATGAGAGACGAAAGAGGCGAGGCGGAGAGAAAAGAGGGAGAGGGGGAGATGAGGACGAGAGAGAGAAAGAGCAGAGAGGAGAGAGAGAGAGAGAGGAGATGAGAGAAAGAGGAGAGGGAAAGAGGGAGAGGAAGAGAGAGAGAGAGGGAAGAGGAAGAGGAGATGAGAGAGAGAGAGGCGAGAGAGAAAGAGGAAAGATAGAGAAGCAGCAGGAGAGGAGAGAGAGAGGGAGAGAGAAAGAGGGAGAGGGGGAGAGAGAGAAAGAGAGAGAGAGAGAGAGGGAAAGAGAGAGATGATTATGATATCATCTATGATGATATCATATCATAACTATCACATTAAATATATAATGTATAATTAGGTATAATGAAATATTTATAATTAAAATGATTATAATAGTTAACATAGTTTCAGTTATATAGTTAATATAATAGTTATGATTTAAAAAATAAAAATAATAAATTAAATTAAAAAAATGAATAAATTAAATAATTTATTTTTATTATTTAAGATATGTTCAGTGAACTATGAGTCTAATTAATTAATAGATGTTATTATAAATACACTCACAACTTATTATAAACAATTAAATCACTATGCATAATTATAAACCATCAATTAAACAGTAATAAACATCCAATTTTCAACAGTAATAAACACTACTCCTGGTCAGTTCCCTGTCCTCATGAGTCTGTAAGGTGGAGTCACAGAGATCGTTGGGACTCGCACAGTCGCTAGTGCCGTGTGTACTGTGTATCGCTGCGCTGTCCTGGTTAATTGCTCCATGTGTAGTCTATGTCAGCCACTCGTACTGAGCTTAGAGGTACAGCTGTATACGGGCGGAAGGGCGATAAAGTTTCCTTGACTCGTGACAAAGTGGCTCGTTCTGAAGAGCAGCCCGAGTCCCGCGGAGTGATTTACTCCTAATGAGGCTTTTTAAACCGCCATAAAGACGAGGACACATTAGGAGGCAATAAGATTAACAGTTCTCTCGGAAGAAATCGCTCTCAAAAGTAAACAGAACGTGCCCGGAGCTCGATGAGCGTAAATCGCTGCACTGAGGGTTTGATCAGTGGCACCGATTTATCTGCCCACATCTCCAACACTTAGCCTGCAGTAAAACATGGCACACGCACACCAGACGGAGCGTCTGTCTTTAGTCCAGAGGTGGAAGTAAAGCTGGACAGGGAAAGTCTGATGCTCTGTTTGGGTGCATTTTGGGTGAGTTTCTTATTCACACCCATTCACTGACAACACCCTCGCATACACCCTCTAGGAGGCCAGCCTCCCTTAAAGAGGAATTGCACTAATATTCCCAAATTTGGGAATAACGCACAGGAATACAAACCAAGTCATTCAGAGTGGGCTTGGTGTAAATGGGTTGGCCCTAGAGACTTCTCTATACAGTGATAGTGAAAGGGACCGGCTTTTAGAGGTGGGCCTCTGGTTCCTGTGAACAATTCCGATGTATGCCTCTGTACGCTTCCCCGGAACGGAGCGCTGAACACCAGACCTGGGTTTGTTTGCATCCTAACCATTTAGCTATGCCGACATTTTGAAAGACTGGTGGAGTATAACTGGGGCCGTATTGAAATGTAATTCAGCTTCGACAAAAAAAGTAGCATGACTGTGCCTTTGTGCAGCTCCAGCAGTGCTTTCGCCAGAAGACGCAGAGGCAAAGAAAACCCCAGCGTAGGAGCAAACACACCTCTAGCTGTCAGTGCCTGCCCTGACGAGCCTGGGAGAGGCAGATAATGACAGAGGCAGGAGAAAGCCTTCAGCTCCAGCCTGACACTCACTCTCAGTCTCGTTACGGGCGAAGTGCTGTATTAGCTGCTGCTCTTGTCGCCCGACAGCTCAGGTGCACGCGCTGCACGCGGCTCCGAGCTGGAGGTTCGAGCTTCACAGGACAAACAAACAACAGAACCGCAGAAAGGCATGATCTTCATCTCACAGAGGAGGAACACGCCACTGGAAAAGCAGCTGCGGCTGGTTTCAGCCGGTTTGCCTGTCACGTATGCTGGAACAAGAAACTTTTCAACACGGCTTTAATACGAATAAGGTCTTTTTTAAAGTGGTTGGTGTAGCTCAGCGGATAAGACCACTACCGGGCCAGAGCCAATACCACACGTGGGAGACTGGGGTTCGAATCCCAGTCTGGGTGACTATGCTGAGCTACACCAATAAGAGTCCTTGGGCAAGACTCCTAACACTACACTGGCCTGTAATATGATTAACCTTTTAAGTCGCTCTGGATAAGAGCGTCAGCTAAATGCCATAAATGTAAATGTAAAATGGGTTATCAATCATTTAACAGCAAACTGGTGGAAGGTGAGGAGCTTAAGCTGGGCTATAAATCGATGACCTCAATTAGAGAATGAATACAGCCCTTTGGGAAATGACTGAGAGACTCAAACAGGCAACAAAGGGGTTAAAGGAGCTTAAACATCAAATTCAGCCCTGAAAAATGAATGCATATTTCCTTATATCTCTGTGACTGGTTTGAACAAGCCCCGCCTTTAAAATGAGCCATAAACAGGACCTACACTGGACTGCTGCATGGTTACACCTTTAATGTTCATTCAGTCCAAATAAAGTGTTTCAGCAATATTCCGGTGTCTGTGCTGCTGAAGGATGTGGGCGTGTGTTACTCTCTGGCAGAACGGAGCGTGTAAAACAGCGGGAGACGATTGGGCCGGAGCAACAGACACAGCGAGCAGACGACTACGCCAATGAGCGTGCTGCTGACCCGCTGCCTGCCCCCTGCTGGCCGGACCGGGCCGCTCCCTCCGGCCCACGATCAGCCATCTGTCCCCTAGAGGAGGGGGCCTTCCTCCACAGGAGGAAACGACATCACTGCCTGCCAACAGCAGACCGTCGGCACTGCCCAAAAACGGCAGGCGGGTTTACGCGGGGTGAACCGACTCCCCTCCCCCAGTGTCGGGGGGCGGGACGTCGGTGCATGTGCAGCGCTTTCTTCCCAGCTCATGATTTCCTCTGATGATGACAGAGAACCGGCTTTTATTTCCTAATGCACCAGGCATGCCCATGAAATAATAATGCCAGGATGACGTACCGTTTGGCACATAGGCACATTTATTTTTAGTGACCGCAAATTATTCGTCATATATTCCAGAGATATATTTGTACGCATAAAAAAACGAACAAGTGAAGATTCATAAAAGACGATTCCTATACTCTGGACATTACAGATGATTCAAATAATCAACCGCATAATTTAGTGCGGACAATTATGATTCTCAAATTTGCTTAAATACCTAATAGTGTGTAGAGCACGAACAACAGCTGCGGTTGGAATTGCCATGCACTGGACACGTTTCTGGATGTAGGCCACAATGTTCAGACACTCTTCCATCAAAGAATTGCTCAGTTGGGTCAGATTTGGTGGATGCCTTTCCCTGGCACAATTCCAAAGAGAGGTTCCTGTAGACTGGGATTGTAGCCACTGCTGGTAGACCCATATGACCGTACGCTTCCATACACCTGCAGATTCAGCTACTTCCTCCACACTATGGTCTTTGGCCACACCCACATGCAGTCACTCCTTATAGCCAATCATTAACATCTGCTCTGGAACCAGACATTCCCTGCACTGTAGCACCTCTTCTCAATCTATGGATCCCGTCACTCACACCCCACAGGTATTTATAGCTCCACCATCCCTTTTGCAGCTCCACCTGCAGAAGCCTGAAGTTACTACCACCTTAAACACACAAGGGGACTTGTTTTTGTCCAGCGAGTTTATCAGGTATATCATACTGTATATACCGTCTATGAGTTTATATGTAAAATACAGTATATTATGTTACATAGTAAGAGTTTCTATACTCCTAGGATTGTAGCCACTTGTTCTTCAGCTGGTGGATTCGTGTTACAGTGGAGGATCTTAAGGGGAACTAAAGCTCCACTAAGCTGCTGCTTTCGTTGGTTTTCAGCTGGTTGATTTATCCATAAATCTCCTTTGAGGACTATCCACCGCAGGCTGCTGAAAGTTTTACTTTAAAAGACATTCATAAGCTGTTTCTGAATAAGAGGGCTAAACTCACAGATTCTATCCGGGTTCTATACAGAGCACCGCAACTGGGTTTCAACCTGACCTACTAACTTTAATAGCCAAAAGTTTATATGCAAACACATCTGGTTTTCTGTGTTACACAGATAGGATAATCCTGTATTAGTCCCACAGTGGTGTCGCGAAATTAAACAGTATGTATTAATGATGAATGATATGTACTAACAGTATGTAGATCATGATTTCAGGACATCAAGCCCACAGACATACAAACAACAGAATCAGGTTCCTATGAGATGAGGTATTTACACAGATGTATCTATAAAATAGGAGTAATGCTGATTAATATTTTAATCATATTTAATACGCCTAATGCAAATATACAAAAATAAAACTGCAGTAGTGCTTTAAACACAAGGGACCGTAACTGCGTAGGACCCATTAAACACTTCCCCCCCCCCCCCCCCCCCCGAGTTAGATAGAGTAGCTCCGCCTACTTTCATAAGCATATCATGACTGTCCAAAAACCTGATATCTTTATAATGTAAGTCAGTGGAGCCAGACATATTTCCAAGCAGTTCTGAACCATTTCTGTTGGTTCATTCATTATAAAATTTTCACGAAGTGTGAACAGCAGCTGCTGTTTTCAAAAGATACATCGAATTAAAAATGGGGGAAATGTATATGCATGTTTTTCTTCGGACAGGGACGATATCATGAGTACGTCTGAGCTGCTGTCGATGCCCTGCTGCATTAATCTGAATTTCAGGAGAAAACATGAAATGATTTCTTCCTGAGCGTTAATATCTGCACATGCATTTAAATTCATCTCTAGATGCACCCCCAGGGAGGGGTCAAGCAGTGAGCTGAGCTAAGAGGTGTCTAAAACAATCCACATCTTTATTCAAAGATGTGCTAGGAGGGAAACAAACAGAAACAAAGCCTGCCCAGTCATAATCCGGACCCCTGGGCTGAACTTGCAGGCGCGTATCACTGAGAAATGAGCATCTGCTCAAGTGAAAAAACACCAAGTGAACTTCTGTCAAAACAGTCAAGGCGAGCGCCCTAAGAGCACAGCCTGGAAAGCGCTAAAATGTTAGCTAACAGCACAGAGAGCATGCTTCATGAATAAACAAAGGAGCAAGACGATAAACCAGCAAACAAATGTGCTGTCGGACAAAACAAGGCAGGCGATCAGACAAAAAGATCAGACAGCTGAATTATAAAGAGATACCGAAAAAGAGAACGGACGAGACCGAGACCTTTCTCCTCCTCTGCCCTCTGTAGAGTAGAAAGTCGTGCTGGGTTAGAGATCAGAGGCAGTACAGTGAAGCTAAAGCTCTGAAGTGCCTGCCTAAGCCATCAGTGAGGTCGGGTGGAGCCGAATCTTTTCCCTCAGCTTATCCACATATTTATGACAGTCTGTTTTACAAGCAGTGATACAGAGTCCCGCAGAAGGTACGGCTTGACCTGTCCTCAAACCAACACCTGCACAGGTGGGGATGATGAAATCCGGAGTCAGAAAGCAGGGGCGCACTTTTTTAGGCTGTGTTTTTGGCTGAAAGACTAAAAACGACAGAAATGACGTGTTTTCATTGCACCAGAGAGCACCAAGCTGGCCCTCAAAACCGTTTTACCCAGAGTGACTTGTCATTTTTACATTAAAGTGTCAGTTTTGGCCAAAAAGACAACAAAAAACCTGGGTGAAAGACAAAGTGACTAGTGTTGTCATTTTTGCTGTTTAAAGTGCAGCTGTGAGCTGGAGGTTAAGGAACTAGCCTTGTGCCTAGAA
Source organism: Prochilodus magdalenae (assembly GCA_024036415.1). Lineage (NCBI taxonomy): Eukaryota > Metazoa > Chordata > Actinopteri > Characiformes > Prochilodontidae > Prochilodus > Prochilodus magdalenae. Next base: position 50,708 of record JAMWET010002212.1, on the reverse strand, counting down.
GGCCTATGACCAAGGCACCTAACCCTTGACTGAACTTTGGATAGGGCTGTCCACCACTAAGGGGCAAGTGTCGTCAAACAGCTCTAAATTCTACATTGATTGGTAATGAGAATTAGACACAGTGGTTCCAAAAGAGTCTGAAGCATGAAGACACTGTAGGCAAAGGACAGGAATAATGTCCTACTGAAGCGCTGCACCCCACAGAATTCATGATTTTCCATCGTTCTTACACTTCCCTTCATCATTGTTCTCACTACTGTAGGAGCCGAGCAGTCCGAGCTTGTTTACAACACCTACTGAGACGGCGACATTTCCCTGTGTTCTCGGTTTGCTGGAGCACGAAGCGGTGCCTCAGATCTTACCTCGTACTCCTGCGAGAAGCGAAGGCCGTCGTTGGCTTTGAGGCGCTCGATGTGGTCAGCCAGGTCGCAGACAGAGATGGGCGGGTGCTCCCTCATTCCTGGCGGAGGAGAAGAAAAGGAGAGTGGTGAAAGAAAGCACTGAGTGAGACGGAGGATAACAACTCGCTCAGGTCGGTGTGGAGTCACGGTGATGAGTGAGAAGCTGCTGGAGAAGGACATGACGATGTGTGCTCAGGTGCAATGTGAGGGAACCGCTGAGGGGCAAATAAAAAAAAGGACAAATAGATAAAGAGAGTGAAAAAGCCCAAAGGACAACAGGACGCTAGGGCGTACTGGTGCCGTCATGCAGTGGAGGTAGCAGATGTGAGCAGAAGCAGTGAACGGTGGACATACACAGTGATGTCCACACAGTAAGGCCAGTACGCTTGGCTGCCGAGGACAGAGCCATATCAGAGCAGATTCCTTAAAGTGATGGTTTGGCCGGATTTCCTCCTTACATCAAATGTCTGCGGTATGAAGGATGCTTCTTTGGTTTTAGCACCGGAGCTTCAAAGCTAATGCTAAGCAGTCTGTCTCATCACCCTTGTTGGCAATTTGGAAAGTGATAAGAACCAGACGTCCACCTCTAAAAGCTCCCTCACAGGGCTTTATTAGATGGAATGGTTATGAATACAGTGCCTGAAGTCCGAGAAATTGATTTACCATAGTTTTCCAACAACGTATTTCTAAATCTGTTCATGCTGGAGGAATAATGCAAGAGTCTGTTCCCAAACGATTAGGTACAGCGATTCATCGAAGATCCTCCTGATGTTTATCTTAATGCTTTACTGTAGAATTAAAGTAAAGACATCCAACTATAAATTAGCACTCATGGAATTAATCAGTCCACCTTAAAATCCTCCAGAATGGAGCGTTACAGGAAGATAAGCCTGCAATGAAGGTTGATATAACTAGATTAATTTATAAGCAGTTTTGGACCAATTCTATTGGTCTGTCCAGCATGAATATTCACTAAACTGAATTAAAAGAGTGCATATAAGAGAATATATATATTAAAAGGTGACAATATGACATAAATATCATACTGTGGTACATAAAGAGTATATGTGGTATATCAGGATACGTCTCTCATCAGTTGGAGCTGTTAATCCATTTAGTTGGGTGTGTCTAAACAGCAGAGTGGAACTGTAGGTCCACTGGTGGTTTCGGATGGTAAATAAGCTGGCTTTACTCGTATTGTGGACATGGTGACCCCCTGGTTCCCATCACCACCACTGTAAAGTGTTCAGAGTCTCTACATTAATGGTTGGTGGTTGGTGTAGCTCAGCAGGATAACACCAATACCTGCCAAGTAGCCACCACCACACGTGGGAGACTGGGGTTCGGATCCCGGGCTGAGTGACTAAGCTGTGCTACACCAATAAGAGTCCTTGGGCAAGACTCCTAACACTACATTGACCTACCTGTAATGTGATTAACCCTGTAAGTCGCTCTGGATAAGAGCGTCAGCTAAATGCCGTAAATGTAAATGTCTCCAAGCTGCCTGCTACTACTGTGTTTAGCTATGCTACCATCCACTTATGCTGAGCTTATCTTATCTTCTTTCCGTGTACGAGCTCTGGGATTGCTAGGTAGTGCACTCATGCTGTACGTAACTCTGTGGTCTTACCACTGTGTCAGCACTGGCCCTTGTTGGGGCAGCGTCTGAGCTCAAGGTGAGTTCCAGACCCTAACCTCCTTGTACTAGCTAGGATACATTCTCTGACTGAACACTAAGCTGGATAAGAGCGTCTGCTAAAGGCCCTAAATGTACATGTAGCACCATGCTAATACATTTACGTAAGCTTTTATCACTAGTTAGCTACAGTAGTTTTGGGACTAAACCCAAAGAAGCAAACTTCAGACACCGAACACGCCTTGGCTGCATTTGAGGTGAAGTGGGGAAGTTTTATTTCCCACGCTGCAGCTTAAAACAGATTTCCCCCAACAAATCACTAAAGGTTCATGTCTCATACGCTCTGCGTCTCCAAACGAAACTCGTTAGACGTATAGACTCTAAAAACACTCGCTCTACATTCCTCGCCGGTGCTCACTGCATGATTTATGGCTAATCTACCAAAGCAAATTCCCTGCGCTTCTGAACTTGGCAAGGCCGTGCGGTTAACTGGATTTGGGACGATTCGGAGTTCCTGCGTCATGTTTTCAGGAATGAAAGGAGGATGTTTAGAAAGAAGAAGAGGAGGCCTAGATTTAATGAGGGGGCTGACAGAGCTACAGTACATAAAAAACACCAGTATTAGGATCACAGTGGCTGGACTGGAGAGCCTCATTAGGCACAACTGGGTAGAGTAATGGGACTGCTCTATGATCACCTATTACATTAGTTCTTTATAGCTACAGCAAGAAGCACTAAAAAAAGTATACCAGGAAGGAGAGTCTGGAAACCGGCATCTCAGCCGTATACCCGTCAAACCTAATTACCTAATTACTGCATTACACTTCACATACACAGCATTTACATTTCAACGTTTCAGCTATAATACAGTATCTCCATTTCCAGCTTCCAAACACACACGACTGGAATCGCTTCTGTGCAATTCCTCTGCGCGTTTCCATGAGCTCCGAGTCAGAAATAATTCAAATGAAACCACAGCGTGCCTTTGTTATCGCTGACAATACTAAGAGTGAATCTACTCCACTGATGAAAGGCCGAAAGCCTCGCTTCCCTATGCTTCTGTTTGAACGTGGGAGAAGGAGTGCAGACGCACTTCACATCACAGTGTAGCTCTTATTGCCTCAGCCTATACATCCATCAGACAATATACAATACATAATCTGGGGATTAAAGGAATAAACACAGCATTTTTCTGCCTAATGTCTATCTGCTGACCACGGACGATCACTGTGACACGTTTCTCTGAACTTGGGGAAGAACGGAAACGTATTGATTCCTGAAACGTACAACAGAAGCCAAGGGGAAGAGCTCTGGTTGCTTTCTTTTCCCTCAAGAGTTTTCGCTACACTATATAGCCAAAAGGTTGTGGACATAACTTCCTGCCTGTGAATTCGCTGCCCACAGGACGCTGCCTACTGGACGCGGTTGGCTGGATAGTTTTGGTTGGTGAAGGATTCTCAGTCCAGCAGAGACACTGAGGTGTCCAGCAGCACTGCCGTGTCTGATCCACTCACACCAGCACAACACACACTAACACACCACCACCACCACGTCAGTGGCAGTGCAGTGCTGAGAATGACCCATCACCCACATAGTACCTGCTCTGTGGTGGTCCTGTGGGGGTCCTGACCACTGTAAAATAGTGATGAAGGGCTAACAAAGTATACAGAGAAACAAATGCACTACAATCTGTAGGTGTAGGACTACAAGGTGCACCTACATGGTAAGTGGAGCTGATAAACTGGATCAGAGTGTAGATACATTGAGGTGCTTTTAATGTTATGGCTGATCACTGTACATAAAAACATATATATAGGAGAGCACTGACAATATAACTCTGGAGGAGCTGTGCATGAGTCAAAGGTCACCATGCTCAATGCAACGTTTGGGCTAGAGAACTATAAAGGCCTCCAGTACTGGACAGTGCTTCCTCTAAAGCTCTGTAGCTCAATCTAATACCTTTGGGATGAGCTGGAATGATCCAGAACTAATTCTCCAACTCACTAATGCTTAATCAAATATTCACAGCAATGTTCCAACAACTTCGGTACAGCCATCCCAAGGGAGAACAGGCTGTTACTGCAGTGAAGAGGCCCTTGACATTGGAATAAGCATTCAAAGAGCAGGAGTCCACAAACCTTTGGCCATATAGTGTATTTCTAGTCACGTGCAGAAGTCTGGCTGCCCCTGGTCAAACGTCATGTGTTGTTGATTGTAATACAAAGCTCTAACATCTAACTGCACGTTTCCAAGTGCAGGAAATGGTGTTGAAGCGATCGTCAGGGATGTGCGACCGTATCACACAGAAGTGGTAGGCATTAAAAAACTGCGGTATCCCTTTAAGACGTCCATGACATCTCCGACTAGCTGCTGTTCCTGCCAGGCAGGAGAAGGCAACAGCTTGTAGGGCGAGGTAAAAGCAGAGGCAGAGCGGCAGCGGTGACAGATTTCATGGCTAAGAGACAGGAAGCAGCTAGAGAGATGGAAAACTAGACAGACAGACAGACAGACAGACAGACAGAGAACAAGTTGAGAACAAGCTAACACTGAATATGCAGAAACACAGCAGGAATGCCAACTAACTTGGAGAGTTCGGACAGCAGGAGGAGCTGGGACCTGTGGAGAGAAGACGGAGGGAGGAATAGAAGAATAAAAAGAATGAAAGAGCCATCAGTTCATCACCGCCTCTTTACTGCTGCTTTAAACGGCCAATTGATGTGCTCAGTTTACCAATCAGCCGGAGATGAAAGACGTATTGCCTGTCTGATGTCTGCTTCTTTGAAGGGCAATTCCACCACTTCCTCAACATTTCTGCATGTTAATGTTCGACCACTGAGAGGGACCTTAAACCGTCTGGAGCGTTCTGCAAAGAGATGGTCCATTCTAGAGAGACTTACTGACCCTTCTTTACAGTGGTGATGTGGGAACCAGGGGCCACCATGTCTACCACACCCATAAGCCACTTTATTTACTGTGCACAACCAGCAGTGAACCTACACGTGCTAATATGGAAAAATCAAGATTTCTTTGAGGATTGTTTTTGCTACACAATGCTCATGTGTCCCTGCACTAATACAAGCCCACCGGACAAAAAAAGAGTCCCCTGCGACTGAAACGTACCTACTAGTGTGTAATACCTCCATGGGACCAATAACAGCAAGTTTCTGGTTGTGGACCACAACAATGTTCAGACACTCTTACATCAAAGCATTCCGCAGTTGGGCCAGATTTGGTGGATGCCTTCCCTGGCCCAATTCCGAAGGGAATTTCCTGTAGACTGGGATTTGTGCCACTGCCAGTAGACCCGTATGACCGTACGCTTCCTCCACCTGCAGATTCAGCTACTTCCTTCACACTATGGTCTTTGGCCACGCCCACATGCAGTCACTCCTTTTAGCCAATCATTAACATCTGCTCTGGAGCCATTTACCACACATGGAACGAGACACTCCCTGCACTGTAGCACCTCTTCTCAATCTATGGATCCCGTCTCTAACACCCCGTAGGTATTTATAGCCCTATCACCCTCGTGCAGCGCCATCTGCAGGTGCCTGAAGTTACTACCACCTAAAAACATGGAAGGTGACTCATATTTGTCTGGTGAGTTAATTTATAAACACTTCATATAACAACTTTCTGTGACGGAGCTTTTAGAGGTGGATGTCTGGTTCCTATCACCACCACTATGAACAATTCTGTCTTTTAATGTTTCTCTAGAATGGAGCGTTTCACACGGACCCACTCTGAACGACTCTATTCACATCCCGACCAACTGAATTATGCATAAAGATATATATATATATAAACTTGGATTTCCCTTTAAAGTGAGGCATAACAAACCTACAGAGACCTTCAAAAAGCCTAAAGAACTTAAGTGGGAAAAAGAAGAACACCAGGAAACCATTAAAAAGACCTAAACCGCTCTAAAAGGCACAAAATGCATACAAATGGCTCCACCGGGCTCGGTTTCTTGCTGAGAGAGCAGTAGGAGAAGTTTAAATATGCATTAGCATCATGTTAACGAACCACTAGTGGTTAACTGTTATCAGTTCCATTTTTATTAGGCAGCATTACATAACCAAGACATCCTTAGTTTAGTTTAACTAACCATCGAATTATGTCTTAACAGACAGTCTGCTAGCAAGATGACATAGCAGTGTTACACACTCGAGTCACATTATTATGACCACCAGCTAATATCCACAGTAACTGCTGGTAGGTTGTCACAGGTATCTGGAGCCATGCTGACTGCAGTGCAACCCACAGCTTTTGGAGGGAGCTTGCGGGATGATCTATATAGCGAACATGACGATAGAGGTGGTCCCACAGATGCTCAACTGGGTTCAGGTCTAGGGAATTACAAGGCCAGGGTAGTACTTGGAAGTCTTGGTTACGCTCTTCCAACCAGTGTCAGACATTTCTAGCCATGTGACAGGTTGTACTGGTTACTTCCCATCCGCCCCAGGAAACCCAATCAGCATGTATGGGTGTATGTGATCTGCAAGGACGGATTCATACCCAAATCAGTTAGGGGTGCCTTCCACATGTATCAGTGGGCCCAGAGAATGGTATGAAATCGTGGCTTCCTTCACAAACTTTGATCTGGCGCCATTAAAAGTAGGAAGTGGTCATAATAATATGACTTGACTGTGTAGCACTGCATTAACGATACCTGGTAATAACCAGCGAGATGGAATTTGCACTTCAAAGCAGCGAGAATAAAGAAATCACGTTATTCAGCATCTAATGGTGTGCTAGAAACGTATGACGTGAATACAGTAAACACTACACTGGCGGCGTCCTACTGTGAGCCAATTAGCTAGATCACGCCACCCATGCAGGTAGCAAAACTCTTCAGTTTTACAGCGTACGCAACTGGCTGCAAATACGCTGTGAGAACATGCCGAGAATTAGACTGAGAGCAGATGGAAGTGGAGTGAGAATAGTGAGAATTAAAGCTGCATAAAGTTAACAAGGACTACTGCGGGCCAAATCCAGAGAAAAACGCAAAAGGAATTTCGGCAGGAATCGGAGGAAATGAGAAGAGGACGCATTTGCTGCAGCTCTGCAATAGACACACATAGCACTCCTAAAGCTATCAGAACTACCACCCTCAATGTGTAGGCTAACTATAAACGGTGTGACTTACAGTGTAACACAGCAGTTCGGGATGTTTTTAGACACCCTGATGTGTTAAATTTGGCATATAAGTAGAAATAGTGCAGGATAATCTGGAAAACAGGACTTATTTAAGTTAACAGCTTGGCTGCCCGTGTCAAACGACATGCTGCTGTTGGTTTCCTAAGTGACAATGTTTATATATATTTGATATTTGATTATAAGCTCTCCAAACACAAATAATAAGTTCCCTGTGACTGAAACTAGCGTGTAATACGTCCACGAGCACCAGTAACAGCTGTGACTGGATTTGGCATGGACTGGACAAGTTTCTGGATGTAAACCACATCAATGTTCAGACACCCTTACATCACAGAATTGCCAGATTTGGTGGATGCCTTCTTTGGCACAATGCCCACGAGAATTCTCTGTGGACTGGGATTGTAGCCACTGCTGGTAGACCCGTACAACCGTACGCTTCCATACACCTGCAGATTCAGGTACTTCCTTCACACTATGGTCTTTGGCCACGCCCACATGCAGTTACTCCTTTTAACCTAATCAGTAACATCTGCTCTGGAGTCATTTGTTTAAAGAGATTGTATTTATAATGTTTATTGTTTATATTTTTAATTCATTTAAATCTTAATAGTAACTGAATTAAAAAAACTACTCAGCTATATTTAAACATAAAACACATACATGCAAATATTTTGAAGCCATTATTGGTGACACTGCAGACTGCAAGCGACTCCCTCACACCTCCCTTTCCACAAAAAGCAGTGTTCTGACATAGCCTGTTCTGAGCTCGACCATGAGGATTTTGACTTTCCTTGATTTTGGCTGTGCTGAATAACACACAATCTTTATTCACATCACAGCATTATGCTACATTACTCCAACGTGTCCAAACAAAAACTGATGTGCTGATCTTCATGGTGGAAAAACGCCCCTGGAACTTAAAATCCTTCCCCCCCAAACCATCCAGCTCCAGCTGATACCGGACCATTTCATCTCAAATACATTCTCTGGTACTGAACAAATATTCAATTTTGATAATTACTGCTATCATGTTATCGCCTGATTTTAACTTCTAGCTTCACCCAAATATAAGAGGCGTCAGGAGTGAACCAAAGGTAAAATATGAATCCATGATAAAAGTGCCTGCACCTGTTTTGCCTGCAGTAATTATGTGCTCGCCAGACTGAGAGCGGCTGAGAGTGGGATCCATAATAACCTGGCTAGAATATTACTCTATTAGTGAGAGAGAGAGAGAGAGGGAGAGAGAGAGAGAGAGAGAGAGAGAGAGAGAGAGAGAGAGAGAGAGAGGGAGAGAGAGAAAGGGAAGGAGAGAGAGAGAGGGAGAGAGAGAGGGAGAAGGGGGAAAGGGAGAAAAAGGGAGAGAGAGAAAAAGGGAGGGAGGGAGAGAGAAGGGAAGAAAAGCATCAGAGAGAGGAAAACAGATACAGGAAGCAGGAGAGAGAGGGAGAGAGAGAGAGAGGGAGAGAAGGAGAGAGAGAGAAAAAGGGAGGGAGGGAGAGAGAGTAAGAGAGAGAGAGGGAGAGGAGGAGAGGGATTGGGAAAGAGGGAGGGGGAGAGGGAGGGAGAGGGTGAGGGAGAGAGAGATTGTGAGGTAGGGAAAGGGAGAGAGAGGGAGAGAGAGAGGAAGGGAGAAGGGGAAAGGGAGAAAGGGAGATAGAGAGAAAGGGAGGGCATGGGAAAGAGGGGGGGGAGAGATGGAGGGAGAGAGAAGAGAGGGAAAGAGAGAGAGAGAGAGAGAAGGGGGAAAGGGAGAAAGAGTGAGAGAGAGAGAGAGGGGAAGCGAGGGGGCGAGAGAGAGGGAGAGAGGGAGAGAGAGAAAGAGGGGGGAAGCGAGGGGGCGAGAGAGAGGGAGAGAGAGAGAGAGAGAGAGAGAAAGAGGGGGAGGGAGAAGGGGGAAAGGAAGAAAGAGTGAGAGAGAAAGGGGGCAAGCGAGCGGGCGAGAGAGAGGGAGAGAGAGAGAGAGAGGGGGAGAGAGAGAGAGGTGGGGAGGGAGGGAGGGAGGCGAGGGGGGTGTCTGACATTTCCTCTCGCTGCCATTGTTCTGCTTCACGCTCACCTTGAGAATCAAAAGGCAGGAGTGCTAATTAACTGACGGGGGTTGTAAAGGAACTGGTGGAGGAAGCCTTTGGTGATGCAGAGGAGTCTATCTGGCACAGAGTACAAAAACTAGTAGCCTTGACGTTAAAGGTTAAACATGCGCTCGGTGCAGAATGTACACACGGGTAAAGATCCGGCCCTTATGGTCCATATACGGATAATAACGTTAATGAATTCTATGATAATTTAGATACAGTTTTATTGATTTGCCTTTATCTCATATTTTTTTTGCTGCTTGTGTTTTGAGACATTGCAGCGCGTTTTTAACTTGCAGTGCCTTGGGCTTTCTCAGCCACCGTACAAGAGGGATCATGTAAACACTAATTCTGACCAAAACTCTATCAGTGGACCAAAAATGCATGAAAATGGTGGGATATGGGCTTTAAGGGACCCAAAGAACCACCACAATCCTGAATTCCGAACACATGTCCACTACTCGCCATTTTAAATGTAACATTGACATTTTTACTCAACTACGCTGATGAATAAGCACGCAAAAGAAAAGTATTTCCTATTTTCTCTCTTCCTAGCTAATTACCTGCCTACCCGGCAATGGCTATGGGAGGAAAAACCACAAAAAAGGTCCGGCTGAAAGATTAAAAAGAGATTTCCACGTTCACTAATTAAGGTTGGGTGGGAGCTTTTGTGCGATGGCTACGGTCGTTCGGAGGAGGGGAGGAAAACGCCTTTTGAAAGTAACTTCGACACAATTAAGAGTGAATGGGCTCCGCTGTCTTCCACCGCCACGGATGGCGATTCAAGCGGAGGTGATAAAGAGACAGAGACAGCCAGAGACTGAGAAAGAGAGAGAGGTGGAATGTTAAAGAGGAAGGTGGGAGAGAGAGACAAGGCTTTTCTGAGCTGGCTGCTGATTTATACTGTCACTTAGTCCGGACACCGAAAGGATCAGAGAAGTCCGTGAACGTGAGCAGGCCCGACTGAACAAAGCAGCAGAACTCCAGCTTCTCCCAATCAATGTAGACCCGAAGGTGCATTTAATGCATAACAAAAACCCCACAACGTCAGAATCAGTGTGCACAGGGTGCTAATACTCTTATCCCACTGCAGCTGATAAGAAGAATATAAGGAAGCCCATTAACCCCAGGAAAACAATCACAGGTGGGCTGTTTGTGACAGCAGTATCTTCAATATTGATGTGCTAGGTTAAAATAACTCCTTTTTTTTTAAATAAAAACTGACTTATTTTTCATTTTCAGTTGGTTTGATTTACTATTAAAATGACTTGCTTGTTAAAAATTAATAAAAAAATAAAATTACTTATTTTTCGAAACTTTTGACTTCTCAAATCTCAAATTAATTATACAAAACAAAATATAAAATTTATTGTTTTTGTAATTATTCCTTGTTTATTACCTGAACATTCTTAATTACTATTTTATGACTTTCTGTGTCAATTATTTTTAAATATATCTCCACAAAGAGTTGAATTAATATTTTCAAAAAACGACTTGTCTAAAACAATACAACTGTCAAATTTGACTTAGTATCTTAAAATAATTACTTAAAAATTACTTAAAATTGAGTACTGAGACACTGACATGTTACCTGAAACTAATGACTTGACTTGCTAAAATAAGGAATTACTTTCTAAACATTTTGTGCTGCCATCTCAAAACAAGTACCTGTTTTCAAAAATCCTGCCTTATTATCTCCCAAAATAAAGACTATTTATCCAAACCATGACTTCTTGTCTCAAATCACAATTTAGTGTCTCAAACCAAATGATTTAGTGTCTAGATAGTGACATACAAATCAGAAAATGGGAGTGGGTATGGAGTACAGGCGGTGCGTTACCTGGCGTCTGGTAGTTGATTCTCCTCATTTCTACAGGATCAGATGAGTTGGCCAGCAGAGAGTCCTTCACTCCACCCAGGTGTTCATCTTTAGGCAAGGGGGACGCCCGTTTCCTGTGAAGGAGGAGGTGAGGTCGTGGTCAGAACATGGTCAGAACTAGTTTTATCCTTCAAATTAGGTTTACAGACGCCCCCCTCTGCCTGAGGAGCTAGTAGTTATTAGTATGTCCAAATTAACCAAATACTACCTGTAAATATTACCTATTAATATATATATATATATATTTATATATATATATATATATATATATATATATATATATATATATATATACACACACACACACACACACACACACACACACACACACACAAGCAGACAAACCAAAACACCGTAGTCTAAATAAATAAATAAATAAATAAATAAGACACTAATTAGCCAAGTATAATGTATCATCCATTATTTCTGGCCTTAATAATAATGGATGAATTAAGTAAATAATTAGTAAAGATAAAAAAGAGATAAATACCGACCAAACTTAATTAAAAATAATAAACGAAAAAGTTAATCAACAACACCATGGGCATAAATGAGCTGTACATTCATTAGATTAATGTAATAAACAAACAAGCAAATATATATACATGGACAGATAGGTAGATAGATAGATAGATAGATAGATAAGATAGATAGACAGACAGACAGACAGATGTAAATTAAATAGCATTTCTCTATAAAGAGATGAATAAATAAATTCATTATTAAATACACAATGAGGTGGAAATGAGTGCACAGTTTGCATAAATGGCTTCTTGTCAAATGAAATGATCTTAAATCGTGTCAATATTTCTAATATGAAGTTTTTAAACTTATGTTTAGACCACTGCGTCTTACTTTAGGTCATTTTATGGAGTGAAATGTTGTCACTTTTTTGGAATTTTTTTTTTTTTTTAGAAATAAACCAAAAACAACGAATATGTCATTTGATCTAAAAGAAGTAGAAACCATCTAAAAATGAATCATATTATAATCTTCCAACCACCGTCTCCAAACAAGCAATATTAGACGTGTCGACCAGATTTAAGATAACACCACTTTAAAGACACCACTGTGCAGTCAGCGGAGGTTAGGGCACTGAAGGTATCGGTGTGAGATGGACGTGTCTGAGGCTCTCCTGTAGAGAGGGGTTTTGGGGTTTTTCTGCTTTTAGAGAAGCATTATGATTTCCCGAAGGAGAGGCGGAACAGCTCCGGCTACCACTTATCGGAAAACATTCCCTCCGTTTCTCGCTCCACTCATTTCAGCGTGTTCGCTAAGCGCTGCGGCTGTGCCGTCTCCTGTTTGTGGGGAAAACAAGCCGTCTGGGTAATTAGCACATCAGCTGGATGGCACAACACCGGGTAATTACGCCACTGCAGCACCTGCAGGCCTCAGCAGGTAGAGCTGCTACGTGCTAGCGGGTGCTAATGCGTGGACGCACAACATCTGTTAGCGGAGAACTCACACTCGCATGCGCAAACACACACACAACTGGTGGGAATCACTGTACAGGAAACCAGATCCAACCTGACTGGAATTCTGTCTAACTGACGACCAGAAAGTGACCCTAAGACCCAAAGACACTAATTAATACAAAATAATACAACAATATTTTCCTCTAAATCAGAACCTCTGCAGTGGGTTTTTGTGCATATATATATATATATATATATATATATATATATATATATATATATATATATATATATATATATGCACAAAAACCCACTTAATGTTAATGTTCTATATATATTTATTAACATACAAAGCTATTCTGGAACATTTTGGAATCCAGATTCTAGTCATGGGGTTCGTAGTCACTGGTAGATTGGACACCAACTGCCCAATCCACAGGTCATTTGGATTCAAAGTCTGGATTTAAAGACTTTTATTATACAATATTCACAATAAACAGTACAATATACAGTTGCTGTACCAAAAAAAGCTCATATGCTAATATGCTGCTAATATGGTTAGCGATGCTCTTAATTTGAATGTATGTTAGTTTTGCTAATATTATTAATTACAATTATTATTACAATTATTACAATTTAATTACAATTATAAATTACAAAAATCTTCGACAATGCAAAAACACTGAAATATGTATTTGTAAATGATTGGAATCAGCTGTCATGTTAATAACATTATTAATTAATAAAAAAAACTAGTCTAGATTTAAATCTCTAGGCTCTAAAAACGTATACTGATGAGTTATTAAAACTTCTATTTATGTATTTATTATTATATCATCAGCTCACCGGACAAAACAATGATCTGTCACCTGTGATCTGTCACCTACTAGCGTGCAACACCTTCGCGAGCACTAATAACAGCTTTGATTGATTTGGCATGGACTGGACAAGTTTCTGGATGCCACATCAGTGTTCAGGCACTCTTACATCACAGAATTGTGTGTGTTGGGCAGATGTTTGGTTTTTATGTGCCTTGTCACTTGGATCAATCTGCAGTGTAACGTCCAAACTGGATTTTCTGCCACTGCTGTATTTCAGAACGAGACGCTTCACCGTTACTCGCCCCCACTCACGCTTCCATACACCCTACACCGATCGTGTCCGGACTCATATTCCTTCACACTATCCGGTTGTAGGTTCTCGACCACCACGTTCACACAGCACAGTACACTCCTTTTTAGCCACCCATTGTCACCATCCTAACACTCTGCCACTCCTGAGCACACACCTTGCCACACTAACCTTTACATGCTCTTGGAAACCCTCAAGATCACATTCACCCTGCACCCGTCATGACACTCGTTATACACCATCTGGTCCACACAGATATCCTATCGCCTGCATTCCCGCTGCGACTCAAACCCCACAAATATCATTATAGCGACACACACATCACTCATAGACCCCTGCAGCGCCACCCCTATCTGCCAGGCGCGCTGGAGTTACTACCACCTTAAACACACAAGGTGGGCTCATTTATAATTAATACAATTTCCTGACATTTCCAGCTTTTGGTTAGGGAGCACTGGTTTCTGAATACGAGGCGTTCTGAATCAAGTTGAGCCAGCAGAATATTAGTATCACTGAGTGAATGAGATATTAAAATCAGTTTATGATTAAACCCAGTGATTCCAGTGATACATTTAAAGGTAGTACATATAAAAATCAGACCTAGAGCCACATTAAATCACTAGTGTGGACCGCACCAAGGACCACAGTTCATAGTGACGCAATGCTTCGACTAACCAAAACAGTCCAGGCTCCTGGACGCTGTCCAGTGCACCTGCCTGCCGTGATGTTGTGGATGTGGCACACACTCTGTCCCACAATTCCCTCCAGACCTGGCTACAGCTGCCTCATGTAAAAAACACGGCAGCCTAAAAGCATGTATTAGTACAGAGACTGGCATTAGGCCCAAACAGGGGAGCAGTAAAACAGGACAGGGACAGAACAGGGCTCTTTGTTCATCTGTCCCGAGGGAAGGGTTGCTGGGGGAGGAGACGAGAAGAGGGTGAAAAAAGGGAAACAAAATGGTTTGGCAGAGGGAAATGTCAGCTTTGACGACAGGAACATTTCTATTTCAACAGCTGCCAGGCTGGCATTTACTTTACAATAGGCCATTCATACCCAGGTGAGGCCGCGCAGAGGCTGAGTTAGCACGCTAGCTCCGAGTCACCTTGAGGAGGACAGCGGAGGATCAGAACTAACATGAGGAGCACTGCATGGTGGAAACGTGAACCACACCAGCAAAAACGACACACACGTCAGCACGCACCCGTCAGAGGACTCATGGACGACAGGGCGTCAAAGCGCTAGTTCGGCCAATGCTAAAGTGCTAGTTCGGCCAAAAGTCAAGCTCAATTTCCCCTTTTCCCAAAATCTAGTCTTTCAGCTGAGACAAGCTTAGCACCAGAGCTAGCTACAAGGGTGATGTAACGTTAGCTTATGGGCAGCTAATAGGCTGCACAATTAGCAACTTGCTAACACACTGTTATCCGAAAGTATGGGACTTCATTATGGACAGAATTCAGGCTTCAGTGTAGCTGCTATTGTTTTTAGCGAAGCTAATGGAACAGACTCCACATAGGCAAGTCAAACAGAGATCACACAACAACTTGTCCTGGTTGAGGCGAGGCATGCAGTTTAAATCATGCTCTGGTGGCATGTAGGCTTCTATAGTTGCTCAAAGAGAACTCTCAGGCTAAATGTGGAAAGGAACCGGCGATGTAGTCAGCTGTATGCGCACATATACGCTGTATGCTGATGCCTGTGTATTGATCTCCAGATGCATTTTTGTGTTTATGAACATATTTTTATTCAGTAAAAATTTCTGTTAGCATTCTGTTACCAGCCCACTGGCTAGCTTGTTTGCTTGCACGGACTAGAAAAACTGGAGGGGTGTTGGTTTGCCTTACAACACTGGAAATATGGTTTAACCTTCCATTACTGCTCATATCCTTTGACTTACTCTGGGTGATACTCTTCCAGAGTCGGGTCCAAAGTCAGGGGGCCAAAATAAGCTCAACTACGTCCTGATCTGATATTGAGAAGACACTGTTACAACTAATGCAGGGTTATATGTATATTGAGTTGATTTATCTAATTATTTATTATTTATTTCTAATTTTATTTTTATGGTTAATTTGCTTTGCAGCAACAAACCACTGGCCATCAGTACTGTCATTATTAATGTCCTTCTATTGGTATTTAGTAGTAACTCTATGCTGTACCTGTTGTGAAGAGCATAACAGGCATATCATGGTCTCTGTGACCACAGTTCTACATGCTTAATAAAATATTGATCACAGAAAAACTGGGGGATGGAGTTAAAGGGGGGGCGTACCCTTGTAAATGCCACAATCTAGCACTGCAAGTTCTCCGCTGATGGACTGCTTTTGGGCTAAGGTGGGAAACCATGGAAATTCGATTTTTCAGCCAACTATTCCTTTAAAAACGGTTTAAAAGCAGCAGAAATGAAGAATTCAGTCACTCCAGCAGACCCTGCAGACAGTAATGAATGAGATGGGTGACGGAGGACAGATGGAGCACTCGGACCACTGTGGGATCTAATGGCACCTACCTCTCCTGTTTGCTGCATTCACAGGGAGCAAAGGGAGCAAGAGAAATTCATGATTAGAGGCTGTCAGAAACTCTAGAGGCAGTATCTGAAGTGAAAGAAAACATCTCTCAACTCATTTCCAATCAAATCGGCTTTTCACAGAAACGTCTGAGTCAGCGTCTGAAAAGTGAGCGCTCCAAAGGGGCTCAGGGATTGAGTTACCACAGGAAATGGAACATGACAGAAAGAAAGAAAGAAAGAAAGAAAGAAAGAAAGAAAGAAAGAAAGGGGCAGAAACAAATAAAGAAAGAAAGACAGACAGATAGACAGACTGACAGAGAGAAACACAGATAAGCAACTAGATAGCTAGAGAGAGGCAGACAGATAGATAGACAGACAGATAGTAAGAAAGACAGACAGATAAACAGATAGATAGACAGCTAAACAGATAGCTAGAGAGCGGCAGACAGATAGACAGACAGACAGATAGTAAGAAAGACAGACAGATAAACAGATAGACAGCTAGACAGATATCTAGAAAGAGGCAGACAGATAGACAGACAGATAGTAAGAAAGACAGACAGATAAATAGATAGATAGACAGCTAGACAGATAGCTAGAGAGAGGCAGACAGATAGATAGACAGACAGACAGATAGTAAGACAGACAGACAGATAAACAGATAGACAGACAGACAGATAGTAAGACAGACAGACAGATAAACAGATAGACAGCAAGACATAGCTAGAGAGAGGCAGACAGATAGACAGACAGACAGATAGTAAGACAGACAGACAGATAAACAGATAGATAGCCAGCTAGACAAATAGCTAGAGAGAGGCAGACAGACAGATAGACTGACAGACAGATAGAGGCTAAACTGCTGCAGGATAACTGTGTGGCCGTGTATGTAAATGTATTCATGGCTGTGACATCACAAGCATGAACTGAACCAGGCTATTTGTGCAGCTGAATGTCTACAGGCGGACTACATGGACGTTCCTGAAACCCTGTTTATGCAGTGTATGAAACTTCTGGAGACTTTTCCTCTCTACAAGCACTTTAAGTGCTGCAGCCGTGGGGGTCTGGGCTCCGTTATGTGATCTGTGGTTAACGATGTTAAAACTTCCTCAGAGACAGAAGAGCGAGTCCAGGTTCACCGGTTCAGCGTGGACATTAGTCTGGTCTGCATGAAGCTTCAGATAAAGGCTATCGGGTCATCCTCAAGAACACGGCTGCTCAGCTCTCCGGCCAAGTCTAGACACTATTATGAAGATTGTTTCTGTTCTTCTCTCTCTCTCTCTCTCTCTCTCTCTATTTCTCTCTCCTCTTTAACTCATAGAACTGTTCATACAGCAAGTCAGCGTTCGCAGCTTGTGTAAAGAGACCTGGCAGTTTGGAGGCGCAGAAAGAGGAGGAACAGAGAGGAGTGGAGGTTCCTAAGTCAGAGGAATACAAAAGGCTGATGCAATTAATAGTAACCTTCACTTATCTCCAGCACATCTACTGCACTTTATTAGACGGCACGGTGGAGACGGGGATGCGGAAACAAGCGACCTACTTTTCCAGCCTGCCACCGGCAAAAGGGTAAACATAATAAGATTCTGACTTTGAGTCCCCCGCTATCATTTATTAACATTCTAATTAGGTTCCTAACACAGGGACACGGGATTTCTGACCTGATGACTGAAACATCAGCGCAAACACAAAGCCTGATTGGGTGAAAGGTTCTCATAGCCAGTTACACCTAAAGGACTGTTTTAAAATATAACATAATATAAATATTAATTAATACTGTATAGTAATGGTGTAATTACATTTGAATAGCACAGTTACAAACAGTAACCTCTCAGGTTTCGAATGGCATGTGGTAGATGTCTCTCACCTTTTGAACAGCAGGATGGCAATGACTATGATGACGATGAGCACCACAGCGAGGACAGGGCCCATCACCCACAGCATCTCCGGCTGCTCCACGATGGGGGACACACTGCCATTAATGGCCACCGTGATGGGGTCTGATACCGGACTGGCAGAGAACATCCGCTACAGAGACAGAGAGAGAGAGATTAGTGTTAGCACATGAGCTGATAGATGAATAGGTATATCGGTTGCTCCCTAACTGTGGTACATGTGCCTCCAGGAGTATGGCGAATGACATGGGGGGGTTAAAAAGTCATGCGTTAATCTTCGTTTAATTCCATTTAATCAGTCCACTGCACAATTACAGGAACTACAAAGCTACAGGCAACACAAACAACTCCCAGCACACTGTGAGCTTTAATAGTCCAGTAATGCACTCTTTCATCATTAAAGCTTGTATAGGAGGAGAAAGCGTTTCAGTCTGGACCCTTCTAAGTGTCGCTCCTTCAGGAGAAACTAATGACAGAGTGTATTCAGTGAATCATGTTAGCTGGATTTCAGTTTATGATAAAGGAAAGATTTTATTGTCAATATTATAAAACTACAAAGCTGAAGACCTGCAGGGTCCACATGACTCTGCACTGAAGTGACTGAACGCACACAAGCAAACAGCCAAGATCACATTAGATAGATAGACAGACAGACAGACAGACAGACAGACAGACACAGACAGATAGATAGACAGACAGACAGACAGACAGACAGACAGACAGACAGACAGACAGACAGACAGACAGATAGATAGATAGATAGATAGATAGATAGATAGATAGATAGATAGATAGATAGATAGATAGATAGATAGATAGACAGACAGACAGACAGACAGACAGACAGACAGATAGATAGACAGACAGAAAGACAGACAGAAAGATAAATAGATAGATAGACACATAGACAGACAGACAGACAGACAGACAGACAGACAGACAGACAGATAGATAGATAGACAGACAGACAGAAAGATAAATAGATAGATAGACACATAGACAGACAGACAGACAGACAGACGACAGACAGACAGACAGACAGACAGATAGATAGACAGACACATAGACAGACAGACAGACAGATCCTATATATTTCACTGTTTCCTGTCCCTCTCCTATTTGACTGATAGAAGGTATACAGTGCGTTGGGTAATCCAGCTTTGTTTAATGATGATTCACTGTCTGGTGTTCAGGCTTTTTGTGTAATGTTCAGGTTAAACAGCAGAGTTATAGAGATGTACAGTCAGCATCACTTTGCCAGTATTTGTTTTGGTTTTCACTGACTTTATTGAGGCTAGTGTAAAGCAGCTCCATGCTAATGCTTTTACATAGGTTTACCTCTATCACTCGGCTTCATGTCCAGGTTCCCTTCATATCACTTCAAATACCCCTTTCCTCTCAAAGCTGGCTTCAGCAGCTGACAGGTTTAAGCGATGAGTGCTGATGTTGCAGCGGAGATCATTTCCAAGCTAGCATGGTTCCTGATATTTACATGTGTGATACCGCTTTGCCCTGAGTACAGCTTTATTACGCCATGGTACTACAAGCATGACCATTTGGGTTTGGGTCTGAAACGCTCCTGTCCCCAAACTTCTGCTGTGTGGTGTATAAGGCCGCAGGACAGCTGGGACCAGGTACTCCCTGAACATGTTATTACTCTTTAAGCATTGCCCAGAAGAAAACCCCCCACATTAGCAGAATGTGAACACACCACTGTCTGTCACTCATATGACTGACCACAGAAAAGGCCAGCAGCAGCCTTTAATGAAAGCCCAGAGCAAGGCTGCGGTCTGTAGGGATTTCCTGGCAAGTGTCCTGCGCGGACTCTTTCATGTAGTATGATAAGACACACAGAACAATGTTAACAAGCCTCCTGTGCAGCCCCCCAGACCCCTCAGTGACCCCGCATTACCATAAAGCTCTGCTCCCACACACGTGTGTACAGAGGGAAAGGACAGGATGAAGGCAGAGCCAGGAGCGCGCAGAGAGAAGTAAAGATATAAGAAAGACAGGAGCAGAGAAAGAGACAGAGGGACTGAGAGGTCAATCATACACAGCAAAATAACCTCACTAATGTGATGCGAGAGATTCAGGTTCCTCACCATTACATCACTGAATACAGACGAGGCATTCAAAACTCATCCTCCACATTACTGCATTAGTCTGCAGCTCATCAAGCACCTCATGTGGAGGGGTAATAAACAGAGGTGCTAATGTCAGAGAGAGAGAGAGAGAGAGAGAGAAAGAGAGAGAGAGAGAGAGAGAGAGAGAGAGAGAAAGAAGAAGGAAAGACAGAAGGAGAGAGAAAGGGAAAGGAGGAAAAGAGACAGAAAGACAGAGAGAGCAGAAAGACGAATGCTGTTCCTCCTGCGTTTCTGTTTTGCTGTGATTAAGAGGAATTGAAAGATTAAAATGGAAAGAAGGGAGGAGAACAGAAAAAGGAAAAGAAAGGAGAAGAGAAAAAAAAGATGAAAAGAATTAAGGAGAAGAATGGAGAAGAGAAGAAACGAGGAGAAACGAGATGAGAGAAGAGAAGAAAGGAGAAAAGAAGAGAAGGGAAGAAAAGAGAGGAGAGGGGAATGGAGGAGAAGAGGAGAAAAGAGGAGGAGAGGGAAAGAATAGCAAAAAAGAATGGAGGAGAAGAGAAGAGGAGAAGAGAAGAGAAGAGAAGAGAGGAGAAGAGAAGAGAAGAGAAGAGAGGAGGAGAGAAGAGAAGAAAAGAGAATGGAAGAGAAGAGAAGCAAGGAGAAGAGAAGAAAAGAGAAGAGAATGGTGGAGAAGAAAAGAAAAGAGGAGGATAGGGGAAAAAAAGAGAAGCAAAAAAGAATGGAGGAGAAGAGAATGGAGGAGAAGAGATGAGAAGAGAAGAGAAGAGCAGTAAAGAGAGGTGAATAGAAGAGAAGAGAAGAGAAGAGAAGAGAATGGAGGAGAAGAGAAGAGAGGAGGAGAGAAGAAAAGAAAAGAGAATGGAGGAGAAGAAAAGAAAGGAGAAAAACAGAGAAGTGGGATAGCCAGTCCCCCACGCCCCCGGGGCTCTCACCCCTCTGGGCTCCCCCGGTTCTCTCTCTCTGTCCCGCTATAATCCGGATCATTAGCTCCAGTCTTCTCTAACAGCGCTCTGATATTAATTGGGGAGATAAGCGGGATATTAGCTGGAGGAGACGCACGCGCTGAAGATACGCTTTATCTGCTCTGCTCATATGTCAGCACCAATGTAAAGAAAGAGAGGGAGGGAGGGATGGGAGGGAGGGAGGGAGAGAAAGAAACAGAGAGAAAGAGAGATCAGGGAAAGCAGGGTAAAAGGGTCACTGTGTCCTTTTACTGAGATCAGGAACTGAAAGTATCTGAATGTAAATGTGATTAATGCACCCTGAAAAATCCGACCGGAGACGCATTCCAAACCACTTCCAAACGTGGTTTAAATCCAATGTCATGTTTTTGAAATATCAAAAGTCACTCTGGATTTAATCGGCATTGCTTGTCACATTGTAAGAGATGCCAGAGAGATACCGAAATCCGATTTGAGCATCAAGAGTGTCCAGACTGAGACGCACCTGGAAAAATCTGATCGGAATTACATTCCAAACCCCTTCTAAATGTGGTTTAGATCTGATCTGCAAAAATCAGATTTCATATGTTGTTTATTTTGCTGTCCGGAATACCAAAAATCAATACGGACACAATCTGGATATGCCACAAATCTGAATTTTGGACTGGTAGTCTGAACAAGGGACCTTCCACTGCCTGCTACAGCAGATGAGATTCTCTATGTGGCGTTTTTTTTCCCATACCGGAAATATACACAGTACCACCAGCAAATTCCCTCAATCCGACACAGTGATAAGGGACCCCTCCATTCCTTATATTCCGTTCCCAAGTTCCCAGATATTTCAGCCATAATCTTGAAGTACAATGGTCACACAAAAAGGTAAGGTGGATACACAACCACATTCCACCGTAACCATCAACAGGTAAACGGGGGAGGACTCTTCCGAGATGATCCGTGTGCCTCGTCCTGTGAGCAGGAGAAGCTGCTGCACTGCGCTGGTAACCAGCATGCAGCTGGGACGTTTAAGATCAGGCAGGAAGGCCGCATGCTAACAAACACATTACGCAGATGAGGGCCGGCCCCCCTCGAGGCCACGGCACAGCAGCTCCGCGCGCCGCTCCGGCCGTCTCCCGCGCTAATGCAAACACTTTATCTGGCAGAAACAGCCCGGCCGCTGCAGGCCCTCTCCGACCCCGGCTACTGACCCTCTCCAGCTCACACGCTCCCGCCCCGCTCCACTCTCCGCTCTCTCTCTCTCTCTCGCTCTCTCTCTTTCTCTGCACTCTCTCTCTCTCTCTCTGTGCACTCTCTCTCTCTCTCTCTCTCTCTCTCTGCTCTCTCTCTCTCTGCACTCTCTCTCTCTCTCTCTCTCTCTCTCTCTCTCACTGCACTCTCTCTCTTTACTCGGCTGCTCGAACATCCTACAATTACATCACTCCTTTCCCTCTTTTCTCTTTGCACTCTGTCTCGTTCCTCCTTCATTTCCTTCATCCTCTCCCTGGCTCGCCCTCCTCCTGTCATCTCTCTCGCTCCCTCTCTCCTCACCCGCTTAAAATGATTCTGTTTACACTCTCGCTATCTATCATCCCATTTCACACTTCCTCCAGCTTGTTTATGTGCCCTGGGTGATACTTGTACACGAAGCCACCTCTCTCTCTTTCTCTCTCTCTCCCTCTCTCTTTCTGTCCTCTGTGCATCTCTCCTCTCTCTCTTTCTGTCCTCTATGCATCTCTCCTCTCTCTCTCTCTGCATTTCTCTCTCTCTCTCACTGTGCATCTCTCTCTCTCTCTCTCTCTCTCTCTCTCTCTGTGTGCATCTTTCCTCACTCTCTTTCTCTGTGCATCTCTCCTCTCTCTCACTCTCTCTGTGCATCTCTCCTCTCTCTTTCTCTGTGCATCTCTCTCACGCTCTCTGTGCATCTCTCCTCTCTCTCTGTGCATCTATCCTCACTCTCTCTGTGCATCTCTCCTCTCTCTCTCTGTGCATCTATCCTCACTCTTTCTCTGTGCATCTCTCCTCCTCTCTCTCTCTCTCTCTGTGCATCTCTCCTCTCTCTCTCTGTGCATCTATCCTCACTCTTTCTCTGTGCATCTCTCCTCTCTCTCACTCTCTCTGTGCATCTCTCCTCTCTCTCTCTGTGCATCTATCCTCACTCTTTCTCTGTGCATCTCTCCTCTCTCTCTCTCTGTTCATCTCTCCTCTCTCTTTCTCTGTTCATCTCTCCTCTCTCTTTCTCTGTGCATCTCTCTCACTCTCTCTGTGCATCTCTTCTCTCTCACTCTCTCTGTGCATCTCTCCTCTCTCCCTCTCTCTGTGCATCTCTCCTCTCTCTTTCTCTGTGCATCTCTCCTCTCTCTCTCTCTGTGCATCTCTCACTCTCTCTGTGCATCTCTCTCTGTGCATCTCACTTTCTCTCTCAGTGTGCATCTCTCTCTTCCTCTTTCACTTTCACACTCTCTTCTCTCTTATTTCTGTTTCTCTCCTTCTTTACTCTCTATGTATCTCTCTTTCTCTTTGCCTTCAGTTTATTTTTCTCCCTCTGCTTTTCTTTCTGTTTATCTCTCTCCCCTCTATCTCTCCCTCTCTATAAATTTCTCTCTTTCTCCCTCACTCTCTATCTCTCCCTCTCTATAAATTTCTCTCTTTCTCCCTCACTCTCTATCTCTCCCTCTCTCGTTTCTCTCTGTCTCTTTCTCTCCCTCTCTCTTTATGCCTTTCTTGGCCCTTACTCTCTCTAGCACTCCTCTCATACTCTCTTTCTCTGTCTCGGCCCTCTTCTTTTCTCCCCTTTACGTCTTTATTTGTGTTTTTCTTTTTTGCCTTCTCTCAACATTTCTCTTTATCCACCTTTCCTATTCCAATCTCTTTCTTTCTCTCATTTTTTACTCTTATTTGTCTCTCTTTTCCCATACTTTCTCCCTTCTCTTTTCTCTCCTCTCACTTCCACTTCCTTAAGTCATTCCTTTTCTGTACTCTTTTTGTTTCTTTCTCTCCTAGTTTCTCTCTCTCTTCCTCTCATTTCTCTCTCTCTCTCTCCTAGTTTCCCTTTCCTTCTTTCTCCCTTTCGCCTCTTGTTTCTCTCTCCTAGTTTCTCTCTCTCTTCCTCTCATTTCTCTCTCTCTCTCCTAGTTTCCCTTTCCTTCTCTCTCCCTCTCTCCTCTTGTTTCTCTCTCCTAGTTTCTCTCTCTCTCTCTCTCTCTCTTTCTCTCTCTCTCTCCTCTCGTTTCTCTCTCTCCCTCTCTCGTTTGCTGGCACGGCTGAGGCCCGCCTGTCGGTTCTGGGTGAGCCGCTGATGAAATATGAGCAATTTTTAAACGTCGCGTCTATTGTTTTTCGCCCTGGAGCTGCTACTGAAAGCAGCTCTTTTGTGGCCCCCCGGGGCCCCGCTGCTCCGCAGGGACCCGTGCCGAGTCTCAGCTCCGACTGCAGCCTCTCATCCATCTGCGCTGACAGCGGCGCGTTAGGAGGGCGATGGAGGGCAGATTCAGAGCAGCGAGACTGCGGAGAGACGCAGCAGAGAAAGCGGCCCTCCAAACACGCCTTCCTTTCAGAGCGCGCCTCAGACTCACAGAACACCACGGCACAAGCGGCTCAGCTCAAAGGAGCAGTTCGGCAAAAAAACGAATTCATGCAGCTTCCTCCTTAACCCAAACCGAATCCATCAACCGAGCCCTGTTTGATGTCTGAGGCTTGATCCTATAGCTTTGTACCAGAGCTATGAGGCTACTGCGACTTCATTAGCTTAATTAGTGTTGTGCTATCTGGATGCCACGTTACTCAAACCATGTGGAGCTGTTCAGTAATCTCCCTTCACGTGTGCTTCCAAGCCTCTACTGTGTTGGCTGAGGCTTTTGTTGTATGAACAGATCCAAAACCAAATCAGATGGCATTCTACCACTTCCCTTGTGATGAGGAAGAGAAGAGAAAATGGCTACAGTTAAAACAAATGGAAAAAAAAAACAACCTGCGAGCTCATAGCGGTGCTACCATTAGCACCCACTGGCAGCAGCCAAGCTGGCTCTGTGTGGATCTGATATGGGAAGCCTGATATGGGCTTTATGTTGGTCATTAAAGGGCTGATGGAGGTACCCAGCTAGCAAAGGGAAGCTGAACTGGGCACCACAGAAAAAGGGCCAACCACCAAAACACAAAGATGTAGCTTCATAGCAAGATACGTCCATAGCCTGTTTTAGAGGTATCATGCTAGCTAGCTTGTTAGCTGGGTAAGCTAGCTAGTGAACGAGCATAGAACGACAACTAAGTAGGTTTTTTTTATTTTGATCTATTCAAACCACAAAAAAGCCCCAGTCACTGCAGAAGGTCCTGGACGTCTTAGGACCCCCACCCACCCGGCCCCTTGTGGAGAATCTCCAGTGTTTTAAACGTGAACATGTGAGGTTGATGAGTTCATGAATGATTAAAATCTAAAAACCTGAACTGAACCGACTGGGTGCTGCGATTATTCCAGGCAGTCCAGCAGCCGGTAATCCTACTGGTGTGGAGCGAGGGGGGAGGACAGCGGGGGTAGCGGAGGGCTAAAAAAGTTTTAGGGAAGCGGGAGCGTAGGCTTTGAAATGCTGAGTGAGGAGGTTTTACCCTCTTCCCTGCCACAGAGCACCGAGGGCAGCTTTAGGGATACTTAACACTCAGCTTGAAGGGAATCAAGACAAGCCTCCAAGTCCTGCAGCACAAATCCATTCTCTCGCACTCCAGAGTCTTAGAGGTGCCAAGTGCTCCCCATGCTGCCATGAGAAAGAGGGGAATAGAGGAGGAAAGAGTGGAATATTCATGTCTAGGGGCGCTGCACTCCTAAAAATCAAGGTTCCACATGGGGTTCTTAGGAGCGAAGCCGGAAAATAAGCTCTTCAGAATTCCTAAAGAAGCTATAAATGTGAACGAGGTGTGTGAAGAACAAGTTCTGAGGACCTGTCATGGTTCTACACCAATTAAAGGAACTTCCTAAAATGGCACCACCAAGTCCAAGAGCTATTTAGAACCTTTGGTATCAAGAACGTGTATGATTGTAAATCAGTGGCCTCAGTTCAGCTTGACTGCAAATCTTTAAGAAGCGATAAACGGCAAATATCAGTAATTTGTTTTGATTATTTGGGTTATTTTGATTATTCTCTATTTAAATTCACGGAACACACAAATATCACTAAAGGAACTCCAGTCTAAACCAAAATAAAATTATATCCTTCTATTTTTTATATTTGGAAAGAGCCTGCAAACTTCACGTCCATGCTTTCTCGAATATTACTATAATTAATTTTAACCAGTTCTAACACTACAGCATCAATACAGATGGATCGCCAACTTTAGATCAATGCACGAAGAGGCTTTGAGGCCTGTGATGCAATTGACTTTAATTTGAGTTCATTTCCAGATCCAATGAAGCACTACAGACATCCAAGAGCGACTGAATGGGGTGTTTCTGTTGCTGGAGCTAATTCCTGCTCCAGAAACTGGCCTGGGGTAATGCCTGCTCCATTACGCCACTCCAACTGGCAGGCAGAGAGCACTGTGTTTGCTTATTAATAAACCATCGGCATGGTTTGACGTCACAAAGTCATTCTGACGCACAAGTAAACAAGCAGCTAGGGACAGTATCTGGCCAAACAAGGTGCAGAAGAGCAAACCGGCGTGCAGATGAAGGCTTTTGTATTACATCCCTTTAAGGATATGACGAGCATGCTTTGGAATAACCCAGTTACCAAAGGCCATAATTAGAAGCTCTCTAAAATGAAAAAACCCAAGTCGTGTTCCTGCAGTACCTGTTTCTCGTTGGCTGTCGGGAGGTACTGGTCTTTGAGCTCAGCCATCACAAAGCATTTGTAGGGCTGGTTGTTGGGCACAGGCCGATTGTAGAAGCCGTTGTAGATCTTCTCGTCTCCAAGGGTGAAGGTGTCGGGCAGCGAGGGCAATTTGGCAGCGATGTATGGCCTGGACAAGTCAGAGTGACGCCGCACCCGCTCCAGGAGAGGACTCTCACTGGCCTCCAGGAGCTGAGGGTCAGACAATGAGGAGGATAAGACGGAAAGCAAGTCTGACTACTCGTTCAACTCTACTGGTTATACCGCAAAGACATGATCAGCTACTGACGGTTATGACCTCTGTATGACTCACCTCATCAAGCTCCATCTCATCAGGGTTATCCCAACTGCGGGAACCGGGCACGACCACAATGTAATACCACCTGCATTAGAGAAAGAGAGCGAGAGAGACAGAAAGAGACAAGAGCATCAGCCCACCAGTCCAGACTTGAATCAACTCACCCTCAAGGTCTCTTTCTGTGTGAAGCACTTCTCCACCACTGCACTGATAATTACAGGTAGAAATTGTCAGGTTCCTGCTCATTTTAGGTGGGAATGAAATAATAAAACAAGTCGTCTTGGCAGGTGATGAATGCAGTCCATCGTTACTTCCTGCGCAGCCTCAAGCGGCTGTTAAATTTAGTGGTCTAGACTGGTTGTGTTTCTTCTACATCTGTTTTTGTTTCGCATTTTTCCTAATAAATATTTTATGCAAATAAAAATGAGGAATTATCAATATGATTCACAATCCATCCATTCACCTCTCTGCCTTGCAGTCTGACCATTTATCCATCTTTTCTATTCATTCCCACCCATCAATCACTATCATAACATCAAAAGTCCATTAATGCAAGCTCCCACGGGTGAATGGATGGATAGACAAAGGAATGGACAGAATTTCTTGATCTCTGAAGGTGATGGATGGATGGATTGATGGATGGACTTTGCTAATCCCTGAGTGTGGTGAATGGCTGGGTAGATAGGCTCTAATGGTCCCTGAAGATAATGTATGGATAGGATATTTCATTGGTGGATGGATGGATGGATGGACTTTGATCCCAGAAGGTGATGGATGGACGGACAGATGGGTGATAATGATCCCTAAAGGTGAAGTATGGATGGACGGATGGACGGATGGATGGATGGATGGATGGATGGATGGATGGATGGACTTTGCTAATCCCTGAGTGTGGTGTAAGGATGGTCTGTTTTGTTGGATGGACGGATGGATGGATGGATGGATGGATGGATAGATGGATGGATGGCCTGTGCTGATGGACTGATATACAGTAATTTCTTAATTCCTGAAACTGATGGATGGATGGATGGATGAGGATGGAAAGTGTTGTGAATGGCTTGGTAGATAGGCTCTAATGGTCCCTGAAGATAATGTATGGATAGGATATTTCATTGGTGGATGAATGGATGGATGGATGGATGGATGGACGGACAGATGGGTGATAATGATCCCTAAAGGTGAAGTATGGATGGTCTGTTTTGTTGATGGATGGATGGATAGATGGATGGACTGTGCTGATGGACTGATATACAGTAATTTCTTAATTCCTGAAGCTGATGGATAGATGGATGGATGGATGGATGGATGGATGGACTTTGCTAATCCCTGAGTGTGGTGAATGGCTGGGTAGATAGGCTCTAATGGTCCCTGAAGATAATCTATGGATAGGATATTTCAATGGTGGATGGATGGATGGATAGACTTAGCTGATCCCAGAAGGTGATGGATGGATGAACAGATAGATGGACTGTGCTGATGGACTGATATACAGTGATTTCTTAATTCCTGAAGCGGATGAATGAATGGATGGATGGATGGATGGACTTTGCTAATCCCTGAGTGTGGTGAATGGCTTGATAGATGGATAGGATATTTCATTGGTGGATGGACGGATGGATGGATGGATAGATGGACTTTGCTGATCCCAGAAGGTGATGGATGGATGGATAGATGGATGGACTGTGCTGATGGACTGATATACAGTAATTTCTTAATTCCTGAAGCTGATGGATGGATAGATTTTAGGAACTGACTGATGCCTAAAGTAAACGGATGAATGGGCTTCACTGATGCCCAGACAGGTAAATGCATGAATGGTTGATTGGGTGGATAGATTGAACTGATAGGTTTTCTTGTTCCCCAAAGCCTCTATCAATCTATTCATCCATCCCTCCATCTATCGTTTCTGGGTAACCACTGCTAGGCAAACTTGCTCTAATTCTGTCTGTTTTTGTGCGGTTCTGATCAAGCCCGAGTTCGTGAGCCCTCTGGCGAGCTACGGGGTCAAGGCTTTAATTTCTCCAACATCTGAGATCAGAGGCACTGCGAAAAATCAGCCCCAGGAGCGACAAAAAACCCTGAGACTGAGAGTGAACTGAGCATGTGCGAGTTGGTAGAAATCCCGTATCAATCAGCAGCACTCCGAACCGTCAATCCGCACCAGGCCTTTCTCATCCACAACACACAGTTAATCTCCTTCCCAATCAGAACGAGCACTCAGGAACACAATTCCCGTCTGCTCTGGGGAACGAAAGAGCGCTACACTTTCTCTCATTCTCTTTCCATCTGGGCAGCCCGGCCTCAGACAGCCAGGGGTCGGGCGGAAGCCTGGTAATGTTGCGGTTCGACCAAAGTGACTTTGCCCTCTTTCTTCGAGAACACGGACACTTCTCACAGCTCTTGGTGGGAGGGAGCTGGAGGTGGGCATTTTTTCCATCTCCATGACCTCTCCATTCATAAAAAAATCCAGGGTGGTAAATGATATATGAATATGATACCTTCTTCCTTGTCATGCATAAATAATTACAGCACATTTAACTGGAGCAGTAAATCAAGGGCCTTCGTCCAAACGCAGGCGCTTTAGTGGAGAGCACTTATTTGTAATGGCAGGCTTTATGCGGTGAGGAGTGTTCGAGGAGGAGCGAAACGGCACAGCTTTCCATGGAAGCCGAGACTGAACCCAATGCAAGGGGCAGCCAATGGAGAACTGTTCAAATCTCTGTGGATGATTTTAACCTTTATGAATATGGAGCTATTACATACTTAGCTTCAGTTTACATCCTGCACTGACGGACTGGAGTCCGGACCTAAGGGTTAAAACGCTCGCACATGCTTCTGCAGAGAGCCAGAGAGAAGTCAGGACATTTCTTTAGCCCTGCCGAGGACCTCTCTCCTCTCGGGTCTCGGGTCTCAAAGTCCAGCACTTTTAACATGAGGGTCATTCAGAAAATGGTGGTTTGGATGTGGATATTAAAGCAACAGGTTTGCTGGAAAATGTCCTTCTCATGAAGGAGCTGACGAGAGAAAAACCGCTGAAATGACCAACAGGCCCGACCTCTAAACGCTAAAGAGCCTCTGAGTGTCTGAGTGCAGCATAATGACAGGATGAGGGGAAAAGTGGACGCTGAAAGGATGACAGTATGATGGCATGATGGTAGAGCTTTTAAGGAAAGAGAAGAACCAGACAGAGAAAGGGGAACGAGGGAGAAGAGAGAGAGAAGGCTGCAGGGAAAGGAGTGAGGGGAAAAGAGACAGAGAGAGAGGAAAGAGAAAAAAAGAAGAAGCAACATAGAAAAAAACAGAAGAACAAAAAAAAGAGAGAAAAAAGAAAGAAAGTGTGAGAGGAAGAGACTAAGAAGGAGAAAATCTAATTGAGTAAAAGAATGAGAGAAAAGGAGGGGTAAAAGAAAGAGTTGGCAAAGGAAACAGAGAAAGAGCAAGTAAAAAAGTGAGTGAAACAAGCAATCAGTGAAAGACAGAAAAACGAGAGTGTAAAGAGAGTGAACGAAAAAGTGAAAGAAAAGAGAAAGTGGGCGAAAAGAACAGAGCAGGTGAAAGAAAACGTGCAATGGGAGTTGGTGAAAATGCTGAGTGATCGAAAGAGTAAGTGAAATAAAAGAGTGAAAGAAAAGAATAGAGTGGGAGAAACAGTGAAAACAAAGAAGAATGGAGGAAAAAGCATGTGAAAGAAGCACAGGAGAAAGAAAGAGCAAGCCAAAGAGAGCGAAGGAGAGGAAAGCAGCTGGAAAGTGCTGAGCTGGCAGAAAGGAGGTGGAGTCTCATTCTCACGTTTAGACAGAATAATTACAGTGCAGTTGTGAGGGGGGGTTTTATTATTACATGGCAACCGCAGGTTCACTGCCCTGACCTGGTCTGCAGACTTTACTTTGGGAATGAATCAGCGTTTGTTAAAGGATTTAGGAGATCTGAATCCACTACAGGAAAGATCCGGTAACTGCAGGAAAACAGGAACGTATCTGCTGCTACAGCTGCGGCTGGACATCCACACTCAGGGTCCTCGGGGAACGGTTTCATGCATAACAAAACCATTCTGCTCTACAGCTTCTCATTAGCCTGGATATATAACTCACTCTAAATGTAGGCACTGGTATATAGGTTAAGCTATACGCTGTTAGTGAGTATCTCAGTGAGATTACAGCGACTGACCTGACAGGGGTTGGGGTGAGCACTCTGGGCAGGTTGATGATGAGTTTTCCGGCTTGGTCAGTTTTCACCGGGATGGGTTGGGTCTTTAGAAGGTCTGGGGCAGTGCGGATGGACACCTGCTGCTGAAGCCCCCCAGCACTGTTCCCTCTGCTCATCAGAACGAAGGAGTAGTTGGTGTCGGCACTCAGCCCTGTGATCAGCTTCCTCTTCATATTGCCCTGGACCTCCACACTCTGCTGGTTATACAGGATCTACAGGAGAGGAGATGCAGGAGGAGGAGGAGGAGATACATTAAAGTGATGGTTTAAAGCAGAACCATATTAACACAGCTTCAGTAGTCGATCAGTCAGGACATACAAAACCACAGACAGGAGTCAGGCTTCAGGATGACTAACAGAGATTCCTGAACATCTCCATATGAGCTGGGGCAAGCATGGTATGCTATGGCATGCAGTGTGCATGATGCTAATAGTGGGGGGTATAGAGTGTAGTAGCTTCAAACGTTGGAAGAAAAGTGATTTTTCACCAAGTTAATTTAACCATATATGATCAAAGGGCATCATACATAAGTCTGGGGAACACTGGAAACTAAACTGCTACTACTTTTTCCTGGGAAGCCTAGCGTAATTCCACTCCAGTCAGGGCTCTGATGTGATGGTATCCCAATCAGAACCTTTGTAATCCAGTTATGAACTTTTTCAGTCAAGGCTTGTTTTCTTTGTTTTCTTCAGAGATGATCTATCCATCCATTTCTCCGTGTTGAAAAGTACCATGGCTGTTAGCAGGCTGGAGGTTAGGGAACCAGCCTGCTAACCAGAGGGTCACCGGTTCGATTCCCTGAACCAGTAGTAACAACTATAGTGCCCTTGAGCAAGGTACCTAACCCCTAGTCAGTTCCCAGGCACCGTGGCTGCCCACCGCTATGGGCAAATTTGCCTACCTCCCCCTAGTGTATGTGGGTGTTTCATTCCACGGATGGGTTTAATGCGGAAGAGACAAATTCCTCTGTGTGTGAACACAAATGGCTCAATAACACTGTACTCAAAGAATGACTGGCTTCACCTACATTAAATAAGCCGTCCACTGGCACCCTGAGTGGAGTCTGTCAACACCTGAGAGGCTGTGTAGCAAACTTCCCGACTTGTCAACGAAACAACGCTACCCTTCCGTCAAAGTCTCTAGCATGCAGCGTTCCCAAGACATTTATTTGCATACAAGCCCTGAGAGAGTTAACAGCTAACTAACAAACATCACAGTGCTCACACCCAAACAGATTTCAAGGCTGTGTTTCTTCCTGATGCAGCCACCATACTGCTGCACCAGAACTTCATCCACAGAGTATTTGGAAAGTTGAACAGCGCTCAGAAACCTGAACTTTTCGATAGACGGCACCTCCTATAATGCATAAGACTCCTGCGGCCGCAAGCGCCTTTAAATGTCATGCAGAAGTCAATGGCATTAGCATACTGCTCTGTGTCTGCACACAGAAGCTAGTGAAGATGGAAAAGGCTCGCTGTTCCTCTGTATGTCTGGCCCACATGCTTATTACAGTAAAGGGATTATTGTAATGGACTGCATGGTGAAGCCACACAGACTGACTGTCCAAACGGATGGAATGAGACCGCTCCAACAGGCTTTCCACAGCAGGAACGAAGCGGCTCGTAGATTCCTTCAGACACAAGCCAATTTGCGGGGTTAGCCCTAGTTTAAACGCTTGTCCTGCGGTGAAACGCACTCATCTTCTTTCATAACGTGACGGCACTGCACTTACACTGATATGTAAACAGTGTAATCTATACAGAATGTTCCATCACTGTCCACAGAAAAAATAGTATCTCCAAAACGGCAGCTTTACAGGAGAGGCCAAAAACGTCAGTTCATTTGAATGTAAGTCAATGGAACCAGACTTGTTTTCCAAGCAGTTTTGGGCCATTTCTGTTGGCTCATCCATCATGAAACTTTCACCCAGTGTAAACAGCAGCTGCTGTGTTCAAATGATGCATAAAAGTAAAAAACAACAAAAATGAAAATA
Organism: Prochilodus magdalenae; assembly: GCA_024036415.1. Taxonomy (NCBI): domain Eukaryota; kingdom Metazoa; phylum Chordata; class Actinopteri; order Characiformes; family Prochilodontidae; genus Prochilodus; species Prochilodus magdalenae. Next base: position 17,254 of record JAMWET010002212.1, on the reverse strand, counting down.
CATGGTTATTTTTTTTGGACAGTGACAGGATATAAAATGAAGCAGCCATGTGAATGTGGCGGCAGAAACCAGACATCTACCCGTAAACGGTTCAGCGTAGAAAGTTATTACATAGAATGCAATAAATATCCTGCTTAATATCTAAAATTATTATAGGTTTTAATAAGGTTAATAAGGTTTTAGCTTAAAATGCACTTCACTAATCAGTTCACAGTGGCAGGGTCCATGCAGGCAAACTCGTCCCCAAAAAAAACATCCTATGTTCAGACTTTTCCACAGTTTTACCATCATTAAAATTTCCATTTAAACACTTAAAGACACATGTGGGTTCACTGGTGGTTTTGTGGAGCAAATAAAACGGGGTGTATTTGTGTTGTGGACATGGTGACTCTGTTTACATCTAGATTAAACAGCAATGGTATTCCCATTTAAACAGAGACAAAGGCCCTGAATGGTGCTGCTGCAAATCCCGAAGTAGAAGATGGGGCTTCTCAGCAGTCGCCTCCTAATCGCCAAGCTGGGAATTAGAGCAGGATCTGGCTATTCCAGCAAATTGTCTTTTATAGAAGGCCGTAAAAGAGAACATTAAAGACAAACAATCCTCACTTTAACTCGCCCAACGCATTTACATATCCTGAATCCTCTTTAACGTCCCATTTCCTCCAATTCTGGGACACGACAAAGCTCCTACCTTAAAAGGCACTTGGGATTTGAAGTTTTCTGGCAGCTCCCAGGTCAGAAGAACTGAGGTTTTCATCACGGCTTTCACGCCAAAGCTTGTGGCGAATGCTAGAAAACAGAGGAGACACAACACAGGTGAATAGAAACCACACACAGTGCAATCTACAATGCTGGTTCATTAACACATATCTAGTTACTTATTTTTACAATAGAATTTAATTGTTTTCCACTCATATTTTCATGGCCCGCATTTTTGTATGGTCATATTTCATTTGAATTAAATTTATTTACCATGATCATTCCAGCGTCAGTCCAACGTTTCAATTTTACATTACTATAATTTCATGAACTATTTAAGCTAAAATATGTAAGATACTGTATAGATCGTTTATACGGGTTTTGTACTAAAGCTTGCTCTGCCAGTTCAAATGTTGCTTTATTTAATGCTAGGTTTGACACACAGAAAATAAAAAATAATAATTTAAAACTGAAATTTAAATTTAATTTATGGCATGCCACAGATTTTGCCACATCGTATGTCAATTTTAGGCCAAATCCAGCAAATACACAGTAACTGTGAACTAAACTGTCCTCTCCGCAGGGGACATGTTTACTCATTCTCACTTTAGAACATTAACAAAACCTGGAATTCGGCCAGGGGCGTGCAAACTTTTGCACATGACCGTACCCACGGAGGATACCTCGAACTGCCTTAAAACAGACGAGGGAGATAAGTGGATTTTTCATCTTGTGATGCCTGACAGCACGTTTATCACGGTGTTAATAACAGTGTGGACAGATGCCTACGGTGCGCTGTGCAGGCGCGACGCTGTTTAATAGGACTCGCTGTTCATTTCTCAAGTTTTGATGCTGTAGACGTAGCAGCACATCTGCTGTGATAAAAACAGCAAACTGAGAGATTATCATCAGTAATCTCTAACACGCAGGTTAGATAGGAATCTATGCGCGTGAGGGGAAAACGCACTGACGTTGTGGCAATCTCCACTGCTCCTACAGAAGTGACCGATAGCTAGCTGCTGATAGAGACCACCGGATATTAAAGGAACAGTTCAGTGTAAAATCTCGTTTGCTCAATTTACCCCTTAGTCCAAACGCAGCTGATCATCCGAGACAAGCTTGCTTCTTTAGTTTCCCACCGGAGCTGCGAGGCTATTGTAGATAATTACCGATTATTATAATAGACGCCAATTACCAGCCCTAAATGATCACAGTTCCCTCAAACCATGTGACGACTTGATCAGTTTGATGATTTCGTCTATGCAAAAAAGCTCACCCGAGAAAAATGAGTCACCTATGACTGAGCCGTACCTAATAGCAGGTGATATCTCCATAAGCACAAATAACAGCTGTGATGCAAAGTGCCTCTGGATGTAGGCCACGTCAAGGTTCAGACACTCCTGCATCAAAGAATTGCACAGCTGGGCCAGATTTGGTGGATGCCTTCCCTGCCATAATTCCCTGTAGACTTGGACTGTAGCCACTGCTGGTAGACCTGTATGACCGTACGCTTCCATACACCTGCAGATTCAGCTACTTCCTTCACACTATGGTCTTTGGCCACGCCCACATACAGTCACTCCTTTTAGCCAATAATTAGCATCTGCTCTGAAGCCATTTTCCACACATGGAACTAGACAATCCCTGCACTGTAGCACCTCTTCCCAATCTATGGATCCTGTCACTCACACCCTGCAGGTATTTATAGCACCATTATCCTAGTGCAGTGCCATCTGCAGGAGCCTGAAGTTACTACCACCTTAAACTCTGGGCGTTTTTTGGGTAGGTAAGCTTAGATAACAGGCCTAGAATACTTTATTGTGGTGTGAGGCTTTATGTGAGTTGATTTAAGAAGTTGGCTAATGCTAATTTGTGCCCCTTCAAATTTCCATTACTTGTTAGCGCTACTGGTTTCATAGCTACTGGTGAACTGGGACACCAAACGTGTATTAGCTGATGAGGTGAAAACTGAGCAATTATGATTTCTTACCAAGATACCGCTTAAATCATCATAAAGTAATTAATATGCTCATTCTTCTCCATAAAAACACTGACCAGGAGACGTGGACATGGTCCTGCTCTGGATGCTAGGGCTGATGGGTCCTCCGCCTTTACTGGTGAAAGCCTGGACACGGATGTCGTATGTTGTGTCCGGTTTGAGTCCGTGGATCATCATGTGTGTATCCGCGGTGCGATTGGTGTTGTTTTGCTGGCTGTTTATGTCTCGGTAGACCACCATGTAACTGACTATCCGTCCATTCCGCTCTGACAGGGCCGGCGGCTCCCAGGTCAGCCGCGTGGTGGTGGTGGTCAGCCCTACCACGCTTAGGTTCAGAGGAAATCCGCTCGGTACTTCCTCCTGTGTGCCAATTTCTTTCACGTGCTCCTCTCCAGTGCCGGCGCGGTTGCACGCACTCAGACGGAAGTTGTAGGTGGCGCCCTTGTACAGCCCCGTGACGGTGTAATGGTCGTCTGTGCGCTTGAAATCGTGTACGGTGTAGGCTTCTTCTTCCACTCGCTTGTAGCGCAGCTTGTAGCCCACTAGTTCCCCCACCATTTCTTTAGGAGGCTGCCACTGGATGAGCGCCGTGTTGCCTGCCGTGATGCTGATGATCATGGTGGGCTTGCCAGGCACTGTGAAAACAGGACAAAGAAGACAGCACTGAAGAGAGAGCCAGAGAGAGCTGAAATGAACTTGATAAGTCATACCTGGTTTTATTGCTGTGTAACAGTGTCACTGACCACATAATAAAGTCTATTAGAGATTACCGAACAACCTCCCACAGTTTGAGCGCAGCATGTGATCATTTAGACACTCATTTAATACCACGTTAGAGTTGGGTTGGGGCTGGAGGTTAAGGAACCAGTCAAGTTCTCAGTTCGATTCCCGGACAAGTGCCCTTGAGCACAGCACCTAACTCCTAACTACATCCTGGGCATCATGAACAGGACTGCCCACTGGTCCAGGCAGGTGTGTTCACTGCCCCCTAGTGTGTGAGTTCACTACTGCACTTCACACATGGGTTAAACATAGTTTACCAATTCCTCTGTGTGCAAGCACAACGGGCAAATAGTCTAATGCTAATACTAAATCTAATTCTAATTCTAACTGACTGGTAAAGCTAATGACTTTTTAATCACTAGCTATGTTAATTTAGTAGCCGAACAGTGCTGAAACACTTCAGACACCAATATTGTCTTGGTAGATAAACTACACTTGGATAAAAGCATAAAAAATGTATTAAATATGATTTTTTTCACGACTATTCCAAAAAGGACATATAAACACTTCATATTCTGCTGTTCTTTAAGTTAAATTCCCAATTTGTTTTGCATCATGTGAAATACAAAACACACACTCCAAGATTATAAAGGTGCCATATGGTGTAGCATACGGACTAATTTAAACTCCATTATGTAGCCATAGCATGTGATTAGCAATATATCAGCATGTGTATATGTGTTTAGGCTACTATTTCTAAATTATTACATGTTTAAATAAAGTCATTTAGAGAGATTTCTACAGAAACCTACCAAACAGAAACCTTAAATTATCCATCCAGTATCCAAGTATCCATCCATCCATCTATCTATCTATCCATCCATCCATCCATCCATCCATCCATCCATCCATCCATCCATCCATCCATCCATCCATCTATCTATCCATCCATCCATCTATCTATCTATCTATCTATCTATCTATCTATCTATCCATCTATCCATCCATCCATCTATCTATCTATCCATCTATCCATCCATCCATCTATCTATCTATCCATCTATCCATCCATCCATCTATCTATCTATCTATCCATCTATCCATCCATCCATCTAATTCACAGAGGATATTTTACAGTGGTGGTGATGGGAACCAGACCTCCACCTCTAATAGCTCCCTCACATGAAGTTATTGCAGGAAATGGTTATGCTCAGACATTGTTTTACAGTAGGTTTGGGAAGGTGTTAGCCTAAAACATCCAACTGATTCATGGGACAGGGTGTATGGCAAAATATGCCCTCAAAGACAGCATATGATTTCAGATTTTCCATTATTATACCATCATCAACACTCCATATAAGGAAGCCACGTGTAGGTTCACTGGTAGTTTCCAACAGTAAAGAAAATGCATATTAGTGTCGTAGACATGATGACCCCTCATTCCCATCACCACCACTTTAATGAAATCCCACCAAAACCTCTCTGAAAGACTCTGTTTACATCCCAACCGCTGAACTACACAGTCACTTCCAAAATTTCATCAGGATTCCCTTTAATTATGTGCTGCCATGTTCGGATCTGTACCTGCTCCAGTGGTTTTGATGACTTTGGCTTTGCTGCGAGCTCCGTCCCCTTTGGTGGTGTAGGCTGCAACGGTGACGGAATAGGACGTCTCTGAGAGCAGCCCGGTAATGATGGCCTCCTGTTAAAGAGAAAACGTATTAGCCCCCCCGACAAAACCCATGACGCCAAAGCCCCCCCACTCGGCAACCACCACGGCATATACACCCCCCTTCATCAAACCAAACATAAACGCTTCACCCTTTCCACACACGCCTGAATTTAAAACCATCAGACTTTTCAGTTTTAGAAATCGCCCATTCAGTGTTTTTCCAGAGGCTGGAGTCTCTGATGGCTCTAAAGGCAGAAGAAGAAGAACACTCTTCAAACCAGACCGAACTTTTCCAAGCAGCAGAGAGAGGAACCAGAGCAGCATGGACCATCTGTGTCAGAGTTTTGCTTGTTCAGAGGACATAAGGAACTCGTCTCAAACTGTAGTTTGGATCTGAAGGCCATTTTATTCAGCACATGTTTATGTATCAGTCAATCAAATTGAACTGAACCGCAGTGGAATTTGAGATTTCATGATCGTTTTTTTTTTCTTTATTTATGTTATCCAAAAAACATAACCAACGGCACTAAAAACTCTTCTCCCCAGATGACTGATGCGCAGCGTAAGGCTCCAGGTTAAATCCAGAACACTCAGACTGGAACTGAGTTTAAAATGTCCTCTTAAAAAAGCAATTTGGTATTCAGTGAGCAAACTCCCTTCAGCAGAAGGAAGCTTGATCATCTCATTTCTGAACACTGACACGTGTGGTGGTGGAGAAGAAGGAGGAGAAATCTGGCAGAAAGCTGGAACAAAGGACAGCAGAAAGAGCGCAACAGAAAGCTTAGCACACAGCACACGCAAAGGCCAGCACGCACTAGACAGATGAATAAAGAGGAAAGGCAACGGTGATTAAAGTCAGACACTATGATAAGAAACACACCTGCAATGCTGACACAAACACACACACACAGGTAACACCCAAACCGATATATGACCTGGTTAATTACATAGGAAATGTCAACTTCAATCATTTAAACCCCATTAAGAGCCCACGTGTTAAACTGCATTTACTTCCTGCTTCCTGCTACTATCATTTCACACATAATGAAATATCGCTGAATATTATATCATAAGGTCACATGTAAACCACCTGACCATAAAAGGCGGACTTAATTAGGTACCTAAACAGCAGGGGGAGACCATGCTGCATGGAAGTCCTGTGTGTGTCACGTGTAAGTACCTCAAGTCTAATCCTAAACTGAACTCTAATTCCAAGAACCAAATCATTTTCTCGGTCCTGTATGTTAGTTTCCTCTGAGGCCGTTTCAGTCCTCAATAAATGATAAAAACAAGCAAGAATACACACACAGACACACACACACACACACACACACACACACATACATACACACACACACACACACACACACACACACATATACATACATACATACATACACACACACACATACACACACACACACACACACACACATACACACATACATACACACACACACACACACACACATATACATACATACATACACACACACACACACATACACACACACACACATACATACACACATACATACACACACACACACACACACACAAACAAGCACACACACACTCACACACTCATACACACACACACACACATACACACACACACTCATACACACACACACACACACACACACATACACACACATACACACACACTCATACACACACACACACACACACACACACACATACACTCACACACTCATACACACACACACACACATACACTCACACACTCATACACACACACACACACACACACTCACACACACACACACATACACACACAGAGTCACAGACACGCAGATGGACGGATGAACAAACGGACAGCAATGTGTGACAGAGTAAACGGATGAATGAACGAACATCAGCCAACTCCAGATAGGCGGTCTAGCTCACTAGCTGGTGGTTCTGCTGGGTTTAGCTCGCTACGCTTCTCTGACTCTAAAACTGTCTTGTGTGGGCGGGGCAAGAGACGTCAGGTTTACAGAAGCGTTCCCCAAGATTAAGACCCCCCAGTTTACTTGGAGAGGAGAGGAATATGCTGAAATACATAGGTTCTCATAAGGTGTAAAAGGAACAATATGAACTTATTTAAAATATAAACTAGAAAAGAAAACTCAGATTTGGGTTCCCATCCGGCTTTAAAACATGCCTCCACTGTGGGGACCGTGTTGCGAAAAAGTGTCCACAGCGTGAGTGTATGAACAAGTTTTGGTCCCCACAATGTGGCATTAAACCTGGAACACACACACACACACAATTTATCCTAAAGCCGGATGAGCTCCATGTGACTTATCCTTTTTATCTTCTATAATTAAAGTTCAGTGTTCTAATTATAGCGCTACACTTCCCGGCCCGAGCAGACTGTGTTTAAAGCGGTCCTTTTATTTAAATATGGGTTACTTGGATTGGTGACGTCTCCCACATTGTCTCTAATGACAGAGATGAAGGATAATGTGCTAATGATCGGAACCAGTTTTAAATGTGCGGAGGTATTTTCATTGCTTCAATCGTATGGAATTACTTTAAGTGCGGTGAAGGGAAGGGTAGGAATAACTCAATCACATCCCTCTTAAAAACGGCTCTTATCACCCTTGCAGACTTGTGAACGACAACAGAACTAATTAAGCTGGCTCTGATTTAAATTTAAATATTTTCACTAGTTTGAATTTCATGTATGGCACTTCTGAGGCTAAGATGTGTCGTTTTACCACATAGCATCTCACCTGCCTGTTCTGTTTAGAGATATTTGCCTCAGAAAGTCAACATGAAGTCGTGAATGTGTACGTAAACTAGTTAAACTGAAAACTAGTAGCTAACATAGCTAATTTGTTCAACCAACGCTACCGCTAACTTCCAATCTCCATATCAGTTACCTCATTAGAAGCAATGAGTAAGATACATAGCTTTTCTAGACTTCCTTAAACAAACTTAATTCCTTAAAAGCTGATCGCTAGTACTGTTTTTAGCTAAGCCACATATTTTGGTCCATGTTTTAGATAATCATGTGGATAACAATTATGTCAAAAACCACATAATTAAGAGTTTACTGAACAGTCTTAGAGGCTTTGAGATTGGCCAGATGCTTATCCACCGTTTTTGGCTACATTAGCCTTGTAGCTAACAAAACTAAAAGGAGCATGTTTCAGACTTCAAAAATGTTTTGGTGTATTTGGACTCAGATGGGATCTAAATACCTAAAGCCCTGCTGCGCTGTAGCTAGCATCATACATTTGGTTAACAGCTTCTATTCATTGTTAGCCATGTTAGCATGACATCATACATTTCGGAAAAAAATGTGTAACCATGTTAGCATGAAACCATACATTTGGCTAACAGATGCTATTCATTGTTAGCTATGCTAGCATGACATCATACATTTGGCTAACAGCTTTTATTTTTTGTTAGCCATGTTAGCCATACATTTCGATAACATTTTTTTGTTAGCCATGTTAGCATGAAACCATACATTTGGCCATGCATTAGATGCTATTCATTGTTAGCTATGCTAGCATGACATCATACATTTGGCTAACAGCTTTTATTTTTTTGTTAGCCATGTTAGCACGACATTATACATGTGGCTAACAGCTTTTATTCACTGTTAGCCATGTTAGCAAGACATTTTACATTTGGCTAACAACTTCTATTCAGCGTTAGCCAAGTTAGCATTCCTGCCTATTCATTTAAAAGGCATGTTTGAGGTATTAAGATATCAAGCTTCTATCCACTCTTAGCATACGCATGAGGAAATACCCAGGTTCTCTTTTCAATTCAGAGAGGCTGAGGCGGTCTGCGTTTCCCTCACAGTGCTGCGTACAGTCACACGTCATTAGAGGCTTCATTAGCGAGCTGACGCTGAGCTCGGTGAGACGGCTAGCTGATAGAATAAATAAGGTGATGGAACATGCGTGTCATCATCTGACAGTGGGCAACCTCGGTGCTGTGGAGCCGCAATTAATCTCACCACTATGGAGAGCACGAGAGTCCCATCACATCTCTGAACAAGCGATAAAAAAAAAGCATTAAGTCGTTCGCCTTTGATGAAAATGCCTGAACACAGTGCTACCTTAAAGGAAGAGTGGAGCGAAAAATAAAAGCCCCCAGCCCACAGCCTTGCCCTTTACCCAAATGTAGTCAATCAGCCGAGATACGGTGTCTGAACTTTGCTTCTTCCTGCTTGTTACAATGTGATGTATCGATTTTCACGTCCCGGTCCCGGCCTCTACTGCGTTGGTTGATTAGATCTGAGTCCAAAAAAATTCTCAATTGTCTTTCTATAGCTTTCCTTGCTATGTGAAAGAGAAGACGAAATTACAGTTATTCAATGAATTACGTAAACCGAAGTTTGGTGCCAAAGCTGTAGTCCAAAACAATGGGGCCAAAAACGTTAGTCACCCTAATACTAGCACCCTCTGGCAAAAGCCCAAATGACCCTTCATGGACACCCTTGATATGGCTTACGGATTTTATGGGGTGCTTCTTGCTATGACACCACTTGTTCATGGGCTTGTCAATCCAGACTAGCTATCTTCCTCTTAGCTGGGCAGCACAGAAAAACAGGCCAACCACTGAAACACAAAGATGTGGGTTCATAACAGGAAACACCCTACAAGTCCATATCCTATATTAAGGGTATCCAGAAAAAGCCAAGTTGGCTTTTGCCACAAGCTGGATTAACTAGCCAATGAGCCCACAAACTTCCTATTGCAAGGCAAGCGGCAGCATGACAACTAAGTAGTTTGTTCTTGGATCAAGTCTATTTAAAGCACGGGGGCCTCAGCCATTGCAGTAGATGCTTGGATCCGGACATCCTAACAAGTGGAAAAGAATGTTGACCCTTTTTACCCCTCAATTGGTGCCTCGCTAAAGAAGGATGTCATTAGGGGTCTAAGAAATTATTGAACATATCAAATATCACAATATTATGTTTGGTGACACTGAATCTGTTCTCAAAAATACTATAGATTTTTAATCAATTACTACAATCAAAGATGGCCGACAGCATTTACTTTGAGTTGCGTTTAACCCCTGACCACTAGATGGCAGTACTAAGTATGGTGATCAATCATTGGCCATAAAGCACTTCCACTCCATTGTAAACAATTAGCACAAGGGTGAACTGCAAACACTAGCATTGGCCAACACACACAGACCAAAAAAAAGCAAAAAATAAATTTTTAAAAATATATATATTTATATAACTACATAAATAAACCTATCATGGGTTTACTAAAATTAAAATATACACATATATATAAACATATAACTTTGCAATATATCATAATATATGTATTCATAACCCCTGGACCATGATGTGTATCAGATCACCAGGTTCTTGCCAAGCACAGGAGCGCTTGGACATGGCAATAGCTATTACGGCAAAGCTAGTGCAGCTAACAAGTCAAAGCTAATAAACTAAAGTTTATGGTGTTCACCGAATAGCTAAATCATCGTGTACATGTCTGAAACAGTGTCAAGTAGCCTCTAGTACATATCACGTCTGTCTCAGTACTTAGTATATTAGCCTACTTAATAACAGCCGGAACTGCTGCTTAGCTCCAGCAGTAGGGGCAGCCTTCTCCGAGACAGTGTTTAGTGTCAGCAGTGTGGGAACAACATCAGGAACCACATAATAGACATTACTAAACAGCCTGACACACTTTGAGGCAAGCATTATGATTATTAGGCATTATGACTTAGCACAATGCTAACTGATGGGGTATAAAAGGTCAAGAGGTTTTTTGGAAAATTGCTGGTGGAAAATTGCCGGTGTCTACCGCAGCTAGTGCAAGAGATGAAGCCAAATTATCATATTAAATAAGTGTTTTCAGAGCTAAAGTAACTCAAGGCCAGAAGATCTCAAATTCTATTTAAAGACAAGAATGGCCCCCGTTTTCTCTCCTCCTCCTGCTCCAGTCTGTAAGCAGATTCAACTTCCACAACACCAGCTCCCTCCGTTCTACTGTCAGCGCAGGAGAACCGGGGGAGAAATATGCCAGCACATACACACACTCTGTTCGCAGTCACACGTACGGACTCTCCTCCGCCTGCAGCTGTCTTTCTCATCCTCACCTATCCAGCTCACCCAGTACCTTCATGATAACCATAATATTCCCTTATTTACTGGAACACTTTAGTGAACCAAGTCATTCGGAGCGGTTTGGTGCAAAGCACTCCGGTCTGGAGAGATGTAGTCAGAAATGGTGGTGGTGATCCAGCTCTTAAAGCTCCCTCACCGAAAGTCCTAACATGAAATAGTGATGAACAGCGTCGATATGGTATTTAAGTGCCACTATAAGTGAAACACGGTATTTAAGTGCCAGGGATATAACCAGCATCTAGACAGATACGGCATTAATATGGCAATTAGGGGCGAGTATTGCTGATATTATGAGGGTATGTTATTTAGGTGCCAGCATCTATGCCAATACAGTATTCAAGTGCCAGCATCTGTGCCAATACAGTGCCAGTTCGGGCAGTGATGTAATATAAGACCCAGTATTGAAGCAGATACGGAATTTATATGGCAGTTATGCGTCAGTACTGGTGCTGATACTGGTAAGCTATGTAGGTGCTAGGCTCGGCACTGATAGGGTACTTAAATGCCAGTGTCAGTGCCAACACAGTATTTATGTTCCAGCGTATGTGCCAATACAGTATTTGGCAGTGATATAATATTTCAGACCCAGTTTTGAGGGAGATACGGCATTTATATGGTAATTAGGGAATTACATTTATGGTATTTAGCTGACGCTCTTATCCAGGACGACTAACAAGGGTATTCATATTACAGATGGGCCAGTGTAGTGTTAGGAGTCTTGCCCAAGGACTCTTATTGGTGTAGCACAGCATAGTTACCTAGACTGGGAATCGAACCCCAGTCTCCCACAGACAGTAGCTTCCTGGTGGGTAGTGGTGTTATCCATTGCACCACACCAACCACCGTGCCATGCCCACATATGCGCCAATATAGTCTTTAGGAGCCAGTATTAGTACTGATACTGGCATGGTACTAATGTGGTCGTATCGGCACTCATACGGTATCAAGTGCCAATATTTGTGCCAATACAGTATTGAGGGCCAGTACTGGTGCTGATACTGGCATGCTATTTAGGTGCTGGTATCTGCACTGATAGGGTACTTAAGCGCCAATACCTGCGCCAATACTGTAGTTAGGTGTTAGTAGTGGTACTGATACTGGTGCGGTATTTAAATGCTAGTTTCGGTAGTGGTATTTCAGTGCTGATACCAATACGGTATTTGCATGGCAGTAGCTGCACCAATATCACATTTAGTTGTGATATCAAATTTTTGCCACCTTAATACGGTATAAGTGCCGGCACCATTACTGTCTGTTAAGTATTATGTTTTAAAAGTATTAAAAGCCAGTTTTGGCATCATGCCACTCACTTTCGGTATCGCTGCTAATACCAACGCTTTAGTACAGTACAGGTGCAGTATTGGTGCCTAAATGAAGTGCCAGTTTGGGCATCAGTGAAATGCACTTTCAAGTACAGGTGAAAAACACTGACGTCATCCAATCACACACATACTTCCTCTGTCCTTTACAGGAGATTATGAAGAGAGAGCGAGAGAGAAAGAGACACGCTTAGACACGCACAGAAAGCAAAACCACACACAGCGTTTCCCACCCAATGCTGCACACACACACACCCACACATCAGCAGCACACACTGAGGTTACTCACAGATTCCGTGGAGTCGTCAATATTCCACTGATGGAAAACACATGACAGACGGAAAGGGGGAAAATGAGTGAGAGCGGGAACGAATAACAGGAAAAAAGCATTTCTACTTTTTTCACTCATCTACTGATGAACAGAGAGCACTAAGAGTCATGCAGGCTGAGCGGAGAGAGAGAGAGAGAGAGAGAGAGAGACAAAAAACAATTTCTCCATGGAGCCTGTAGGAATAATTTCAGGGGTGAAAAGCTTGAGGTGATCCCGGAGCTGTGGAGACGACAACGGCATAGAAAGCACAAGAATCATTATCATCAATATCATTAACGACTCACCTGAGCAGCTCAAACCCGACAAACTACGGCACTACTGGAACGCATGGACACACCCACTTATGTAGTTATAGTCATATAGAGCCAGTTATGCTATTCAACCTAATGAGAAACTGTAGAACAGACTCAGCTTCAATACTTTAGTTTCTGGAGTTATTATAAATAGATCCACACTTAGGCGAGACATGCATTCGATGGAAATCGATGTGTCCAGACTTTGGATGGGTACTGTATAACTGTAGAACCTCTTTCTGCAATGCACTGCCTTGTTATAGATTTTTAGTCCGGGATTTTTGTGAAAACAATAAAAATAAATAAATAAAATAAATAAAAAAGACGCCTGTAAGGGCCACAAACTTCCATGAGACCAAACTCCACTTATGCTGCGCAATGTAAAGTGATCAGACTGCAGTCGGTATACCATGTGATCACACTGAATAAAAAAGATAGAATAAAAAACCTCGCTGCTCGGCGTGGACTCTAAACACTACAGACTTGTGAAATGCATGAATAATAATGCAGCTTAATGGGTCTGATGTGATGGAATCGACACTGCTACGGAGGGATTACTTTACTCTCTCCTGATGAAAAAAGAAAAGACTGTGAAAGTTTTCGTTCGGCTACAGGAGTGATACAAACTCTGAACTTTCTTTCTGCTCTCAGCGAGTGTGTGTGAATCCTCCGGGGATAGAAAGCCCATTTCTCAGCCGTAGTCTGCCCCCCCGAGCGTGAAATCCCATTACCCCCCGTCGCTCTGGTGACATCAAACTCTACCAGTGCCATGCATCCGGAGCTGACACACACTCACACTTGCGAGTGTGGCTCGAAACACAGTCAGCATGGAGCCAGTGTCTGGAAAGGAAGGTGCCACCACACTGATGAATCCACAGAAATCACTTTGCACGCGCCCCAATATGATTTTCTGTATTATGGCATGATGTTGTTCGTTATGCTAAAGCTACGTTTTATGATAATTTGGCGGACACAAAAACGAGTCACCTGTGACTGAAACCTACCTAATAGCGTGTAACACCTCCACCAGCAGCAATAACCGCTGTGATTGGATTTGGCATGGACTGGACAAGTTTCTGGATGTGGGCCACATCAGTGTTCAGACACTCTTACATCAAAGAATTGCGCAGTTGGGTCAAATTTGGTGGATGCCTTTCCTGCACAATTCCGAGGAGAATTCCCTGTAGACTGGGATTTTAGCCACTGCTGGTAGACCCGTATGACCGTACGCTTCCATACACCTGCAGATTCAGCTGCTTCCTCCGCGCTATGGTCTTTGGCCACGCCCAAATGCAGTCTCCTTTTAGCCAATCATTAGCATCTGCTTTTTCGAGACGTTCCCTGCACTGTACCACCTCTTCCCAATCTATGGATCCCATCACTCACATCCTGCAGGTATTTATAGCCCCATCATCCTCACACAACGTGTTCTGACGTTAACTCACCTTTAAACCACAAGTAGTCTGGTGTCCAAAGAAAAAAAGACAAGTGAGTCTGGATGTCCCAGTTTCCCCCAGTAAAAAAGTTTGAACTTGAACAGCTCTCAAGTAACACAGTTGTTGAATGAGTCGAAGGAGCCAACTGAATGTATTCCGAAGCACAACTAAGGTTCTCTTAGAGACGTCCATTTCAGTTTTCCGAATGTTTTACTGTAACTTAATCAATGCTGATGCGACATCATTCCCAGCTCTGAAATCCGACTTCCGGACTATATGGAACCTTATCACATATTTGCCTCTAACCATGGTACGCTGTTAAGTAACATTAATAGAGCTGTTTATGGTTTCCGACACTGTGTGATGCACTGTTTTCTATAAACACGGAGAAGAGCTAAAAACAGAGGTTGCAGGAATCATGAAGGCTGAATCCTGTCTAACTTCCCTGCTTATTCCAAAAGGCATTCCAAGCTGGTCTATACTGGTTTATGCTAGATTAGCTGGTTAATCAGTATAGTCTTGCCAGCTGACCAGTATACCAATACAGGAAACCCAACATGTGCTGGTGACCCGTTCGTGTTGACCTAGGCTGGTTTTCCTTGCAGGGTTCTCAGCTACATAAGCCTCAGAGCTCCAGTGCAAAGCTCCAGCCACAAACGTGCCTTGGCTGATTAACTGCGTTTGGGGGAATTTCTGATGAAGCGTTTGCTTGACAGAGGCATGGGACTTTGTTTATTTCTCATTTCCATTTGGAATGGAAGCTAACATTTTCCCAATATAGCAGCGCCGCTTCGGCACCCCCACAAAATCGCGCATCCAATCCCGCAAAATGATGGTTGGTTGGACGCTGAAGGCCATGTAAAAAGCTTCGGGCAGCGCAGCATCTCCTCCAGCGCCCAAGGCTAGATTCCCCAAAAGCTCAGTAATGATGGCTTCGCAGCGCCAGAAAAGCTAAAAGCTAAAAGGGAAACTAGCCGAAATGGGCTTGTAACCCCTCAGAGCTTCTAACTGGGCTTTTAACCTCACATGTGTGTTCAGACGTGTGCACTTAGTGATATTTATTTAATCATAATGTCCTCGCTAAGATGATGTACCGGAGCCATTTGGGCCTGAACTTGCTGACTCAGAAACAGCCATGCTGAAAGTGCCAATACACACAAATGGACCGGTGGAGGTGGCGGGGGAGGGGTGTTGGGGGCATTATAGCTCAGACACATCTATGTAGTGAAGTTGACCACCACTAGCCACCTAGCCCGCTGGAATAAACCATTAGGTCTTCTATCATCTTAAATCAGAAGGGAAAAATGAAAATGCTAAACACACCACACGATCGATGACCTCACATCTAAGTGGCTAAGATCACTGTAACAAGTGATGGCACATCATGGACGAAGTAGACGCTGGCTTGCACGGTCTCTCCTCCTTCCTCTTCACTCCTTACCAGAAGTCTCCCATTACTCTCTCCAGTGACTGGAAAGCAGTGGGAACCCTCGTGTTGCTTTTATTAATATTTCACTTCATTAATTTACTCCTAAACATGCCAGGAGCAGGCAGCGGCCGACGCTTGCCAAGAGCTTCAGCCATCAATCCATTCCAACCCAATCCCTTTCATTGGTTATCCGCCCTCAAGTGATCTAACCGCAGCAGAACCTTCAACATGATTGACCAGAGTGTAGAATACACTGTCGGGGCCACAGCACTACCTCTTCGTCCTCTCATGCTGGGTCAATGGCAGACTCGATGGTCCAGTGACTCACTAGCGCCTCCAAAGAGGTTCAAAGTGGTATTACAAGCCAATTTCAGGTCTGTGTGCTACATGACGTTCAGGCTAATGTTGCCATCATATGATCTCCATCTCCATATGATCTACCTTTTACAGCACTAGTGGGAAAGCCGGAACACACAGTACGCTTTCTCCACCTGCAGATTCAGCTACGTCCTTCACACCAAGATCTTTAGCCACGCCCACATGCAGTCACTCCATGGATCACACACATGGAACGAGACATTCCCTGCACTGCACCACCTCTTCTCAATCTATGGATCCCATCACTCAAGCCCCTCAGGTATTTATAGCCTCATCCCCCCGTACAGCGCCATCTGCAGGAGCCTGATGTTACTTCCATTAGGGTGACTCATTTTTGTCTGGTGAATGTTTTTTCACCTCTCTGTTCCTTTATTCTTCTCTTTTCACTCATGGAGAACCTAAGCCCACTCTGAGCTCCTGGCGCTGATGTTGAGTTTCCTTCAGAATCAGCGTGTGTAATATCAGCTGCTCTTTATCTGAACTAATTAAAAACCTTTTACTCGGATCTAATAGCGCGAGCGGCGTGCCAGTGGAGCGTCCTAACTGCTTGGAAAAACTGACACGCCAGCTTCTTCAGCAATACAATAAAAAGCTCATACCAAAGAATAAAGCGGCTTCAATCATCCAGCCAGGTTCAGCCAAGTCCTTTGCCTTTAAAGGCCTCATATCACCCCCCCCCGAAAAAAAGCTCAGAGCTTTGATTTTGGTAGTACCGACCACTCCTCAGTCCACCCGGCACATGACTGAATGGCAAAAAAACCGCTGCTACAGACACTGTAAGTGGACCACAGGCCCTTTTAACAGCACAGCAGTCCAGCAGCTGGGTACATCAGTACTTCAGACTCATATACGAGCGA
>JAMWET010002211.1:112500-240213 GCA_024036415.1 Prochilodus magdalenae | reverse complement strand
TTTGTTACAAGAGTCCTAATTAAGTACTAATAGAATAGAGGAAAAACACACAAGTTTAATTTCTAACCCACAATACTACCGACAGAAATTCGTTTACTCATCACTCATTCCTTCCCTAGTGTCAGCATTTTCAAACCAAACCAGCATATGCTTTGTCGCTCGGAAGCTCAACAAACTCACCATACCCCTTCGCAGGTCCACAGCAAGAACCACAGTCTACTGACCCGCGCTCGTCTATCTTTCATTTTATCGTCCCTCGTTCCTCCCAAGAGTCCCAGTCAGTTATTTAGACCACCTAACTGTTCTGTTTCGTTCGCCGAGAGGCCCAAACTTCACATACTAGATATGCGTTTTCATTACATTAATCGCTCACACCATAGCTCTGTAGGCACAGCGGTTAGCCCAGTTCTACTTCTTAATAAGCGGTGGAGTAGTAAGAACTAGGTTGAGGGTTTTGTTCCTGTACATGTTGGTCTGACAAAGAACTGCACATGCATATTTTAACCTCCCAGTAGAAGTGGACACATACAACCAGAAATTCTTGGAAAAGTTCTGGAAGCAAACAGTGCTGGAGCCACCTGTAACCTCTGTTTTAACTTAACTGTCTCAAATGCCAAAAAGGCATCCTCGTGGTCCCAGAAGAGGCTACAATTGAGTTGGTGTCATATCCCAGTTCTTCTTTTAATCATAGCTCTCATGTGGTCCTGTTAAACTAGCATATCCTCTCCCATGCTGAGGACAGCCAGCAATAACAAGAAACATCATCATCTCTTCTGGGCTTTGGGAGCTTGCGATAGCTTCTAACTGACTATCAGAAATACTTCTGTGTCCCTGCGTTATTGTCTGACCCAAATAACTACCTGCAGCTTTTTCAGAGAGACCTTATGCCCTTTTTCTGCCAGTATCTGTAACGCTTAATTGAGTCCTTGAGTGCAGGTTCAAGGGATACTCTGGAAGCTTCGCATGGTGGCATATTTTGCCTACAATAACTTCATTCTTACCCCCCCCCCCCCCCACATCTTGGCTGTTTCCAGATTCCTCAGATTTTCCAATCCAAACTACTTCAGAAGCTTCAACTCTCTGTTGTCCTCAGAATTGGTTGTAGCAATATTCGCTGGCAACCTGGCCCCTCCACCAGGCAGCCGTCCAGTGTGTACTTTTATTGTTACATTTCAATCTGCACAAAGCATCTCTTCTCAAGAGTGCAATAGGTGTATGTTCTGATACCAGTATGGCTATTGTAGTTATCAGATTTTTATAGCAGAGCTCAACTGGTTTAGTTAGAGGAATCAGCTGTTTCACTCCCTCAAACCCGATCGTCCTAGTCCATTGACCAGACATGGGGAGATGTATAGCATCTTCAGGCCGAACACAGGTGAAAGCAGCTCCGCTATCCGCCATTTCTTCCAATGATTGATTATTTATTTTCACCTCGATTGTTGGATCTCTCTCCGGCCCTGATGCTCCCACCTTACACCGCCCTCTCAGGTTCTCTTGGCCCCTGAAAGGATTCACTGGTCCACCAGATGGCCTTGTTTAGCCCCTGAATCCTCCTCTTAAGTTCCCTCCTGGCATGTTGCACTCACGAGATTCTTCAAAGTGACCAAACGGTCCACAAGTACAGCATACTTCTAAGGACGGTTGGAAATTTGAAATGAAGTCTTTTTCATTTCCCTGACCTCTTTCTTTCCAGGTCTGCACCTGACCCAAGATTGGTTGTGGATTGGTTGTGGATAAGACATAACTGGTACCACCAGCGATGGCTGGGATGACTGAGACTGGATGTAAAAGACTGTAAAATTTGAGAATGTGATCTTACTTATAGGAATCGAGGAAACCGGTTGCCTTGAAAATTTTAAGTAAGTATAACTATTATTTTCCAAGTTACGTTTACTTTTTGTCTACTACTTAACTATACTTAATACAAAGTTGAATTTACTCACTTTAGTTGACTTGTTCCTACTTTAAAAAAGCATGTAAATGTAAATTGTAAAAAGTCCTGTTTACTTAATAGGATTTAGGAAACCGATTGCCTTAGAAAAATGAAGTAAGCATAACAAAGAATTGCAAGTCAGCAAGACTTTTTTATTTTAACAAAATACCATTATGCACACCTCAGCCTAAAGAGTTTGTGGAAACACATACAATTTTACAAACAAAACATCCACATTTAAGACAACTGAGGTATTTTAAAAGTCTTAAAACAAAAGTTTTAAAATCTAAGCCTTAGTCTTTAATCTTTGTTCCTGACTTTGCTAAAGACCGGCTCATTTGGCACAGTTATGGTAACAGAAACAAATGTTCAGTGATGTTTAATGCATTTAACTAAGCTCAACGTTTCCCACTAGCCATTAGCTATAAGTGCTAAACAAAAACTAACCAGCGGCTGATAACATTGATGACTTCTGATGATCCTGAAATTTAACTGCATTTCAATGAACTGCATACTCAAGTCCAACTACTTCAGAACCTAACAACTATAGTGACCAGACAGCAAAGCTGCGACCATCTGAACTTTGAAGAGAATTTAGCAAAAATCTTTTTTCTTCTTCATTAAAACATAAAGGCAGTACATTTATACTATGACACAATACACAGTGCTCTTTCTATTTGAAAAGAGAATAGAAATCCATCTACTTTTTTATTGGGCTTATAAAATTAACACTTAATAATTTTAACACTTTAAGACTAGTGTGTCTCACAAATAAAAAACTCAAAAAGTAGGCACCAAGGTCTGTTTCTCCATTTCCAGAAGAGGAAATTAATTAAAACACTAAACTAAAAGTTTTTACTTAAACTTAAGCTAATTTAGGTTTAAGGATGGCCTTCAACCTGTATCCCTTAAATGAAACATAAGACAATACAAATCTGACTGACTGTAAATATCAGTCAGAATCACACTGTGGCTTTAAGTTGTAAATATGTAAAAACACTGAACAGTCCAATCAAGGATTTAGGAATCTGCTATCTAAATATGCCAGCCGTACATACCTGCTGCCTACTGCAAAAGTGCATTTTTCAAGCTCTGAAGTTTTTAGCTACTCCCAGGTTCAGCATCACCCTCTGACAAGTCAAAGGTGTTCTTTAGTCTTTTGGGATAGTCCAAATGAAGGTTGTAAATCAGTCCAAAAGTCAGGCAAATAGCTTGAGCGTGGCTTTCAATGTTATCCATAACGATGCTGCCTTCCAGTATGATGCCAATGCTAGATGGTTCAAGGTGCAGGGCATTTGGATCAGGTTGCTGGCTGTCTTCAGGCACAACAGTCAATATCCCAACAGGAATCTGGGTGATATCTCTGACTGCATCTGAGTCCTGCAGACAAAAATAAAGGTTTTAAATATAAGGTTAAATTTATCCTTACAAAGACCTTCATCGGTAAAACCTAAACCTTTTATGTAATACTTACAGCAAAGACTTAAAAAAATCACTGCCATCATCCCCGAGAAATACTGGGACAAAAAAACGTAGGACAGCAGTTCGCATTGCTACAACATCATGGGTCTACAAATGAGGGAAGAACCAACCAAGAATAAGCATTTTCTTTGCAAAGAAAAAAGGGGGAAAACGGGCTTTTCCTTAAACAATAATTGTGGTTGTATATGGTTTGTTATCAAAAAATCCCATTAAAACATGAAATCAAATAATGAACTGATCTACTCCAAAAGTATTGTTGGTGTTTTCACTGTCTTGTGTAACTTGTTTGTCTTTGCCATTGGGCGCCATTGTTTGGCAAAGACTATTAAAAAAGCGAGAAACATTACACAGTGCAATTAGTTGATTTGTTTTTAATATTTTTTGGAAAACAATGGTGCTCTATAACAATTCATGGTCAGTTTTCATGCAAGTAATTTGTTGACAATAACAAAGCTATAGAAAAACAAACAAATCTAAACCTTAAAGGAAAAACAGCTTATTCTAAAAGTCTTCTTCTTAAAAGACTTAATCTTAAAGAAGGGATTGGATCACCATCATAAAAAAAAGTAATAACTTTCACAATTCCTAAAATTGCTTACCTTCATTTCAACCTGGGCAAGAATCTCTGAAAGTGTCCTGCCAACAATTCCCTTCTTGGATTTAAAGACCTCAAGTAATCGTGGGCTGTGGCGGTCCAAGGACTCAAAAAAATCTTTACTTGCCACTCTTGTGAACTCTGCAAAAACCTTTCAGCACAAAACACAAAGACAGCTATAATTTGTTTTATACCACAATGTTTTGGTAGAGACAAAAGTGAACATTTTATTTGTATGCTTTATTTTATTTACATTAAATACATTTGTTAATGTACCTGCTGTTTTCTGAAAAGTGCTGGCCAGCGTTCCAACATGCGTTTCACGGGAGGCTGCTCTTCTACAATTTCTTTCCGTCTCAGAAGGTCTGGTTCATCAGCTGACTCACAAGTGCTGCATTTGGTGTCCTTTTCTTCATTTCATTTTCAAGCAATTGTCTGGAGTTTTCCAGTGCTGATGCATCCTGACCCTGTGGGAAATTGGGCAGGAAGTTTGACTCACTTCTCCTGGGTTTCTTCAGGTTTTTTGAAGGTGGCCCTCCATCTGGATTCTGCCGTGTTCTTTTGTTACTGTTGACTGACACATCTGCCATTCCACATCTAGGAAGTTTGGAACGAAGATTACCCATTTTAAATTTTAAACTATTCTTCCATCCGTGGCATCCTGTGCTTGACCCTGGCTCAGCCAGGCAAGGGTGCTTAGAAACGAGCGCCTTAGCAACTTCAGTAAAGTGTTCATCTTGTGGATAAGCAGAATACTTGTACATCTCCTCAGCAAGTTTCTGCAGGATGTCATGCTTCATGTCTCGTCACACTGACATGAGTTTGCCATCTCTCATGTAAATTTGTTTTCCCTGTCTCAGTCTATATTCAATATCCACAAAGAAAGAAGGCACCTCAAATGTAGAAGGCCACTGTTCACGCAAGGTCAACTCACTGCGAGGCAGTATCTGTGTCAGATGAACTGGCTGAAGACAGTGTACTTGAAGACATTGTGCTAGCTGAAGACAATGTTAAAAATACACTTTCCAGAGCGATAATCTTTAGAGTTGCTCTATTAGGCAATTCACTTATATCTATGAGGTTGCAAAAAGCATTGTTGAAATCTGGGTCTTCATAGTGAAGCATGAAGTCAAACTGCAGATTCAGCTGATTTTTCAACTTAGTTATGAGTTCTTCCACATTATGAGGTCTCTCACAGAGAGTTACTTTTCGTATGTCATTTTCACCAACTATTACCCTCACTGGCCAAGATTGGTCCATAGTTCTATAGGAATGAAAATAATGACATCAGCACAAAATGTAATGCTTTAAGGTAACAAATAGTTTGCCCTTCACTCTGTAAACAGACAGGGGAAAGACATCATTGAAGTCTTTCAGTTGGGTTACAAGCAAACATGAACTTTTGCAGACTTCATAAGGAACAGGGCTGCCAAATTATGCTTAAGCTGACACTGCAAGTCATCAATATTGTCAGCATTAAAATCATCATCTTTAAAATCATCTGTCTCTTCTGTGCCTCTCTGATTTTCAGTTTGAGCAACTTCTACCACATTTTCAGTATGTGTTAAGATTCCTGGTTTAAACTGCAACTTGCTGTGCATCTCCCAGCCATCATGGCTCCTGCTTTTATGGGCATTAAATGTGGTATAGACACGGGTTTCAAAATGGCAATCCTGATAGGGGCACTGGACTTTTTGGCGTATCCGAATATGTGTACGTAAATGTGAAAAAAAATCTTTTTCTGTGCATGGCTCTTCAAAGTCACAAAGTTAACACATTTTTTGTGGCATCACTAGGATTGTCATTGATCTGAGACTGCCCTGTTGATAGATGAACCTTCAGTGCATTAAAGGATTTGTTGGTGTGGCCAACGGATAACACCACTACTCACCAGGAAGCTACCGTCCCATGTGGGAGACTGGGGTTCGATTCCCATTCTGGGTGACTATGCTGTGCTACACCAATAAGAGTCCTTGGGCAAGACTCCTAACACTACACTGGCCTACCTGTAATATGATTAACCTTGTAAGTCGCTCTGGATAAGAGCGTCAGCTAAATGCCGTAGATGAGATGGATGTAAGTTCACTTATGTTATTTAAGTAAGGAGTAGTGTTAACTTTTACAGTGTGGACTTGACTCGGCTGCAGTTGTGATAGTGGTTGATTTGGTGGAGACTGACTCTGTATGACTAGTGCCTGCTTCTTCTCGCTATCCATCACCTGAATTTGATTAAGTTTCCTGAGAGTCTCTTGGTTTTGTTCTTTCTGATCATGTTCCTTCTTTTGATCCTCAGTTCACGCTTAGGTTTCACACTGGCTGCTTCCTTCTTACTTTTGGAACTTGGATTCGTCTTTATGGTTGTTTCCACTTGTCCCCTCTCAATTGTGCGGCCATCCTCATCTCTAATGTGATATGTACCCTCCTTATTTTAATTACATCTGGGTTAAAAGTCCCCTCTACTGGCCATGGTTGGTCAATTTCATGCCAACACTTATGCCACTTCTCCGATACCTTTACAATACCTTTAACCAAGAAATTATTCTTCTGTACTACATCAACAGAAATAATCACTTTCTGACTTTTTAATGTCCTTTTTAGACCATTTTTTAGAAATTAAAACTAATTACCAAATTAAACTTCTTTAAACTATTTACATTACTCCACCCCCCTTTTATTCAATAATTCACTATTTCACAACAGCCAGTAAAAACTAGAGGAATTTGCCAGCTCCAAAGGAATTGAAACCCAATGAAATAGTAAATCAAAACACTAAGTCTTAATAAATCTAGCCCAAACAATAGAACTCATATATGCAGCTCCACAGAAGAATATGCCACCAATGAATGAACTGCTCAGTCTGTTGCCAAGTTTCTCCTTTAAAGCAGACAACGTGTACACATGAAATTTAGTGGAAAGAGTTTGTAAATAAAGAACTCGCCTTAGCCTGTACATGGTGACGTCAGTGGACCTCAGTCGGTCAGGCACCGGCCAGCTGCCCAATCGTTAAGGCCCCCCCCTTATCTCTTCTTCCTCTTTCCCAATCTCACACACCACAACTGCAGAGAGGGAGAGACAGGCAGGAATCTAACACCTAGTGCGCAACAGCCCAATATGCAATTCAATATGATTACACTCATTATCTAATTATTGTCTCCATAATAGTTCTCTAAACACCTAATTATGATTTCTTCATCAATAAAGAAATACTCAGTATGTTATACTCTAAGGACATCACAAATCATCCTACACTTTATCATCACCCACAAGCCATATTTCCTCCTTTTATCTTCTCACTTATCTAGTTTACTCTTGCAGATACTCACTAAACTCTCCACTTCTCTACAAAGTCACAAAACAAAGTCAATTTTTGGGGGCTCATGGATGTTAGCCACTAGTCCCCCCGAAAGAGGCTCATAGATGTTACTTCAAAAAGCTAGTCCTCATTTTCTGAGGCTCATGGATGTTAGCCACTAGTCCCCCCGAAAGAGGCTCATAGATGTTACTTCAAAAAGCTAGTCCTCATTTTCTGAGGCTCATGGATGTTAGCCACTAGTCCCCCCGAAAGAGGCTCATAGATGTTACTTCAAAAAGCTAGTCCTCATTTTCTGAGGCTCATGGATGTTAGCCACTAGTCCCCCCAAAAGAGGCTCATAGATGTTATTTCAAAAAGCTAGTCCTCATTTTCTGAGGCTCATGGGTGTTATCTTAACAATTAACCAGAACGTCCCCCAAAAAGGCTCATAAATTTTAACAATTACAAAACAAAATCTTTCCTTATATTGTCAACAGCAACACACGCTTATACATATCACAAATCATTCTACACTTTATCATCACCCACAAGCCATATTTCCTCCTTTTATCTTTTTCCTCATCTTCTCACTTATCTAGTTTACCCTTGCAAATACTCACTAAACTCTCCACTTCTCTACAAAGTCACAAAACAAGGTCCATTTTTGGGGGCTCATGGATGTTAGCCACTAGTCCCCCCGAAAGAGGCTCATAGATATTAGTTCAAAAAGCTAGTCCTCATTTTCTGAGGCTCATGGATGTTAGCCACTAGTCCCCCCGAAAGAGGCTCATAGATGTTACTTCAAAAAGCTAGTCCTCATTTTCTGAGGCTCATGGATGTTAGCCACTAGTCCCCCCGAAAGAGGCTCATAGATGTTACTTCAAAAAGCTAGTCCTCATTTTCTGAGGCTCATGGATGTTAGCCACTAGTCCCCCCGAAAGAGGCTCATAGATGTTACTTCAAAAAGCTAGTCCTCATTTTCTGAGGCTCATGGGTGTTATCTTAACAATTAACCAGAACGTCCCCCAAAAAGGCTCACACATTTTAACAATTACAAAACAAAATCTTTCCTTATATTGTCAACAGCAACACACGCTTATACATATCACAAATCATCCTACACTTTATCATCACCCACAAGCCATATTTCCTCCTTTTATCTTTTTCCTCATCTTCTCACTTATCTAGTTTACCCTTGCAAATACTCACTAAACTCTCCACTTCTCTACAAAGTCACAAAACAAGGTCCATTTTTGGGGGCTCATGGATGTTAGCCACTAGTCCCCCCAAAAGAGGCTCATAGATGTTATTTCAAAAAGCTAGTCCTCATTTTCTGAGGCTCATGGATGTTAGCCACTAGTCCCCCCGAAAGAGGCTCATAGATGTTACTTCAAAAAGCTAGTCCTCATTTTCTGAGGCTCATGGATGTTAGCCACTAGTCCTCCCGATGAGGCTCATAGATGTTATTTCAAAAAGCTAGTCCTCATTTTCTGAGGCTCATGGGTGTTATCTTAACAATTAACCAGAACGTCCCCCAAAAAGGCTCACACATTTTAACAATTACAAAACAAAATCTTTCCTTATATTGTCAACAGCAACACACGCTTATACATATCACAAATCATCCTACACTTTATCATCACCCACAAGCCATATTTCCTCCTTTTATCTTTTTCCTCATCTTCTCACTTATCTAGTTTACCCTTGCAAATACTCACTAAACTCTCCACTTCTCTACAAAGTCACAAAACAAGGTCCATTTTTGGGGGCTCATGGATGTTAGCCACTAGTCCCCCCAAAAGAGGCTCATAGATGTTATTTCAAAAAGCTAGTCCTCATTTTCTGAGGCTCATGGATGTTAGCCACTAGTCCCCCCGAAAGAGGCTCATAGATGTTACTTCAAAAAGCTAGTCCTCATTTTCTGAGGCTCATGGATGTTAGCCACTAGTCCTCCCGATGAGGCTCATAGATGTTATTTCAAAAAGCTAGTCCTCATTTTCTGAGGCTCATGTGTGTTAGCCACTAGTCCTCCCGATGAGGCTCATAGATGTTACTTCAAAAAGCTAGTCCTCATTTTCTGAGGCTCATGGATGTTAGCCACTAGTCCCCCCGAAAGAGGCTCATAGATGTTATTTCAAAAAGCTAGTCCTCATTTTCTGAGGCTCATGGGTGTTATCTTAACAATTAACCAGAACGTCCCCCAAAAAGGCTCATACATTTTAACAATTACAAAACAAAATCTTTCCTTATATTCTCAGCAGAATGCCTATGCCTATTCTAAAAAAATAAATAAATAAACCGGCCGTTGCAGGCCTCCTACCTGAATTCAGATGTTTCAGAGTACTCACAGTCTTCTCTACAAATGAGTCATAAGAAGGTGCGGGAGGAGGAGAAATGGACGGCGCCTCTCTGACGGCCCGTGACCTAAGGTGCGAGAGAGAGAAGGTTCTGGGGAGAGAGAATTTAAAATGGATACTGTGGATTTAAAGGAGTTCCTTACCTGTTTGTTAAAGCATGCCAGCAGCCTGCCATAAGTCAAAGGACCTGAGCCCCAAGTTCTGCTGGGATATGTAGTCTGGGGGTGGGCTCACAATTGGATTGTTCCATTTCCCATGCTAAACAAGGGGGGGGCGGGATATATGCCTTCTTTGGAAAGGTTAAGGGTGAATGTTTCCAGTTTTAAACTTACCTGTAATTTACCTGTATTTGGGCTAATCCAACAGCTTAATGGCTATTTAAATAGCAGACTGCAGCCATTTTGGAGAGGACTGGCTTGGTGGGTGTATCTGTTTTTAAGAAGTGCTATGTTTGAAAAACCTATTGGATATATTTGCATCCACTTGTTTAGTTAATTAAAAATGCACCTGGCATTTTCACATCCAGTTTTCTTTAGTTTTTATTCCAATCGGCACTCAGCTATCCTGCAACACCTGGTTTACTCACTGATATGCTAGGTCTGTGTGGACCTATGTCAACTTTTGCCAACGTGAAGTCAACAAAATCTGTCTGAATCTACCATTCAATTTCCCCTCGTCTTTTCCTCTGACTTCTCATCTGTTCTAAGTCCCGCCCCTCTACCAATCAGAAGTACAGAAGGCAAACTAACAACTAAACCAACCAATAGAAATATAAATACTCAAACTCAAGCTTGACTGAAAACGCACAGAAGCACAGAAAATGCTTCAAAATAAAAGTACCTTTTAATTATTTTAATACTACTAATCAACATGAAGTGCTGTCTGTTTTTAACATTTCATTCACATTTTACTGGTAAAATAGAAACTTTTCAACTTTTCAACACAAACCTGCCAGCGGGCTTATTATGTTTAATGTTCGGGCCACAAATCAGAAAAGTGGATATGTCAATTATGCAGTAGAAGTGTCTGGTGAAAAAAGAGAACTGCATCAGATTTTGTTTTTTGATGGAAATTGAATTGAAAAGATTGAAAGATTTTAATTAAATATAAATAAAATCAGTCATGAATCAATCTGTCCTGACAAATGCATTAACAGCAAGTGGCATTAAGTGCTACACTTCCAAAATGTCTTCAATTTCAAGAATGAAATGATCAGAATACTTCCAAATAATACATCACCTTGAAAGTGAAATTGTATTTAGCTTCCTGGAATCTGTCAACATGCAATAACAGTAACCTAAAGAATTATCCAGACAATGCATCATATGCCATATAGGCTTAATACTTCCAAATTCAAGAGCAACACACCCCACTCACACCACACACACTTTACACACCCCACTCTCACCTCATAGTGTACACACCCCACTCAGACCACACACACTATACACACTGCACATACTTCCCACACACTATAGATACTCCATCACACCACACACACTCTACACACTTCACTCACACACTCCACTCACACCCCACACACTATACACACCCCACTCACACCTCACACTGTACACACCCCACTCTCACCCCACACACTACAGACACTCCACTCACACCCCACACACTATACACACCCCACTCACACCACACAAACTTTACACACCCCACTCTCACCTCACAGTGTACACACCCCATTCAGACCACACACACTATACACACTGCACATACTTCCCACACACTATAGATTCTCCATCACACCACACACACTCTACACACTTCACTCACACCCCACACACTATACACACCCCACTCATACCTCACACACTGTACACACCCCACTCTCACCCCACACACTTAGACACTCCACTCACACCACACACACTATACACACTCCACTCACACCCCACACACTATACACACCCCACACACTGTACACACCCCACTCACACCTTACACCTTAAACCACAGTCCACACTCACACCTCACACACCACACATCTCACACTTTACACAATGTACACCAAGCATACCCCACACTTCACACACAAACATCACATCACAAACCACATAGCTCACAATTCATACACCACGCATTTCACACTTAACCAAACTCATATTTACACCTCACACTACTCTCCACACACAGACCACACATTTCTCATGTCACACGATTGTCAATGTTCTTTTACAAGCCAACTTAAAGTTCGTTCACAAACTTTCCCTTTCTAGTTATATTTATTATATCTTTTGTCAGATTTAAGTTATTTCTGTTATCATTGTGGGTTTTTTTTTTCATTAACCGAGGGGTACTGTAATGTTCTGGTGGTCAGTCTGCAGTTAAACAGTCTGTAATGTTCTGGTGGTCAGTCTGCAGTTAAGCAGTCAGTAAAAAGTTAAGCAGTCTGTTCTGGTGTTTATCATGTAGGACAGAAGACTGAACACGGACTACTCAGGACTGGTGAGATGCTCGCGGCAAAGGAGCATGAGGTGGAATGGTTGTTGGACGAAGTGAGATGTTCAGAGCTCTGAACACGTCACCTGGGGGTACAAACTGTTCTGTAATCTGCTGGTCCTTGATTTCATGCTCCTGTGTGGTCTGCCAGATGGTAGAAGTGTGAAGAGGTTGTCTTAGGGATGAGCTTTGTCCTTGTTGATGTTGATCTTGTGAGCCCTCCTGAAGATTCTGCAGTGGTAAATATCCACTAGTGGTGAAAGAGCCGTTCCTGTGATTGACTTGTTTTAGGAATAGTAATTGTCTTGACTTTGGTGAAAACCAGATTAAAAACCTACTATATTTATGTATCTTGACTTTGTCATTTATTTGTTTTAAACTGAAAGGGTGAAATTGTCTTTAGTGCTATTTTGATCTATATCTTTAGAGATGCACTATGTTCTGCAATCAAAATTATTTAGCAAAAAATCTTAACTTGTTTTATACCTCATTACAGTGGTGTGAAAAAGTGTTTGCCCCCTTCATCTTTTTTTTTTTTTTTTGCATGTTCGTCACTCTTAAATGTTTCAGATCATCAAACAAATTTATATATCAAAGACAACACAAGTAAACTCAAAATGCAGTTTTTAAATGAACGTTTTTATTATTAAGGGAGAAAAAAAATCCAAACCTAAATATAGTTTTATGAATGTACTTTTTCACACCACTGTATATACCTGATTATAAACTAATTTATACCAATCTCTAATTTCTAATTCACCGTTGTACACTGGAACCAGACTGGATTTTTTTTTCTCCTTAGCTCCAAGACTAGAGCCAATTGCTCTCGGCTAATATCCAGACAGAGAGCAGCTTCTAATGCACGTAAAACTGTGCACACACACTATCTGTCTCTCACTCGTGCTCACAGTGCACATGCCTGCATCCTCCTTAAAGAAACACATTTAACACACAATTGAACAACAATGCGATAAACTGCAGCTAGTGTGAGGGGAAGCACTGTTTGTAAATGCACCATGATGGCTGGGATTTATATCATACTGTGCTGTGTTTGTATGTCTGCTGGGATGTTAAGATGTTCAGTGTTCAGTAAATATATTTAAACTGCAGTTAAGTGCTTTTTTCCCCTTTTTAAAAAAAACAAAAAAAACAAGACAAAATACTTTCCAGATAGTAAAATGGTTCCTGCACAAATCTGGCTCTCATTCTTGCCAAATGAGTTGATATCACTTTGGTGGACTGCTCCCGCTAGCAAGACGTGGGCCAAATATGCACCACATTAGTGCCACTGCTCCGCCAAACATGGGCAACTCTGCTGTGTCTGTGCTAGAAGTGAGCCAGACCTGTTTGGGGAACCATTTGCTATTTGGAATTTAGCCTATTTAATTTATGCAATGGTAAAAAAGTAACAAAATTATTCAAACACTGTAAACACTGTGCTATTCAGCCAAATGTTTCATTTTGTTTGGTTTCAGCTTCGGCCAGAATGTTCATTTTCGCTACATCCCTAAAAATATATACATACTGTACTCTGTATAGTATGTTGGCTCCTCTTCACACTGTTCACAACCCTCCCCACTGATAAGGTCATACTTGGGGTGGTAGGTCATCTTTAGCGATGGCATGTTGGTACGTGTTGTTCTGGGTTAAGTGAATCAGACACAGTAGTGCTGCTGGAATTTTTAAATAGCTTAGTGTCACTGCTCAACTGAGAATAGTCCACCCATCAAAATATTTAGCCCATGGTATAATTTGCAGTAATATACCAGATGACATGATTCTAATAGTTTTGGTCTGTGCGGATGAGCAAGTATAAATAATTTATATAATATAATAATATTACAATTTATTTTTAAGACACTGATAAAAAAAAAAAATATTAGTAGCATCCAGAACAATGAATACAACTGCAGAGGATTTTAAAATAAGTATTTATTAATAATTGTTCATATTGCCTTGCTCATCCAAAGGGACCATCAACTTCACAAAATTTCAGTTAAAATAATAAGTATATTATTTGATATCTAGGCTGCAGCACCTCCCGCCATTCAGAAGGATTAAGCAGTTTAGAAGATGGGTGAGTGAGTAGTTTACCCTGTTTAAATGTAAATGATCTATTATTCATTTATTTAAAATGTGAAACGTGTAAACTTTAGTACAGGTGATGACACATGATGCATACAACAGCTGAAAGACACAGTCATAAAAAAAAGACCCCTGTCATAGCAACACCTTCTAAAGGTGAACATTTAACACACAGCAATAAATAAAAAATAACAGCTAAACATGCAACTTAACAGTCCACACCTGGGCCTGTGTTATGATCCCACATCCTCACTTGGGTAAAAATTCATGGTGTGCGTTAATCAGTAACAGAACCCTGATACAAGGTTCACACACTCGCATTGGGTGCTGGGAAAGCCGCTTGGAGGAAGTGATAAAGAAAGAGACGACAAAAAGCTGTTGAGTTCCTTGTTTTTTTTATCCAAATTTTTTGTGTTCAGTGGTTGTTTGCTTGGTGTGTGTTGATGGGTAAGGTGCGTGCGGGCACAGGGCCCTTTGCTCGGAGGCCTGATAACTCAGCGTTTAAGCAGCAGAGGCTGCCGGCCTGGTCTCCTTCCCTCACTCCGTACACCGTCTTGCCTGTCTTCTACTTCCTGGCGCTTGTGTGCTTGCTGCTTGGCGTCTGGCTGTTCACCACTGTCCAAAACACACAACAGCTAAAGGTGAGTCACTCCATGTCTGATCGTCATATCATATAATCCTAAAACGTGTAGTCAAAGTTTTAAGTGGATGGACGATCGTCTGTGTTTGTGCCACGCAGTAGGCAGATAGGAGCGATCTGATCATATGTGTTCCTTACTAATAGATCATGTCTGCCACGATGTGCCATTTACATATACAGTACATATAGAGTGGATATTGTCTACACTGAACAGCTACATGTATAACTAATTGTAGTAACAATACTGTAGTTATGTGATGTCTACTGGGGTGTGGAGCTTGTTGCCATTAACACCTTGTTTTTGCTGTTGATTCACCAATAGTAATCATGCAGTGGTCCCAAAAATTGCACCAACAAACATCTTTAGTTTGTTACGCTAAACTAAATTAACACTGTAAAAATCTGTGTTAGTTTCTATGCCGCGTTCTTTAATCGGAAGATGTGCCCAGTCTAAAGGGTAATGAATTATTTTTCCAAACCAATTACACAAGAGAAGATGTAAGTTCTCAATGTGCATCTGACCACATTAACAATTTTCCAAAAGAAGAATTCCTAAAACAAATGTTGGTGCCATTAAAGCTAGCCAACAGCAGGGGGTGTTTTGGACACTGCTTAATTTCAAGTGTAATCAGCCATTTAAGTTATCAGGAGCATTCCTGGGCGGCTTTTCTAAAGAGGCACTAACCTGGCAACTGGTGAATGCAGAGGTCTTGAAGGCAGAGAAACCAAATGATCCGGTTTAATTCTAATGGATGGAGTGAGGTTAGATAACTGTAAAACAAAAATAGATTATGGATGTTTTTGGTGAATAAACCCACAGAGACATGTTTTTGGAGAGAAAAATAAAATACAAGAAGAAAATATAGCCACAAGATACCTCTCAGCTTGCCAACACAGCCTCCACCACATTCAGCAAACAGGCGTTATCTAATGGTCAAGAAAAAAAATTTAAAAAAGGAAATAAACATACAGACCCAAATCACAGATCTGTAGAGGCCCACTCAGTACTATTCGAGCCAAGTCTTTAGCTTTCAGCTGCATCGGAACACCAAATTGGTTGGGCTTCCCCAGATTCACGTGGCTAACAAGCCTCTAAGGTTTGGTGAAAATTTACCTTAGCTTTCCATTTATATAGCCATATTAGTGAAATTAGCTCCACCCACAAGGCCATAATAAACATGTGGCAGCCATATTGTTGAAAAATAGTCAAATTTCTTATATAATTTTTTATATATAAAAATCTTGGTCGCTCTCTTTCTTTCTTTCTTCTGTCTGTCTCTGTATATAGGAGAGAGAGACAGACACACATACATACATACATACATCAAGATTTTTATATATCTTGATGTGTGTGTATACGTTCAGCGTTGGTCAACATTGCCAACAGGGATTTGGCTAAACTTCGCAACGTGTATGTGTTTGAAGTGTTAGGTTTTGTAAGCAGAGTGGGTGAAGAGAAGCAGGTGGGACAAATTAGTACTTAGGCGAGTTAGAACCTGAGTAATCGGCTGAATAATAGGAAAAATCTCAGCAAACACTATAGAGTTCCCCCAACACGGCCCCCTTAATATAGGATAAGACTCAGTTCATGTGAATTTATCACAAGAAATTGCTAGGTCTAAGTCTATAGAAGGTGAACAATGGTAATGTAGATGCAGTACATGGCTTTATGATCTTTTATTCTTTTACACTAGGTTGACTACACAGATAATGGAGAGTGTGCCACTTGTTTTAAGATGCGTGAGGATCCCAACAATGCCACGATGAACTGTGACTGTGTAATCAACTTCCAGGTCCCCAAGGCCTTTCAGGTATATGTGTGTGTAAGAGTGACGGCTGAAGAGAGCATGCATTTGTCTGTGACAGAGTATAAAGAAAAGGGCATCTTGCATCTTCTCCTCTTGTTTCTTATTCTTGTAACTAAGTTGTCAAGTTCAATTCACTTCCAATTCCAATCTCAGTTGCTAGGTTTTGGATAACTCTTTGTTGTCCAGAACACAGTCCAAACTTTTGTCTAACACTGCTTTGAAAATTTATTAGAAGTCTGTATTTCATGTATTTATTAAAAAAATTAAGACAGTTCTTTCTGAAGAGCTCAGAGCAACTTTCTTATGTAATAATAATAATAATATTTTTCCAACTCACCTACTAAATTCCAACTCACCTACTAACTGTTCATGTCTCTTGTTGAGAGCAGCAGAAAGAAAATGTGATTTTTTTTCCTTTAACAAATAAACTCTAAATGTTTTTATTTTCTTTATACTGCAGCTATAGTTCATTTTAAAATAACCATGCCCATATCTTACTGTGAATACATGGTGCTGGATGTGCCCTTATCAAGACACTAACAGTTAAGACATTAAAAAAGTTAAGAGATAATGAGAGAGAAAAAGTTTTTGTCGTTGTTGTTGTTGTTGTGATATAATTTCAATTAAAAATATTAAACAAAGGACAGTTCATATTGAATGGACTGCTATCCTATAATGACATTGTAGGATGATTTGAATTTTTATTTTTTAAACATATAGTTTTACAACTGATGTTGTTTATAGAAATTCTGTAATAATAATTCATTAAGAAAAGGGAAAAAAAGCCCCCGATAAGCAAGCCAAATGCGATGGTGGCAAGGAAAAACTCCCTCAAGTAGAAAGAAGAAACCTTGGGAGGAACCAGACTCACATGGGGGCACCCATCCTCCTCTGATCAAAACTGCACTTTGAAATTGTTCAAGCCTTAGTATCAGGCTGGACCGGAGGGCAGCCATTAGCTCGGTAAGAGTAAAGAGAGACAATTAGCTCTGTTTGGGACTAATTACGGAACACAGGAACTAGGAACATTTCCAGAGTGTGGCAGCAACCAGCGATGGAATGCTGATTTGGTAGCGGCTTTGACGTGAATGCTAATACTAATATCAACACTGCAAAACGTTGCCAAAATCATCTCTACGTTTTAATACCATCTCAACTTGGTTCATTATTTTGTCAGCGTCCTAGTTAGGAAGCTGAGGCTTACACAACTAACAACAACATTGAGGTATGATGCTTAACACAGGATCCTGAGAACATGTTCCCTATTACTGTACATCATATATTTCAGTTTGGACAATGCTACTTTGTGGAAGTATGTTTCCATCCCTTCTAACTACATTATCTCTATTACAAAATAAAAGAAGCAGTTGCCAGACATGTCTTGGCTGATCAGCTCATTTCGCAACAAGGGGGAAAATTGTAATTGTATGTTTTTCAGCCCAGCCGTTGCTAAAAGACAGTGTACCATGTTTTTGATGCTGATACTTGCCGATGTCCGTGTCTTGTTCTGCTGAAGACCTGTCAGAGTAAAACAGTCTGACATTGTGCTGTGTTTTAGGGGGATGTATTCATCTACTATGGCCTGATAAATTTCCACCAGAATCTGCGCAGGTACATGGACTCCCGAGATGATGCCCAGCTGGTTGGGAGGAAGAGCAGCCTGAAGGTAGCTCTTTCTCTTTTACTTTCTCACTGTCTCTGTCTTCTGCTTCATTTGTTTGTCTTTCTGAATTTTATTTTCCTACCAGGAAATAGTACTGGATAGGGAGCGTCTGATAGTTTAAATGTGGGAATGTATCCATGTCTTTGTGGGTGTATGTTTCTGTGCACTATTCAGTGCTTTTTATGTGGGAGCTGTGTGTGTGAGTCATTGTGTACAGTGTCTGCTGTCTGCTACAGACTGTATGAATATATCTTCTGCAGTTTTCTCATAGATACCTTTTGTTTCACTGTAATGTCAGATTAGAGGTTACCTGTGTGGTAAGTCTTTTCTCTTTGTTTTCTGTAGTCCCCCAGTTCATACTGTAAGCCATTCGATTATGATAACAAACTGCCTATCGCTCCCTGTGGTGCCGTGGCCAACAGCATGTTCAATGGTAAGAAACATTAGTCAGTACATTGTACATCTATTTTTAGGGTTAAAGTCGCTTCATTTGTCTGTCTGTTTTCAATTTAGATTCGTTCAAACTAATGTACCATCCTCCTGCTGGTAATGCAGTCACTGTTCCGCTGTACAGAAAAGGAATCACCTGGTACACGGATAAAAATGTGAAGTTCCGCAACCCTTCAGCAAACACAACACTCCAGCAGGCCTTCCAAGGTGCATGACCACACATACAGAATCACACATGGGCTTACATGCATATAGTAGGCGTAAAAGTTTGAACACCTAAATGACTGTATGTTTTTTGTAGTTTTAGACATTTGTTTACGCTTAAATGGAACTCTTGAAATGTGCAAACTTGCAACAGGACTTGGGGGGGGGGGTTGTGTTCTTACTTTTTTTTACATAATTCTATGTATCTATGTGAAGCCTGCACCATATATATTGCTTCCGCACCATCATCAAGATGTGCAATAGTCAGTAGTTACATTGCTGTCAAGTAAGATTCAAGAGGTCAAGTGAGGCAAATTGCGAAACAGGATTTTTATGCTGCTTCATACAAAAAAGAAAACCAAACAGCAAACGGCGTTTGTCTGATATAATTTACAAGTTATTTTAAGGTTTAAGGATGTGTGATGAATTTAAGGGCTCTTAGATACACAGAGTGGTCACAGCACTCATCTGCTTTTTTGGGTTTGGTTTGTTGAAAGCACTTGTATAGCATTAAAGTTCAAGAAAGGATGGTTAGTGCTTAATAATGGTCACTAAATAAAAACTAAATTTTCCTTTTTTTGTTCATTGTTATTTTTTTTTATACTATACAGATGCACTCCTCTACAGTCATTCTAGAATGATGCATTCTTTGCAAATATATCTGTTTAAGCCCTGTTAAATCCTGTATTTTGTCATATGGTAGTATACAGTATACCACAGAAATGACATTTCTCCCAGTATCATTTAGGTCTAATTTGTGTTAGTTCATATCTTTTATTTATTTATTTAATAATTACTCAAAAACAGTACTATAATATTGTATTAACTTTTGACTAGCACTGCACTTTTGCCCTCAGGCACTGCACAGCCATTTTACTGGCAGAGGCCAGTGTATGAGCTGGACCCTGCTGACCCTTACAACAACGGTTTCATAAACGACGATCTGATTGTGTGGATGAGAGAAGCAGCCTTTCCCAACTTCAAAAAGCTCTATGGCATTCTGAACCGTGCTGAAAGCACTTTTTCAAATGGCCTGCCCAACGGAAACTACAGCATCGCCATCAGCTATAGTATCCTTTTTAAATCTAGAGCCTCTCACTCACAGAGGGATGGAGTATTATTAAGTTAATAGTGATAGTTTGACATATATAGAAAAACCCCACATTTTTCTCTTAATCCAAATGCAGCCAAGCTATGTTTTGTATATACATTTTACCCAATAGCCCTCTGGAAACAGTATGCCTACATCACAGAGCGTGTTAAGTTGTTAACTAGTTTATGTGGTTTCTGTCACTATATGACATACAGTTGTTTATAAAAAATATGGCCAAAATTCAGGCTTCAGATCGACTGCTATACAGTATAGTGTTATTCATTTTATGCCCTTTTGAGCTCTTGCCTTGAATGTATCTTTGTATTACAGTGTGATTTCTGTGGGGAAAAAAACAGTAGCCATTAATGCATCCTTGACACATGACAACAGATTTTCCTGTTAAGTACTTCCAGGGCAGAAAGGAAGTGGTGATTTCTACAGTGACCTGGTTTGGTGGACAGAACAATTTTCTGCCCATTGCCTACCTGGTGAGTGGAGGGCTCATCTTCATAGCAGCCATTGTTCTTACCATGGTCTACGTGAAAGCGGGCCGCAATGGCAAGAACATGGAGGAGTGACAGAAGAGAGGAATGAGATAAGGAGATAAGAACGGTACTGATTGATCGTGGAGAGGACCAAAGAAGACAAATATGCAGTACAACAGTTTAGTACTGCTTTTTTATTTTAAGCCGATTATAATTGATTAATTATACCTAGAATGTTTTGTTAAATGGAAATTTTACAGATTTATTTTAAGCATGTGGGTAATTCAGTCATTGCATTTGTAAACCCTGTTATTCAGAGTGCTTTATGTCAAATGGTTAATTGCAGAGATTTTTATTACGATGATGGGCCCCAAGGTTCATAGTATCTGCAGTGCATTTATAGCCATTGTATGTACGCCTAAAATAACTAGTGACCCTACACGTTTTATTTTATTTGTACATTTAGTTAATAATGGTAATGGGCCTTTTCTTTGAGTACTATTTGTAACATAATCCTGTATGTATCTTTTCTTTAACCATTTCATGTAATAAAAAAAGTATATAGAAATGCTTTTTGCCATTTTCATTCATCTGTAAACGTATTTGATAAATACACTTTACACTTTATTTATTTTCCAAACTGTAAGATTGTGATTTGGCAGGTCCCTCTCAAAAAGCACATCAAATAATTTGACAAGTATTCAGAAATCAATAAAATACTTTTACATGCCACAGTGCTATAGAATTAGCAGCCCACTGCTGAAATGGGCCATGGTGTTTTGTGTTAGGCAAGAGTAGAAGAGACCTTAAGACCATAAGACAATTGTATCATGAAAAATCACAATATGCTTTTCTGAGTAAATCTCCAATCACACTTTCTACAACACTGATCAGTTGCAAGCTCTATAAAAAAAACGGTGTTTGGAGAGAGCTTGAAGTAACAATCAGTGGTGTCACATTGCTAACTTAAAGCTGGTTACTGGGTATATTGTGAAGAGGTCTTAGGAATCACATCGTTTATTATTTTTGCCATATGACCCACCCCTAGGTAAGAGCCTTTCCATCAAATCCATGCAGATTCAGTTTTCCTAGATCATCCATTTAATTAGGATCTTCCTGCTTGTAGTTCACACTCCTCTCCAGCAGAGAGCATCTAAAACATGTTACCACTATTCATAAGAAATCAAAATCACAGAGAGCTACCAAGAAACATATTTCAGTTTTTCAAAATTTCTGTACGACGTAGAACAAATTGTGACTATACTTTAATTTTAAAAGTAGTTAGCAAAATGCAAAGTGCTGGTAGCCTGTGTAAGAGGGTGGCCCAGAACCACCTATGTGCAAAAGAGTGTTTTTATGCTTACAGTGACCGTGTCTATGTAGGATTTCTGTATTCTGAAGCTTAATTCTCTCTGTGCCAAGATTAATTATATATTTATTTATTTGTTTTCAATTCGCCATTTTAAATTCATTTTTTATTTTTTCTATACAGTCATTCTACAGTACCATCCATAATTCAGAAAACCATTTACAGTGAATAGCAGACACGTACACACATGATGCATACACACACACACACACACACACACACACAAACATTCATGAATACAGTGCACAGAAACATACACCCACAAAGACATGGATACATTCCCACATTTAAACTATCAGCCCTTTGTGAACATTACAAAACAGTAAACCGCAAAAACAGACTGTGTTCTTGACCTCCACCACAAGTTCAGTGAAACAGATTTAGCTTGTGTTAATATTCTAACGTTCAATCTTAGTACCATTTAATTTGACTGAAGGCTTACCATGTCAAGTGGAACTATGATGATTGTAGAATTATTGATCTATCAACTATTAATTCAAGGCAACATTATGAGAACATTAATAAGTTACATGAGAATTTGCTGGTTGAATAAATTGGACTTGTTCGTTATTATTTGGCATTGAAGATTAAAGTCAAAGTAATTTGAGAATCCAATCTGGCAAGCACACTGGCATCTTCATTTTGTACTATTTAAAGTCAGCACGAAAGTATCACATTTGGCAAGACATTGCACAGCAACAGTGTATCTATGACAACAGTGCATCAATGAGCGCTGGACAGCTTCGCTTCAGGCTGTTAGTGGTTTGGACACTCAGCATTGCTGTCATATCTCAGCAGGAAATAAAATACAAACTCAAATAAATATGAAACACTATTTGCTTTGAAAACAAGAATATAGGTTTCTTTTTTTCTGCAAGATGGATTTGAAAACAGAAATAATGAACATGCTTTTGCATAAATGAGAAAGCTGATTGAGAAAAGGCGATTGAAAAGGTTCTTATCAGCTTTATATTATATATATATAAAAGAGAGAGAGTGGCTGTTTAGCAGTAAACAGGCAACCTATCAAAAACTTATGTTTGATGGCTTCTTTAATTAAATGGCACCGTCATATAGAGATAACAGAAGGGTCTAAGGGATAGTTTTGAGTAAGATTTATGGCGTATGTCTGATTAGACAAAGGGACTGATAGGAGAACCAAAGTACAGTATTCAGTTCACCACACTGAACAGAACAGTGTGAAGTAACCATGGGCATGCAAGTGCTTGTTACTAACCCAGTGCCTCTCACAAAAAAAAAAAATCTTGAAGAACACAATATGGTTGACTCTCTCAGCATTGACGAAAATGTTTAGGGACTCACAGTTTATGACCAGAAAACAGTCACATACAGTACAATGCAAAAGTCAAAGATCACCCTTGCCTTGTTTAACTTCCAGTTAAAATAGATATCCTTCATTTCTAAGTAGGTGTTTCAAAAGAATTCCAAAATAATCCACTTGTATAAAGGAGGAAAAAAAAAGTTTCAAAAATCATTAAATGATACTATCTGAAAGTCTTTTTGTCTATCCTTCCACTGTAAGAAGACTGTGGGTCTGAAAAGAAGCCTTTTCTGAGACCAACATACTATAAACGTTATGTAAATAAAACATAGAGGCTGCTGGTGTTCTCAAAACCATGGACTGGAAACTTCAAAGCCCAGACCTCAAAGCTGTTAAGTAAATTTGGGATTATATATTTTATGCTAAGAAGAAAATGCAGCACAACTTCAAATACTGAACTTGTGTGACATGATGTGCAAAATATTCCAGCAGACTTATTAGAAGCTTTTATAAAGATACACCTGATGCTAAAAAATAAAATCAAGTACAGGGAAATACTGAGGTTTATTGCTTTATGTTTTTTTTATATACTAACATAAGGATAATGTATTTAATTGCTGTTTTGACTGGAAATTAATTAAAATCAAGGGGAGTCTCTGACTTCTGCACAGAACTATACATACATACACACATACATACATCAGGCACATCGTTAAGAACACCTCCCTGTATCTACGCTCATTGCATCAGTTCCAGTTACCTCAATCAATTACAGACGGCAGCTCTGCATCTGTTCTCTTTGTACTTTCTTAGTAATATTTGGGTGGTTGATATTTTTCAGCATTGCAGTGACAAAGATCTGGAAGTGTGTATGGTGCTGGTCCAAGTGGATCAGACAGCAGTGTAGCTTCTCTTTTATTCTAAAAAAAACTGTCCACTCACTATACATTCTGTATAGACACACCTACACCGGTTGGTCAGCTAAATGCAAAGTGTGAAACAATAGCTTATCTGTTGCTCTTCTATGTTGTGTAGTCTAGTCTAGTCCTTTATTAGTGGTCACAGGATGCAGTTGGCTGGATGTTTTTGGTTGTTGACTATTTTTCAATACACTGAGGTTTTTAAGAAACTCTAGAAACACTGCTGTGTCTGATCTACTCACACCAGTACAACACACACCAACACATCACCACTACAAAGTGTGCCTGTATGCTAAGTTAAGCTGATAAAGTAGACAATGAATGTAGGCACAAGGTATGTGCACCTAAATAAGTGGCTGGTCGGTGTACACACACGCACACACACACACACACACACTGAGACACAGACTCACTTATAGAGGCACCCTAAAACAGTAGTGTAACAGTCTCCCTGCCCTTTGTCATCCTCTCTCTCTCAGACATTCTTGTGTGTTATTTCAGTGATAGGACTGGTGTGGCACACTATTTGAGGAGACAAGAACATTTACATTTGCACATACAGCTATAAAAACAAACATGCACTCACATGCACACACTTGTCTGCATTTTTTGTGAGAAAGGCAGTCCTCCTGGGGATCAAAGTTCAGCCCAGACT
The DNA here is from genome assembly GCA_024036415.1 of Prochilodus magdalenae. NCBI lineage: Eukaryota > Metazoa > Chordata > Actinopteri > Characiformes > Prochilodontidae > Prochilodus > Prochilodus magdalenae. The sequence continues at coordinate 215,446 of JAMWET010002211.1, read as the reverse complement.
TGGCTACCATGCCTCTCTTGGTCAGTCTCTTTCCTGTAGTGGTGTGTTGTGGGAATTCTGAGGCACCTGGTACAACTGCCCCTCACCTGGTGCAACTTGATCAGATGTGCTCTTGGGCGTGTCGTACATGGACCTCCCTGATTGGTTGCTGTCTGTTCGAGCCAGTCCCCGGAAGGCCAAAGAGGCTCCTGATACATGATTGGCTCTGTCAATTGTTATGGGAATGGCATACTCGGCTTTGGAGGCAGGCAGGGGTTCAGCATAGGCGTGGTATTGTTCAGGGGTCAAAGGTGCATCGTACTCAGGGTCAGCTCCCTCCTCGGGCTTAAACGTCGACCTCTGACCCAGAGAGGTCATGGTACCACTTACAAGTGGCTGAGCATATTCTAGGGAGACAGGTTGGAAACATATCGTGACAAGGTAAATAATGGCCCCACATCTTTGCAGAACAGAAAAACATGCTTAACAAGCATGATTGTGTGTGCATGTGTGTGTGTGTGTGTGTGTGTGTGTGCGTGACTATTTTTGCACACCTGCAGGCTCCACCCGTGGTCTCTGGTGGTCAACACGGGCAGTAGAGCTGTAGCGTACACACTCTTCCCCATCCAATTTAGAGGGCAACAGCTGCTTCATGCTCTTCCACCATACTGGAACACATACACAAACAAAAATTAATTAGAAAAAATATTCATATGCAGTAAAAAAAAAAATTTCATTTTTAATTCACTTTAAATTTGCACACATCATGCCTTTCTACTTTTCAAATTTCATAAATATGAAAAAAATTAATTTGCACTATAAAATTCCTACTTTGTTAAAGCCATTGTCCAAGACATTGGTGGTAAGAATAACTTTTTGCAACACTGCAAATTTTATCCAGCATAACCATCTTCCCATGGTTATGACGGGCCTGCTGGAATTCATTGGGTATGGTGTTTTGGCACTGTAAGTGCAATTCTGTAAGTGCTGTAAATGTTGAGCTAAATTATTACAAGAGTGTTCTATTTCGATAGTTCTATAGTTCAGGCAGTCAGGCTGGAGGTTAGGGAACCAGCCTTGTGACCAGAGGGTCGCCGGTTTGATTCCCTGAACTGACAGTAACGACTGAGGTGCCCTTTGAGCAAGGCACCTAACCCCCAACTGCTCCCCGGGTGCCGTGGATAGGGCTGCTCACCGCTCCCGGGTAAGTGTGCTCACTGCCCCCTAGTGTGTGTGTTCACTAGTGAGTGTGTTTGTGGGTGTTTCACTTCATGGATGGGTTAAATGCGGAGACTAAATTTCCCCACTGTGGGATCTAAATCTATTTTGTGTTTTGAGTACACTGTTCCAGAAGAATTCTGATTTGTCTAAATGTAAATTTAGATGTGCGTCTCGGTAACTCTTTCTTAACAGAGCAGGTTTCTATGGGTTATAGGAACGGAGATGATGTCACTGCAGTCCAATACTTATTTTTCTCTGTGTAACTGATGATCCTGTTCCTTTCAGGTAATTTTACTACTCTTCTCAAATGACTGCTGGCCTCTGTCTTTTACTAGCCTAAGAGACATAGAGAATGTTTTGTATGCTAAATGATACCTATGACACCTAAGCCAAGATAAATTAGTATGACAATACCAGTGCGATCCCAGTGTGGAAGGTCATAGGTCACTTCAGGGCTTTTCCTTGAAAATACACAGTGAAAATCAAAAGAAGAATAAAAGATTAATTGTGTGGCCAAATCAACGGTATATTACAAATTTCATGCAAAGTAAATGACTGACATATGTTAAAGCAGTATGAAGACGCCATCTGGAATATCAGATTTTCCACTCTTAATTCAAGCTCAGCTTGTCTATACAGCTTGTGATGTCTCGGCCCATGCTACCTTATATCCACATCAACAATGTTGGCAAATTTCAAATATTGTTGGCAGATGAAGGTGAGTGTAGTACTAACCTGCTCCTCCATAGCCATGCACAGACTATAACCAGCACTGGAGCAGTGAGAACCACCACCAGCACAGGAACCAGCACAGCCACCAGTGCCACCTCTGAAATAGATACAGAACAGAACACTTTTAGACATAGCTAGCATTTAAACATACCAATGACAGCAAACAAATGACTAAAAATATTTAAAAATACTACTAAAACAAAATAATACTTAAACTGTCTCCACATCCACTATAACAGTTGTATTTATCTCACAGGAATGGAAATTGATATTCATGATTAATGGTTTTATTGCACTTTATAATATATTGCAAACAAAAACTTGAGTACATTACATTACACATTTAGATTATTTTGTTATGAAAAGAACCAACATGGCATTTCTACCAATTTTTGTTTGATTTTATTTGATTTACAGTATTTGCTTGGGGAAAAAACAAACAATTAAACATTTTAAAGTTCCCTTTGTCCTCAAGCAAATTAACAGTAATTCTAATTATGTTCAGAAGTCAATAAAACAAGCAACTCGGGATGCACAAACGTGCATCCAACTGTATCATCACCCATCACCATTTTTCTCACCATTATGAGGGTGCTGGGGCATGGTGGTGTTTCGGACATTGGGTGTGTGTGTTGTCCGGCCCTGTAATGGAGGTACAGTGCTTCTTTTGGGAGGAGGAGCTGCAGGGTAGAATATTCGTGGTCTCGCTGTCCAATAAAAACAGGGAAAACATTGTAAATAAAGCAGAAAAGGTCTAACTTGGATACTGGTATTGGCTACTAGCTTGTATAAAAGGTGTGTGATCAGTCTTACCTCCATGTAACTGACAGCCAAGCAGCTCCATTCTGAGGGCAATCCTCTGGTGCCAATGGGAGGGGCATATTCTAATAAATCGAGCTTCAATTGGCGGAATGAAGTTGTTTCGCACTTCCTGAAGGTAGTTGGTATTTCCTTGGAAAACCTGAAAGTCAGGGACCACAACAGTGAACATTTAGCCTTTATCAATATCAGCTCACAATGCATGTAGTCTTATGAGATAAGGAATGTTTTGTGCCCTTTAAACTTAAGACACAGTGTTGTTTATTCTATGTTGATCCAGTGACTGTTGATTTCAATAACAAAAGACGACATTTTTATAATAAGATTTTTTTCCACTTTACATTGCACAGAAGATCAGAGAATGTCAGGACACAAGCAACTAAGTTTCTCTTAGTGATTTCTATTATAATGAGCTAACTATGATAATTAATATGTTTTCCATGTGAAACAAACCTGGTGTTTGGTGCTCTTATAACAGCGCATAACAAAAATGATAGATCATAGAGATGAGGGGAGAAAACATGGAAATATAAAACACGAGTGAACAAAGGACAAATGAATGGAAGAAATATAGAGGGTACAATAAACTTACAATAAATATTTTAAACATATTTTATCTGTGCTGGTTTGCTTAGAAGATTGTAAACATGATTGTAAGCATGTCCTAAAGGAATGCTCATTATTAGGCAGAGATATTCATTTAATTGTAGAAACTGTAGAAAAACAGGTCAGTCATTTGTCTTGGAATGATCTGTTTTAAAAAATGCCACTTGGCTTGACAATTTGTTTCCTACATTTTTTAAGTGTGCCCTAAAGGTCCAGGTACTTTTTGGGCCACTGTTAAAATGGTTTAATGGATGCCAGGTGTCAATGAGATATCATTCTGTAGTTCACCTATGCCTAAAATATAAATATGCAATTATAAAAATCTAAATTACATAACAGTAAATCAAACACTCAAGTTTAAGTTATGTTTTATGATTAACTACACTACAACATTCATTTAACAAATGAATGTAAGCCATTATGAGTTTTTTTTAATCATAATAATATATTTTTCTTTGGAGTATTTGAATATCCATTTGTTTGAAACCAAGAATTACAGCCTTCTTCTTAACTGTAGTCCATCAGTGAGTGCTTTATTAAGCTGGTCTGCCAGTCAATAGCTATTCATTATCAATGAGCAGTGAGTGCACTTAAGCAGCAGTGCTCTTAAACCTTTGTACAACACCCCACAACTTGATGTAAAGACAAAACAAAAAAGATGTCTGACCCAGAGACATGTATGAAGCACTGTATACCTTCTCTTGATTTGACCCTGCTTCCTGAAAGGATTTCCAGTCATGTCCATCACTGCTGTAATGCACATGATAAGAAGAAACATAAAACTGGTACTCAGGAAGGGTGGAGCCAGTAGTGATGATTCCTGAATAAGAGAGCAAACTGATTGTTAGCACCCTTCACTGAAGTCCCCCGTTCCTCCCTCTCACTCTGTCTTAATCCCTCTCACTTTTACCTGTTACTTTCTTTTCCTTCTTCAGATCAACCTGTATCCACTGTTTCGAGTCACTGTTCGCAGCTGCCCATGGAAGCCCCGCCCTTTTCAGCCGAGACCCCGAGGGTGCCCAAACAGAACGCTTGTCGCCATGACGACTCCACTCCCACACAGAGGATGCAGAGATCTGAGCATCACTGACCACGCCTGCCTCCAGTCCCAGCGTGCCATAGCAACCTGCCGTGGTAAGAACAGATAAAGAGATCTCAGAATTAGTTTTCTGATGTTTCAATAAAAGAACTAGTTTACTTTACACAAATTATTAAGGCCTGAAAGTTTTCTACAAAAACAAGACGGTCACTGTCCCTCAAAGCATACTGGAGCCACCAGTTGCCCTTCACAGACAATTTTGTTTTTCATCAGTTTTATCCATAGATCCAATTTAATTCCTCTCGACCTCTGCAAACCGTTCCACCAGGTTTGTTTAAGTCATGTGAGAAAAATAAAGATATGAAACAATATGCTGCAATAAAAAAAAGCTTTTCCAAGGATTTCACAGTTAACAAATGCAAAGAAATCATTTTTTTGTATAGTTCCTTTGTCTTTTTACCCAATGTCCCACATAATTAAATGGGTAAAACTGTTTTCCCAAATAAATTTAATGTAGTTGTTGCAAATAAATAACGAAAATTTGCTGCTTCATGGAAAACATTTGTAAAAGTGGACTGTATAACCCTGTATAACCTCGGCCTCCACTAAAGTCTAGACACTCTTAGTCATGCTCTAAAGCAAATATAACATCTGTTTCTAAAGTGCAACTGTCATTCAGTAGCAGTAATTAAACTCTAAGACACTTAAAATCTCAGGCTCACTCACCACTGGTTTTAAAGGTGAAGAGACTGGGGGAGAGGTTTCCTCTGGAGAGAAAGAGAGAGAGATGAAGATAGACAGTACAGTTATGGATCGATCAGTCTCCTCACCACTAATGCAGACTGCCTCAAGGACAAGAAGAGAACAAGCAGTGCACCAAGAAACAAATCTGCAGATGAATCTTTTTTTTTTCTGTGAATAAAGGGGAAGGAATGAAGCAAGTAAGTGAGTAAGAGAAAGATTGAAAGACTGAACAGCTGTGATTACTCACGCTACAGAGGTGACATTGTTGGCCAGTGTGTTGTCATAGTGCGGGATGCCTGTGCTGCTGACCACACTAACCACACCCCCCAGCATGTTTGACACCACACCAGCATGGATACCAGCCAGACACAGCAGCGAGGACTGACATATAGGGGAGGGAGGGAGGGGGAGAGAGAGAGAGAGAGAGAGAGAGAGAAGAGAGAGAGAGAGAGAGAGAGAGATCTGTAATAACTGATACAACTAATACAATACTGCTCATCATTGAAACCAGTTTAATCATCAAGGTCGAGATAAAGAAAGGTGTTCAGTGCACCTCTGTGTGTCGACAATAAACAACAAACAATACAGTAAACAATAAAGGCATGACTGCATCTCTCACTCAACACAATTCACTAAACACCTTCATTGTCTGTTTTATATTCATATTCAACTTTTATTCTGCTTGCTACCTCTCGCTCACTTTCACCAAATATGTGAGCAAGTTGATGCTGTCTTAATGAGCCATTAGCCACAAGATAGAAAGAGAGATGATTTGGCTGATGATGTTCCTGGAGTGAAACCACAGTGGCTCTATTGTAGCTGATGTACTGATGTACTGTAGCGGGTTTAAAGTGTGTGTCATCAAAAAGCCACTCAGACCATAGGGTTCAGCTTTGATCACACGCACAGAAAGGCAGACAGATGGAAAAACACATTTGCATGTGCATACACGCACGCACACGCGGATTAATACACAGTTCCCGTAAGCACTGCTAGATTAGAGTCAGGATTTAGAAGGGTTGCCTGTGAAAACCCTCTCATCTCTCTCTTCTTTTCTTTGTCTTTCCATTTATCTCTCTAACTTTTACCTAGTCTTTATTTATTTTCCTATTTGGACTCTTTATTTTGTTCTTATCTCTCCAGTTCTCTCTGTTCTCTATCTGCCTCTTTCCTTTATTCTCTTGCTTTTCCCTCTTCATTTTGTCTTACCTCTTTCAACTTCTCTCCTGCTTTATTGTCCTCTCTAACACTCTTTTTTCTTTGTTTTCATTTTTGCTTTTCTCTCTCTTTGCCCAGCACTCTTTTTTCTTTTTTCCTCCTTCTCTGTTTTGCCCCACTTTTCTCCCTCCCTGTTTTTCTTAGTCTCTAATCTATTCCTCTTTCCTTCTGCATCACTCTCCACCCCTCTTTCTCTCTCCTTCTTCTGCTCTTTTCTCTTCCACTCTCTCCATTCTCTCTCTTGCTTTCTCACTCAACCACAGACACCAGGCATATTCTCAACACACACACAAACCGCACACCGCAGAACACACACCACTTCCTACTGGCGAAATAAAAACACCACCAGCTTCAGCTGCAGAGTGCTCAACACGCGTACACTCAAGCACATGCAATATGGGGCCTACCCTGCAGAGCTGCAAAGGCTTAATTCTGCTGTCAGCTGGTCCGTATTACAACACTGTTCAGCCAAACACTGACCTAACATCTCCCAGAGAGTCTCTCTCTCTCTCTCTCTCTCTCTTTCTCTCTCAAACTCACACACAGCTAGCAAAGACATACACTCACACACAAACACATATATACATGCAGGAACTCAAAATACCAACTTAAAGCAAGTCACCCTGAAGGGCTCATATCATGGAACAACAACAGTACATAAACACAGGTCAAGTTTTTACATATATGTTAAGTAACATAGTTACATATATCCACCTATTAAGCCTAGAGCAGCTTAGCCCCACCGATTTTTGGTGAAATTATTTTTAGCCCACTTTATTTACATACAGTGGGGTCCAATGGCATACGACCACTCATAAATATGTTTGTATTTTGCATTCCTTCCTAACTTAATAGAAAGATTTGAATTTTAAAGAATATTGTCAACATGACATTTGTATTCCTTTGCTTTAATAACAAGGCGCAAACTGCACTTTGAGAAAAAAGGTTGATAATTAGATTACATGCCCTCTCAAGACAAAAAAAACCAAAAACTTTTTTGTGTACAAAGGCCTCAACTTAGTCAATGTTTTACACGTTTATTATTCTTTTTACTTGTCACATTTGTATTACATTTTACAGTATTCTAAAATTGTTTATTTTCAAGTTTACATTAAAAAAATTATTAGTCTTAGACTTCAGAACCCAATCATATATCACTCTAATAGGTACAGTCCTGAATAGGGATTTCCATAGCACAGGCACTGTAAACAGACTTCAGGAGGAAAATGTAGGATATGGGTTGTTAAAAATGGTCAGTCCTTTTGTCCTCCTCCGCACACACACACCCAGCAACAAAATTTTAACTGCAAAAAAACTATGGATTTTGCTCTGCATGTTCCCTCTTGACATCAGTCATCCACACCCTTGTTGAAGTCATCAGCCTGGGACCATTAATGATTCAACATGTAGCCAAGGCAGCATGAGGTCATCACTTAGAGACAGTGAGAAAGAGTAGAGCAGATAGAATCAAAGGGCTTTTGTCACTGTGTGAGCTGAGTTTGTGTGTGTGGATAGACAGTGTACTTACGTCTCTGTAGCCGTGGGGGATGGTTCCTGACACCTCGCCAAAGTCAGTCAGACACCCTGCAGGACAGAACTTACTGAACAGAGACAGAGAAAATGAGACTCATACGCAAACACATACCTGTATGTACACAAATATTTCAGACGGTACCTGAATTCAGCTTCAGAAAAGTCATTTCCTTTCTCCAAACAGGTAATCAGATCTGGACGAAGAAAGACAGAACAAAAACCTCTTTATTTTTCATTCAACTATTTATCATTCATAATTATATTATCTATGTTTTTCTCTACTCATTAAGGATTTCTCTCTTCAGAACATTAACAGGTGTCATTTTGAATTATTTTCCCATTGATTTTTTACATCACATTTACTAGGTAAAAGCACACTAGGTCCAAAGCACTCCCAATAAACACAAATGGATACTGATGAATACACTTACAGCAGTTCCTTAACAGGCTGGTTAAATATATGTTAGCAATTCTACTGAATTAGTGCAATTTACCAACCCATATTTAAAAAAAAAAAAAAAAAAAAAAAAAAAAAAAAGGATTTCAACCATAGACATTTACTGAGGATCATGTTATGATCTATGTAACCTCAAGGCATTTTCTGAGACAGTGATAAACTAAATATATGCAAAATCATCATTTAAAAGCAACTTTCTTTTTAGTGTTGCCTGTCCTAAACCCTAGCGAATGGTTTAATGTACAACTAGCACTCCAAGCAAATCTCAGTTTTACGAATACTCCAATAACATAGGTGCAGGTACAGACGCAGCAGTAGGTAATGAATGGTACATTGGCTCTAAAAGATACAAATTCAAAAAAGCATGAATGTCTGCGCTCAACAGTACTTCAAGGATGTGTAGTTCAAGGATAACATATAGGGTGCCTTCTTCATTATACAATCTGTACCTCAAGCCCTTCCGAGTTTTGAATAACATCTGCACAAATATCCTGCCAAAATTGAAAATAAAATAAAATAAGTTCATTTGCAGTTTGATTTTTTTTTTTTTACATGAGCACGAGCTAAAATAAAAAAATAAGGAAACACTAAGCACGGTTGTAAATCGCTCTGGATTAGCCCAGATGTATAATCTTGTGCATTGTTTAATATACATCCTATACTTTTCTCCACTGTCTTAGTTTTATGAATGGGTACAATTGTACTCCCCTCTCCAAAATCCTGGGATATGGGGTATCCAATTACAGAACACAGTCACAGAGAACTTTTTATGGAAATTACTCATAGATAAGAACAATTTGGCACATTTCACTCAAAGCGATTGCCTACCTCACATATATGGATGCACCAACCCTTCTATCTCTCTCTCACTCACTCACTCTCTCTCATAACACTGTTCAGTATGTTGCCATGGTGATAGTATTGATTGTTCTCTTAATGCATAACTGAAGCAGATTGTCAGTGTGTGTGGATGATTTCTAAGCAGTGTACAAGTACTGCTCACTATGTATTCCACACAGCCATTTTTACTGCACTGATAGTATATCAGGTTTCATATAGAGGATATGAAGAAATGCCTCAAACAGAATAAAAGGATCAATACCAACAGGCCAAGTGAAAGAGCAAGAGCGAGGGTGAGAGCTAGAGCCTGCTGAGATGTGTAAGATATGTGTAATATCTTGTGTGTGTGTGTGTGTGTGTGTGTGTGATATCATACTGTCCATTACTTTAAGCCACAGCCTGGCAGTGTCTGCTTTTCTACTCCTGAGTCATCACAAACAGGATCTCTTCCTCTTACACTGAAAAGTTCACTTTTCACAAAAAAAGAAACATCATTAGACTAGTGTGCCCAAAGTTCAGTCATTTGGGATCACTCAATCACTTGCATCAAACGTTTGGGCACACAGGTCTAATGAGGTTTCTTTTGTTTTGTGAAAAGTGCACTTTTCAGTGTACCATATTTGCTGAAGTTAACATACTGGAAGTGGTCTGTGTAAAAGTCATTTATTATATGTTAAGCAAATCAATAGAAAAACAAACAGAAAATGTGTATATGTTAATTTAATCCCTGTAGATAGACAACACAGGCTGTCCTGTACACTGTTTTTGTATTGCCTCTAAAACACACACACGCAGGCACATGAACGCAAACGCACGCATGTCACCACTTCAAGCACAGCTGCTGGAATTCCAGGGATGTGGAAGCTCAGGATGTACCATGCAGTACAGGGCACCAGAGTCTGTGTGTCTGTGGCATAATCCAGAGCCATTAAAATATCACTGAACAGCTTCCAATCTAGATAAATAGTTTGCTAGCTACTATGAAATTAAAAGTTATGTTGTTTCAAGACTGAAGAACTGATGTACAGTAAAAAGAAATGCAAATAGGGTCAATTAAAGAGTTGTGGAAATCTCACTGCTGTTTTCTAATGTGCTTCCAAAATAAGTCTGTGATCCTCATTACACTGTGGTTTACTCAACCTACACAACAGCCCCCGGGTGCGACATCACTTCCGTTTTCTTTAATAACATGTGTCTTAATTCCACCTCTTTCCATTTTCCTGTTCTTTAGCCAAACGCCAAAGTGATACAATGTCACCAGGCATGCCCAGAAACGGAGAACAAGCTTTTAATAAGAATAGAAAAATTCCAACTTTGATTGCATTAGCCTTAACTAATATCACATGACTCTTTATAGACTACTACTTAGATCTTGTAGGTCTCCCGTATTGTATGTTTGTCATGTTTGTTTTTAGGTCTGTTGTTTGCAGGGCAGAAAGGGATATTGTAATTTTCTTACAATAAAAAAAAATGTCCTCTGTCTTTATAGGAAGCTGTAAGGATATCATTGCTAACAAAGACTAAATAGTTCTCCTAAGAGGGTGTAGTCTTGGGGAAAAAGCTTTTATCCATCTTTTTCATCTTTCTGACTCTCTCTGTTTTTCATCTCTTAACTACGCACACATTCACGCACGCACCACATTGGGTAAGGGTTATTTTGCTGCCCATGTCTGTCTGCAGTGATGCACTGATAGCCGTTAAGTTTCTCCCGTCAGAATTATGGATAAGCAGTTATATCACGCACCAAAATAGTTATACAGTTGAGTCTGTGTCATTCTGTCGTTCACACTCTTTTTCTCTTATCCCATAATCCATTTCACATGAGACCCTTCCCTCTCATCTGTATAAACACACAATTCACTTGTTGTGGCAACTCTTACTTGAGCCTTAGAAGAGGTACAGAATTAAGATGATGCTAACACACACAAGATACCACTAAAAACCTTCTCTTTCTGTTTCCATAAACCTCCACATAAACATCACATTATCAACTCCCAGTGACATTTACACAGAGCATAAGAAATTGACACACCTTAATGCAAAAAAAATGCAAAACTGAAGGAATAACTGAAAAAAGCACTAATTTGGCAATAACACAATTTTGTACGCATTTTTCCCTCTTGTTGCCATGTTTCATGTCTTCAAGCCACCATTGGTTAAAATTAATTTGTGCTTTTAACCTCAGTTAAACAGTTAAAAATCTAAAGAAGTGTAAGATTTAGAATCTTGGGCCAAAAATATGCACATCAAATCTAAACAGAAATAATTTTAAAACTGTTAGTACTTTATCACACCTTTTATTCTCCATGGAATAATGTTGTCATTATTATTATTTGTATTTAGATAACACTGGCCAACTGCATGCCTTATTATAAAAATAACTGTCACAGTGCATGAAATTGTATGACATAGTAATACTATGAATTTTTTTGCCAAAACTATCAAAGTTAGTGAACTAAATACTGAATCAGACCATTTTAAATACACACTACAATGAATTCCACACAGCATACAACTTGTTTAGCTTGTCACCATACAATTTACAACATATTTCTTTGGAGTGGGCTTTGTTGTGAAGTATATTACTAAATACATATACCCATCCCCATCAAAGACATCATAAATCAGCTCAAATACACTTAGCACAGACTTTTACCAATATCGAAAACACCAGACTATGTAGTACCCACTGACATGCTATGCACTGTGTAGCTACAGTGCTTATCCAGCTGTGATGGTGCTGGACATTTAAGGTTTCTTGGGGCAGAGTGGGGGTATTACCTTGGTGCTGGCTGCTGGTATAAGAGAGGAAAAATCCCCGGCCATAGCTGTGAGGTCCACTCATAAACTGCACAGTGACCTGATGGCCTGTTGAGTTTACCACCTTTGGCCCATTCACATCTCCATGACACAGCTTAACTGCAGAGAGTGAGAGAGAAAAATAGAAAAAGGAAAAAAAGTCAGAATGAAAACATTTGTTATGAATTGTAAACCATGTTTAACTGGTTCAAAAAGTAGTATAGCACCTGCGTGTTATTACACATTTAGTTGATCTGTGAGCACATTTTGTCTTGTGTATGTTATTCACTTAATGGCTCAGTCCCACTGGTAAAAAGCTCAATGGTAGGGATATAAATGGTTCTGATTTTGAAAGGTAAAAGAGCTATACCCTCTCAGTACATAAGACACAAGGCAAAGAACAGTGCTCTTCATACATCTCTTACTTAATTATAATATTATAACATATCTGGAAAAAGAAACAAAAAATACTCTGTTGGCTGACACCAAATCTATTATTTACTGGCAAACTCTCAGAAACTCTACACCAAAGATATCTATACTGCATGTGATAAGTTTGTTTATCAGAAATATATATATATAAATGTAATATATAATATAAATATATATCATGTGCATATCTGCCTCTTATATTGAGTTCTGTCTTTTGGAGTCATGTATATTTCCCAAGTCAAGCAGATTTGCTGAAAGAGGCTGTTCAAGTGTGTTTGATTAGTGAAATATATATGATACTAGTTTAAAGTATAAACTGCTGATTTAATGCTATAATTGTTGACCATGCTAAACTTAACGACAAACCTTTAAAGCTGTGTTTAGCAATTGTCTTTCTGTGTCCTGTAACTCAAATCCAGCACACCTCATTTGCTGATCCACCACATAGTTCACATAGATTAGGTTTGGAGCTAAAGCCTGCAGTTTTACATCCCCAGAAGCAAAAATGGTGACTACTATAAAGATATATTTAAAGAAATGGACTTTAATTTAAAAGATACCTACAGCTGTGATCAGTTTACCACTTAAAGCTCATTGAAACACACAGAGCGCCTTTATCAAGAGAGTGCATTTTAAATTTTCAGCTGAAACTATGCAATGTTTTTCTTACTGAGCATTTCACACTCTCTCTGTGCTGCCAGGGAATGGACAACCACTCTGGTGGATCTTTTATTTTGAGCTTTGGGTTTATTTTATTTGTACTGGGAACTGAAGATTTGTGGCTAGGTCAAGTTTGTTTTGCAGTGATTTTTTCCCTTTGCCACTTTTGACATAGATGAGAAAAGCCATTTCTACTCATAGTAGAAATACTGAATACAACTAAGAATTTATGAAAATATGTGAAATTAATAGTTCATTCTGATTAAGCCTTTTTAAGATAGTTTGGGTTAGTAGCTTAGATAAATGCATTGGATTGGACAAACTGCAGTGCATTATTAGGTATCTGCCAGATGATGACCCTTTCATAGACTTTAGAGCAGCATGTGTATATTCCAAAGGCTTAAAATTCATTACATTATTAATGCATTCATTTTTTCCTTCATTCCTGCAGTTCCTTAAGTAGTTAGGCTAGCAGTGTCCTGTGAATGACTGCAGTATAGGGCCAAAGAGCAGAAAACTCCTCTTACCGATTTCTGTCCTGCCTGCTCCAATGCCATTAAACAGCCGCAGGTAAGACACTTGGCAGTTTTGCGTGTGGATGTCAAGGTCAGCTATGCGGAGGATGAGCGTGTTACCTGCGCTCACACTGATCTCCCACTCACAAACGGAGTCTGTGGGGTAAGACACAGGATAGCCCAGAGATGCTAGGCTGCCACTCCCTGCCCCGAGCACAGTATGCCCACAGCCATCACCTACAACACACAAACAAACAGAAAAGGAACAAAAATATCACACAGGATACTCACAGATACTACTGATTTGTTTCTAACCTACTACTAAGACGTAGATACTGCTGTACCATTTTCAAAAATCTCAAACAGGACTACCTAATATCATCGCTGTGCAAAACATTTTTTTCTTGCTATGACATATTATGTTTTAAGAACAATGCGCCTTCCCGGATCAAGAACTGTGCACTGGATGCAATTTGCGATAAGCAGCCATCAATCCAACCACTTTGCATCATTAAAATCAGTTTTATTTATATAGAATTACTAGCAGAGGCCCAGTGCCTTTAATATTTAGAAACATGACTAACACAATGTGACCAGTAATAGATTCTCTCTAAACACTTTCTCAAGTTTCAAGACTCTTTATCAGATTTTGAGATTTGAAGGAGACTCCACATGCAGCATGCCCTTGACCTGATTTGAGTAGGGAGAATTTTGCCTTTCCCCCCACCACAGGTTCAGCTTTATCTAGCCATAAGAAGACTGGTGGTGCCTAGCATTAAACACTTTGGCATCTCACTGACCTGAACTGTGTTAAAGCAAATCACATTGATTGGTATTGCATTACAATAAGGTTGAATCGTATCAGTAGTTGTTTCATCTTTAATGTTTTAAATTGTTGGCAGGGCATCAAGAGGTGCGTCACGTCGGCCTCAGTGATCTCTAAAGTCTTATTAATTTTGTATAATTTTACAGCTTTTTTAAAAACCTGTTGAATTATTTGCAGTTTGTTTGTTTTTGCTGTTGAATACTATTTGCTTAAAGTCATAAAATTGCTTATTTTTGTAGCAATGATTACTGATGATTTGTGGGCTGGAGGTTTGGGAACAAGCCTTGTGACCTGGAGGTTGCTGCTTTGATGCCCTGAACCAACACGACATGACTGAAGTGTCCTTGAGCAAGGTACCTAACCCACAGGGTGCCTTGAATAGGGCTTCGCACTGCTCCGGCCAAGTGTGCCAAATGCCCCCTAGTGTGTTCCCTAGTGTGTGTGTATGTATGTTACACTTAACGGATGGGTTAAAAGCGGAAGACAAATTCCTGTCTGCAAACACAAATTCATTAATGTGCGTAGCAGTAGCATTAGCCCTTCTCCTGCAAACCTTTACCTCCAACACAAATCTAACATCTCATTTAAGTATACATCAATTTGTAGATGGATCAGTTGGCTCTAACGTATGCATCCTCTGGTGATGGGCTGGTGGCCACTTGCTTCCTTTACATAAAAAATACCTACAGAATCACCGAGAACTCCACACGGCGTACATAACTAGAAGATGGATGCAGAATAGGAGCATTGTTTGGTAAAGAAAGCCAGATCGGTGTCATATATATCATAACATCGGGGCTGTCGGGACCTGTATGCCTTCTTCTCATCTTGCTATCAAGAATTAGCGACACTCTTGTACAGTTTACAGTTGCGCACAACATCAGCTATCATGAGAAACTTTTTTGTTACTTCAGCACAAAGCACTGTTAAGCGGGTATCTAATTTCTGGTTTATGCCTGTCCCGCGTGCGCGCGCACACACTCACAAACACGCTCACAAACTGGCAAGATCCCCGCTGATCGCACAGCCTGTCACGCGTTTACACACCGAATGGACCTCTTCTCGAGCTGATTTGCTGTTATGTAACCACCACTGGTCAATGTCCAGACTCCCAAAGCAAAAATATCCTCTTGTACCTCTCAGTTGCCTGCAGAAACTCATACACACACACACATAAGATACACCTCTTGATCACATCTGTTTTACTTTAAGACTCGTCCACGAACGGTGTTGTTAAAATGCTGGTAGTTCTGGACAATGCCTTAGAAACAGCAGGATATACAGCTGCTGCTCGGTCCACTCATGCTGAATTCTGCACGCGTCCTTCTAGTGCACTGTTTACCGTTACTGCCGCAGTCAGGCCCTTCCCCCTCGCTCTCTACTTGGCCAAATGGTGCGACCCCCCCATCTCACCACCACCACCACCACCTGAAAGCCTCAACTCACTCCTTCACAAGGCTGTGTGGCAAATCTGATATGCCTCAGGATGGCCATGGTGTCCCGTCGCAAGCACTGGAGCTACAAATTTGGGCGAGGAGACGACAGAGCGGGACAGCGGCCAGTCCATGTAAGGCAGTGAGCGGGGTCTCCGTATCCAGAGTTGTGAAACCGCAGCTCCAGGCCCTTTCAGAGCTTTTATAAAGGCAAAGTTTGATCTAACTCGATGGAGAGCCCGCGCCCAGCTCAGCCTGTCTTACCTTTCTGCGCCCGGGATCCTCTGGCGGAGAAAAGGATGATGAAGAAGAGGCCCGTTCCTCTCCCCAGCATTAGCGCTGCGTCCATCCCGGCCAGTCCGCCTGCATAATGCGCGGTTTGGGCAGAGGTCCGCGCTCCGCGGCTCTAGGCGCTCCGATCTCCCTCCGTGTGTAGCGGCCTGCTGCGGCTCTCCGGCCACAAACCGGGGAGACACCACGGCCAAACTTCCGGCTCAAAATGCGGCCTCAAGCGGAGAAACACGGTACAGCATGGAAGATGGGAAGGTTAGCACAGAGGGAATACAGATAGTAGAGGAGCAGAGCAGTGTACAACAGATTGGGTGGAGCGTAGCATGGTAATGAAAGGGAAGGTGGTTCGAGGGATTTATGCCAGTTATAGGCAGGTACAAATTTTGGAGTGGTAAATGTTTATTCAATTATTAAGACGTGACGTTTAGACTTTTGGGTGCCTCTGTTGCGTTGACAGATCCAAAAACAATACAAAAACTACCCAGTTATGATTCTAGCGCCTTCCTTGTGATAAGACAAAGGAAATGACTTAAGTCGATAAGATTACTTTCAATTCTTAAACGAATGAAGAAAAACAAAGTTTAGTGCCAATGGGTTCCGTTACCTAACGTTACCCAGTTAAACAAGCTAACGTTAGAAACCCCTAAAAAAGGCCAAGCCGGTCGTTGATACAGCTGCTACAGGTTTTTTATGGTGTTTCCTGGAATGAACCCACATCGTATCAGGTTGTTTGGCTTGTTGGTCAGACAAGGGCTGGTGAAGATGCGGCTGCACGACGCAGGATTACACGCTTGCAGACACTTACGACGATTCCCTTTATCATCACGTCAACGTCGCTCCACATCCACCCTTACCGCAATATCTGCAAGAACTGAATATTCAGGCTGCGTAGGATGGATTATCACAGGGCATCATAAGGAAACTCTACAACGTCTACATGTTGCGTTTGCAAACAGAGCGGCATTATGCCATACTAAGAGACACTGTGTATATGTGTAGCTCAATATATAATGACCATATCAATCTAACCTTTTCATCATTTATTGTTCTTAGTAACCTCTATTTCCCCTTTAAATAGCATTGCAATCCAACACCTCCTTCTGGGTGCAAACTACTCTTTTGATGATGAGTGTATTTTAAATAAACAGATGGGCAGGAGCACCACAAAAAGAAAGGTGAGAGGGAAACAGTAGGGTCTTGCACCTAGACATCTGAACAAACAAATGCATTTAGGAAGTGACTGTGAAAAGGCTTGCATCAGTGTTACTTGATATTGGGATCTGCAAGTACGTTAGGACCTGGAAACGGCTATTTCATGAGATAAGTAACAGACTGAGGGTATGGGATTAATACCATACATAATATAATACATAATGGGGTGAGTCTTTGAATGGTTTCTGGTTTAGTACTGGTTAGTGTAAGATGGGCGTATGGCAAGAGGTTCCAGCCTAAACTGATACCAGAGATACAAGTCTTGTTTTCATTGGTTAAATACAAGAGATCCTGTAATGCAGTTCATACTAGCTACATACTAGATTCCAGATATGAGATTTGCAATTTGTATGTCATGTATTCAAATCTATAAATCAATTTTGACTAGACATGTTGCCAGAATGACATATCCATAATGTTATTTTGGCTAGTCATACATATTTGTCTCTTATCCAAAATTCATTTTTTAAATGAGTGTGAAAATGAGCTATTTATTGTATCGCTGGTGTCATTTTAGGTTAAACAGCTTGCCATAGGGCAGAACTTAATGGAGAATTGATAGTGGGATGGGCTTAACACAGCCTTAAAGAATTGGAGAGGGCCCTATGGGGATTTATACTGATTTACACTTACCATTCATTTACTGAGACATAAACAAAGTCTTTCAGAGTTGTTCGCTGTGAAATGGTTTATAACAGTGGTGGTGATAGGAACTAGCCAGGTCCAAAACAAAGCCAAAAACTATAAAACATCAATAGAGTTCTATATTAAGATGCCAGTTTAGGGAAGAGACAGTGTTGTTGTTAGGGTAGTACAGGGGGTGACATTTCAGGTTACATGGAGCAGGTGAGAAGTTATAGGATAGAATAGGGTAATGCTGGCAATGGTATAGGGTATAAAGAGCAATTCCATCCATTTTTCATAAATGTCTATATTTAAATGTTAAAGATATAAATAAAGCAATTGAGAGTGGTCTAATGTAAAAAGCTCCATGTTAGAGGTTTTAATACCTCTGAAAGCTTTCTCTTTGAAGGTTATTACGTGACAAGGTTATGAATGGTGGAGGAGCACATGTAGGACGTTGTAAGGGTAAAAAGTCCCCAACATTTTTTTTCCTTGCTGACTTATACTATTTATTATCATCATTACATATTAATATACATACAGGTTTACTGGTGGTTTTGGATAGTAAATAAAGTTGGTGTATATTAGCATTTATAACTCTGGTTTCTGTCACCACCACTGTAATAAAACATTTCCCATCAAAACACTGGCTTAATTACAACCACAATTAAAAATAAATTGGGATGAAGGTCTTATAGACACATACTTTATTCACAATAGAACATAGAATACGTATGTGATGTTGAAAGTGAGACATTTTACCATTTCATGAAAAGTATTAACTCATTTGGATCTTGATGTTCAGCACATAGACTCCTCTTCTGTTATGCCATGCTGTTGTGATGGATGCAGTATGCGGTTTAGCATTGTTTTGCAGAAATATGCAAGGCCTTCCCTGAAAGAGATGTTGTCTGAATGGGAGCATATGTTGTTCTAAAACCTCTATATACTGTCAGCATTGATAGTTCCTTTCCAGATGTGTAAGCTGCCCACACCATAAGCACTTATGCAACCCCATACTGTCAGAGATACTGGATGGTCTCTCTCCTCTTGAGTCTGTACGGGCTTTGGCCCAGAGAAGATGGCAGTAATAAGGGATTGTGTTGACATACGGCTTCTTCTTTGCAGTATACAACTTTAGCTTATTTGTGGAGTGCACAGCGAACTATGATTTCTGGAAGTGCTCCTGAGCCCATGCAGTGATTTCCCATACAGATTTATGTCTGCTATTAATGCAGTGCTGCCGGAGGGCTCAAAGATCATAAGCATCCAGTATTGAACGTTGGCCTTGTCCCATGCGCACAGGGATTTCTCCAGATTCTCTGAATCTTTTGATGATATTATGTACTGTGGACGATGGGATTTCCAGATTCTATTTTGTGCTGAGGAACATTTTTCTGTAATTTTTCCATAATTTGTAGATGCAGGTATTTGCATATTAGTGAACCACTGCCCGTCTTTGCTTCTGAGACACTCTTCCTCTGTAAGTTCTAAGCATAAAATACTTTTATGCTTCTTTTTTTATGAATACCACTTTCTTTGCCTGCCTTTTGTTTCCCTGTCAAAACCCATCTCTGTCGTATGTTCTTTTGTTAATAAAACATGGGTTTCATTTACATTTATTTACAGTTTGCAGAGTTTTACCACCTTTTATGGCTTGTTTCACTCTCAAACACTGAATTATGTAGAACACTTGAGAAAAAGGGGAGAAATTCCCCTTTAAGGTAATTGTGTAATGCAGAGACATGTAAATAAGTAGGGGGAGGTCTTTGTATTATCTACAAAGTGCCTACCCAAACAAACGACTAAATAAACAAAAGAAAAATGCTTAAATAAATATGTTGTAAATAAGTATTTGCTGTCTAAATAAGCAAGTCTAGTCCAAATAAAATAAATAAATACCACAGATTGCAGAGAGTATTTCCTACTAGCTTACTTCTGACATAAAGATATAAAGTAACACATCCTCATCAACATGCTGTGTACATCAGTAATTCTCCTTCCCAGTTCCAGAAACCCCATAGTGACCTATGCAGACCTGATTCAGCTCTTCATATTATTATTAAAGATGTGTGTGTAAGATCAGAGCAAACTAAATTATTGATGTTCAGGGTGTAAAAACCTGCCCTCCCGAGACAAAACTGAACTCCCAGTCACTCTAAGAGGGAGAACGTAAATAATCAGCAGGAAAAAAAATTATATTAATAAAAATAGTTATATGTAATTCACAGAACATTCGAAAATTAAGAATTAAGACAGGAACACATAGTAACCCCAGCTGTGAGACAGAGGCTAAAAGTACTTAGTGCTTAGTTGCTGAATGTGTTTACATGATATCCACAGAAAAGTTAGCTACAGTTCATCTGTATCCTTCAGTTTTAAAAATACTTTTACTTTTTTTGTCATCCCACCCCCACTGGGTTGAACATAAAGCATATAAGTGCATAACAAAGACACTTAGGTAGTGGTGAATTTTGTCCTGACTGTGCAGGCCTAAAGGACAAAACATCAGCCTGACATTTATGAAGAGAAAAAAGTGCATAGGTCTACTGGACTTTTCTTTATCAAAACTCCCTGCTGCAGCTAATTACTGTCTGTTCCACTGAAAAACAATCTCTCTCTCTCTCTCTCTCTCTCTCTCTCTCTCTCTCTCTTTCTCTGTCTCTTGTCTCTTTCCTTCACACCCCCACTCCCCACCCCCCTCTGTCCTTGGCATGCTTCTGTAGTGAATCAGAATCCTTTAGCTGCAAGTGCTATCTTATCAGTTTGGTTAAAGTGTCCACACAGACATGTGTGTGTGTGTTTGTATGTAAGAGAGAGAGCGAGAGAGAGAGAGAGAGAGAGAAAGAGAGAGAGAGAGAGAGAGAGAGAGAGAGAGAAAAGCACAGCAACACTCCTACTTTTGGGGGGTGTGGTGGTGGGGGCGGGGACTGTGACATTGAAATCTATTGCGCCCCAAGTGATAAATTAAAGGAAAATTCTTTGGCAGCACACGAGCGCCACAGAGTGAAAAACATGATAAACTGCAGTCCATAAAATTAGTTGCAGTTAAACATCTATACAGGCGACAACATTAAACGTTTCCATAAAATGAAACAAATGCGTATATTACCTTTTTTGGCATCTTCTAAACAACCACTGGAATCTACTCTAAGCAAAAACTACTTACTGTGCGACACTGTTGGGTAGAGGAGCCCACTGAGGGATTGTTACTTTAGTAAGGTAAAACCTAATGCCAATAAAACAGTGACACGACGGTTTGACATCTGGTTACAAAAACAGAAATAATTCTGTTCTTCTATATTGGCAGCTGCCATTACGTTCTTTGTCTTGTCTGAATGTTTCAGTCTCCTTTCGTATCTCAGTCTCTTGTGTGCTTTCATGTGGTTTTCCACTTACACTCAAAATAAGAATAAACCAAATTAAATAAACGATATTATACATACCTTCCATGCAGGCGTTTATTTCAAATACCTATTTTGATTATTAGTATTTTTAGATCCATGTTTAAAAGAATAACATGAAGAGGCCTCTCTGCTCTTAAGTCCATTTTTAAAGAGTGTTTGCTGAATGCCAGGGACTACTTATCTCGGATCATGTATTTAAACATCAAGATTCTTACCATCAAGATCCTTACCATGTACATCAGTAACTCCCCTTTCCCAGTTCTGGAAACCCCATAATGACCTCTTCAGACCTGATTCAGATTCAAACATTCAGTGAGGTCAGTACCTTACCTTAAGGTCATTCAAAACTTCAAAAATAAATAAATCATCGGATCAGCTGACTCTGATTGTTCAGAATAACTTTGTATTGATTTCCAGTGACCCTTCCCTCTAAGGTTGCAGCCAGCAATATGCCCCAGAGCATAACAGATCCACCTGGCCACCTCAGTGTAGGCGTCAAGCACTTAGTACTGCGCTGTCCTCTTGGTGTATGCCACGCATGAACTTAGCAGTTTTTGTCCACATCTCTGCCAGCGCATTGCACCACTGTACTCTTGTGAGGCTTAAGCAGTGACTAAAAGCTCCTGCCATCTGTGTCCCAATAATGAATTAATTTAAGATTTACTTGATCTTCTCCTATTGCCATCTTGACCAACAATTGAAGTCACAGTAATTACACAAATAAATATAAACCTAAATATTTTCAATTTCTAGACAGTTACACTTTCTATTTTGGTAGCAGTAATTATATGTCATATAATATGTGTTCAAACTAGAAAAAGGCATTTCCTGAAGGAAACGCGAGATGGTTGCGCAGCTTGCTCAGTGAGGAACGAGGGACGAGTAAACGAGTGCGGGTTGGTATGACTGTGGTTTAGCATTTGGGGACCTATTATTAGTGTATATGCTTCTTGGTTTGGGTCGAAATGACTGGGACTCTATGGGAGAAACGAGGGATGAATAAACGACAGATAGACAGTACGGCGGGACAGTACGGCTGTGGGTTAGTACTTGGGGACCTCCCTTTAGTGAGCATGTGAAGTCTGGTGGCTCTCGGGCGAAGGAAACAGCTGGCTTTAGGTGGGTCCAAAAGTGACTGGGACTCTATGGGAGGAACAAGGGATGCGAAAAAAAAGAGAAGCAAATGAGTGCGGGTCAATCAAACACTGAATGCCTGCTCCATTGTATCCAATTTGGTGTCTCTAAGTCGAGCGGAAGTAGGTTAGATAGGCATGTGTTTTTTCGATCCTATTCATTTTCTATGGGAAAACACACCATGACTGCCGTGTTCAGGTGGTGCAGGTGCAGTGTGGGGATCCTGTGGGGGCCCTGATCTTTGATGAACAGGGTGAAAGGTGATAACAACGTATGCAACAAGCAGGTGTGTCTGTGTGTGTGTAATGTATGGAATGATTTGGTCTTTGACTGAAGTATGGCAATAAACAGAAAGTTTAGTCTGACTGTGTAAGTGTACTAACCTGCCTGTCATGTTTGTTTGTGTGTGTCTGGCGCTCACAGGTGAGAATGACTCTATAAAGCAGATCATTGTATATTTCTGCACTGTCCAACTCATCTACATACCAACACCAAAAATAATTTTAAGGGCAGTTGTGCATTTACCGAACAATCCATTGGTTTGCTTTGCTATTGTATTTATGGTAATATCTACAGTAATAAACTCATATAATGCCTTTAACTGATTTTTAACAACACAGCACACAGTTGATAAAATACAAATCTATATAAAGCTTATTCACTGTTAATTTACAGGATTGGGTAGTGTGTGTGATGCAGAGGTTCATCCGTTCAAGATAATCATCTCTTTTCTTTAAATCATTTCTTTCACTCATTTCTTAAATCAGATCTTTTGAGATGACTGTCTGCACTGTTATTTGCAGGTGATCAGATTGGATTTTTGTGTTCAGACATCACCAACCTATCTGCATGGGTTGATGTGTTTTTTTGTGAGTGATGCAAAAGACTTCCTACTTGAAAAATCCTATTTGAATCACATTTTAAACCACTTCCAAATGTGTTTTTTTTTTTTCTTTTGCTGTACACACTGTCAGAAATCTGGATACAATCCGGATATCAATGATATGCCTATATGAACATGGTTTGGGACCAAAACCTACTGATGGATGTACATGCTAGATTACTAATACATGATACCATATGGGTAGAGTCAAGTATTAATTGTGCTTCTTGTGTATATTACGGCAGATTTAGTGATGCTGGGTCCCCCTTAATGCACATTAAATTAGTGAGGCATCTGTGTACATCGTCAAACATATCTTAGTTATTCAATTTATAATTGTAAATCTGGCGAATCAATGTAATATTTATCATTATGAGATTATTGTAAGAATATTATAAGAATGTTTGCTTTTTTCCAGACAGAAGTAAATTAATAAGTTATGACATTTCAATTTTTCAAGAAGGTTATAATAGTTTCTCTCTTTCTCTCTCTCTCTCTCTCTCTCTCTCTCTCTCTCTCTCTCTCTCTCTCTCTCTCTCTCTCTGTCAATAAGTAGCAGAGGAGTTGAGTTGTTGTGTTTTGTATGGTGAAACATTAACAAAAAAAATAGGTAATTCCTATATAAACTAAATAAACTAAAAGTAATTAGTAATTGCATGTTATGATTTTGAATCTGAAGCTTGCAAAGATGTTTATTCTGTCTGTTCTAGAAGTTCACCAACATTACTATGGTCCCACACTGCTAGTAAGTGAACAGTTCAGAGAGAAATAACCCTTGAAGTAAAGAATTTGTTCACAAACAATTTTTTAAAAAAGAGTAATAAGTTTAAAATCTCTCTTTAACTGACAGATTGCAAAGGATGGTTGGAATGTTATAAACAAATGTATTTGTGAGAGATTGTCTGTATCTTACACAGACAATCATTCACATACACAGTATTTGACATTTAAGGAGTCTTTCTCAGTCTATTACTGAAAGTGCAACAGGTCAACAATCCCTCTTTTTTTTTTCTCATTTTTCAATTCTGGCGCCATATGCTGTGTATTTTCATTACCAGGTGGATTCCCATAGCAAACTGTCCTCCAGGATTGGAGCACACACATGCTACATTTAACCTTAGACGGATGACGGATGGAGCCACTTTACCTGTCAACCTCCATATTGTTTGTTCTGTTTCATGGATCTGCCTTAACATGTGCAAACATTTCCCATGAACATTGTTTCTTTTGATTGTAGCCCTGGAAACTGTTTATAGCAATTTGAGTCTAAAATCTGTATCAATAACCCAATGGCCCAAAAGATTTGTGTAATGTAAAATAGAAAGTATGTACTATTAGACAACAATAAGGTTTTGTTTTATTAAAGAAGCTAGTACATTAAAGTCTAGATTTTTATCTGGATTATATGTGTTAATTTTAATGAGTTGTAAATGAGTGCACTAGTCTTATAGTTTTTGGTTTATGGTGTGAGCCATACATCTACACACTAGTTTACACACAGTCCAGAGTAAAATGTGAATGGATTTGTACTTTTTGGACCAGTAAAAAAGGCCTGCACATGGTTAAGGCAGAATTATGAACCATTCCTGCCTGCAAATGTGTTTCACTTCATGTGTAGTTTTGCAATGCCTTGCTTGCACAGCCCTTTTCAGGTTATACCACCGCCATTCCAAAACAAATCTTCTTCTTTTTCAACAATTCTGTAGATATAATTGTGTTGCTCGGGCAATTGTTGTATCACCCAACCTCTCTTTAGCTTAAAGTCATCGACTGCTCCCATATTTTCTTGTGTAAAAGTTCTGATACATCTTTGACTTGATTGTTGCCTAAAGGAACACAAGGCATCCAGGACCAACAACCCCAAAACATGATGCTCCCTCCACCATGCTTCACAGTTGGGAAGATGTGTTTGTGTGCAATATATGTTTTCTGCCAAAGTTCATGCAAAATGCATTTGTACAAAAAAGTTCCATTTTTGTATCATCTGCCATCTGTGTGTGTGTGTGTGCATGTGCCTGTGTGCATCTGAGTGGGGTGTGTGTTCTGATGATGTAATTATTACACCTATGAGAACTGACCAATCAAACACAAAGGATTTCAATAGACTATAGCATGGGAGTGTCTTGAGAAAAAGTATATAGTATATAGATGGGGTTTGTAGCACATGCGTTTCATTACTGAACTATTTTTAATGAGCAACATGGCCGTCGTTTTTGGTAAGTGTGTTCTACAGACTTCAACTATTTTCTGTTGTAGACGGTTCGAATAGTGTTTCAACTGTTGTGTTTCAATTGTTTAAAAGGTTTTTCCTCGGCCTAGGTGCATCTGAGCTTGAAACAATCCTTGCCATCAGAAGCATTGAAGGATTGTCACAGCTTGGTATTTTCTTTCATATTTATTATTTATTATTGTTATTTATTTAATTTATTACATAGTTGTTAATGTTCATCGAAGTAATCTCACAGCCCTGTTGTTACAGAATCTGCAAATACATCAGATTACGAGAATCCTCTTGGTGAATCAACAGTCGCTTTACAGTTTTGTCTTTTGTGTTAGTTGTAGCGTGTGACACTAATTCATATGTTTTCTGTAGTAGGGTTGACCTGTTTAGTTGAAACAACGGGTCTCTTAACACCACCAGGGTTTGATGTTGTACAGAGTACATCTACGGCCTGTAAAACACATAGGGTGTTAGTGCATAACGACGCATCCACATCGTCTGCATCTAGGCCTTGTTTAATAAGCAGCCCCGGGGGATCACACCATTCCGAAAGCAGTGCATTTGGAGAGGCAGAGCCGGTTTCGCACGGAAAGCGGCAAAGAACGTGCTTGAGCACATACGATAAAACGATTTTACACGAAGGACTCCATAGATTTGAGAATAACCGTGAATCAGCAGGTATGTAATACTAAGTGTGTCTATTTGCTATATTGTAAGTGTGGTTGTGTGTATAGGTGTATGTGTGTGTGTATGTTTTTTTCTTAATTCTTTACAGATTTACATACCATTGACCACACTGTGAATGCTGTACAGGTCTGCGTTGATCTGGACACCGCCAGATAGTCTGACGTGTTGCTGGACACGTGGAATGAAAACTGTTTTACAGAAAAGGTGTCTGAAACAGCGGATACCAGAGCTGCTCATGTTGGACTAAATACAATACTGGAGGATCTGAGAGACAGTAATAGGGAAAACTTGAGAGTGAATCAGGAACACGAACACCAAGTAAGCGGCTCTTACCTTTTTGCTGAAATTGAGGATCTTAACCAAGCATAACTGTACACAAACAGAACAAAATCAGCCAACACCCTGGAGAATGACTGTGCAAGAAACCTGTTCACTAGCCGAACAAATATTAAACCATACACGGAGGGTAGATGCTATTTGTAACACGATCAGCAATTAAATTCTTTCACAAATTTATT
Organism: Prochilodus magdalenae; assembly: GCA_024036415.1. NCBI lineage: Eukaryota > Metazoa > Chordata > Actinopteri > Characiformes > Prochilodontidae > Prochilodus > Prochilodus magdalenae. The sequence goes on along the minus strand of JAMWET010002211.1, from coordinate 188,616 downwards.
ATATAGTCTCAACAAAGTTTTAGAGTTAAAAAAAACCCTGAATTGGCTGTTGCGGGGCCCTCATCAAAGTAGTGGTTGAAAAGGTCTTTGATATATTAAACTTATTTACACATTAAATAAATCAACCCATCAGTACAACCCTAAATAGTGTTGCATATAATTAGTAGAAAAAACTAAGAAACAAAAATGGGCTTTAAAAGGTATCTTGAGCCGGACAACAACCCGTGTGTTGGCAACACGTGAAGGCGGATGTCTTTAAACGATAGATTACAGCATTTGCATGGGGTGTATTTTGTTTACTATGGCTGCAAGTAATGGTTTGTAAGACACACCCGCACAACACACCAGTGTAAATAGACAAACTGTAACCTCTGATTTACTAAACACATTGGATAGATATTTGTCACATAGAAACACCATAACAGATTCCACCAACAAAACGTAGCAGATACGATGGGGTGTCAGTACACTTAACATGAGTGCAATGCAACGCACCACACATAAACACAGAACAGACAGGTGGTGGTGTACAGTCACATAGAACCCTATCACTTCACCCAACAACTCCTAACTTTGGTTCGTCTGATGGTGACACAGCAGAGTTGGTGAAAAATGGTGGTGTTGTGGATGGTTGTACCATAGTGGCGAGAAGTAGGTTTAACAGCATTGTGCTACACAGGGCACCTAACACACAGCCTATGTACAGAATGTACTATTATTGTTTCATTCTCCAGGGTGTTGGCTGGCGATGGTAGTGTTATTGATGTTACCCTACAAGTTTAACATCTGATGTAAATGTTGTCTTGTCTTCAAGAGATAGTTGTAGCTTTGAAAGATTTTCAGATGCTATTGAAAGGATTATGCACAGTAGCAAGGGTATTAAAACAGACAATAGTTTGGTATTGACAGTCTCCATAGTTATGGGTAAAAATGGCAGTGTTCGGCATAAGCTGTGTGACCTAGCACACAATCAGGTCACTGATAAGAACAGACTGAATCTTTTTTACCCAACAAACATCTCAAGCAACCTGTGTTTTGCAATCTGCCTTGCCTATTTTCTGAACCCACATGTGCCATATAACGTGTTAGAAGCTAGAGATAAACAGATACAGACAAACCTGGCTACACATATGATCACAGAGTCGAGTTTAATGATGTTGGTCATTTCGAAAACATTAAATTTGACCATAACTCTGGGACTATTGACCCTAGAGTCACTAAATTTGGACCAAATTAACAGAGTATGATGTTATCAACAAGTGCCATATCCGGTAACTCTAGAACATTCCTTTTTCTTGCCAGGCATTACAAATGCATTACAAATTCACATTAACCAAATGGATTTGGCCACAACTCCCTGACCTTTGATTCTAGAGTCACCAAACTCGGGTCACAACATCAGAGTGTAAAGATGTCAATGTGTGCCCAGATTGGTAAATCTAACACCCTCTGTGCCCTCAATAGGTCTCGTACGATTGGTGTTTCCCACTTGAGGCTTAAGTCCAAATTCACATTTACCAAATGGATTTGTCCGCAACTCCCTGACCTCTGATGCTAGAGTCATCAAACTCGGGCCACATTATCAGGGTGTGGGGAAGTCAATGTATGCCAGGCTTGGTAAGTCTAAGACCTTCCCTGCCCCCCCTTTTTTCCACTTGAGGCTCAAGTTCAAATTCACATTTACCAAAGAATGACTGAAAAGAGTGTTTAGAAGTAAAACAATGTTATATTGTATACAAAATGTGGCAGTACGAAAATGACACTGTTGTTTTGAATGCTCTCTGGCGCACTCACAGGCTGTAGAACTCCCAAAAATCTTCAACTTGTAATGAAAACATGTTTCTGGCTGAAATAATGTTGTTTCACATGGATACTGGCAAAATGTCAAAACAATGGTTGAACAGAGCTAAACAAAGATAAATCTTGAACGTGGGATTTTCAAATTGACAATGTCATTTAGAGCACTCTTTGACGCTGAAAATGGCATTTAGAGAGCTTTAGAAGTGCCCAGCTTTAGAACTGCCAAAAAGCTCACACTTGTAATGAAAACATGTTTCTGTGAAGAGTGTTAATGAGCAAAACAAAGTTAAATATTAAAACTGGATGTACAAAACTGACAATATTGTTTTGAATAGTCTTTGGAGCTGAAATAGAAATTAAATTTTGCAGCCTGTGTTTCTGAGAGCTCATATTTTCTCTAGAGCTGTAGAGAATCTTCACAATCCTCTCATGCTGGTCCATGAAGAAGCTTTGCCGTAAGTTTATTATGTGTAAATATGGTGGCAAACGTTATTTATATGTTTAGTTCCTGAATTTGTTGTAGTATATATACTCCTAGCTGTGTAACTTTCTTGAACTACACATCTAATAATAGCTGTCACTCTTTTTCTGTAACTGAAATGTCTTTGTGAATTCACGTATAAGAGTTAGCAGTAAAAAGCCCAAACTTGTAATGAAAACATGTTTCTGAATGAAATAACGTTTTCTGACTTGGCTAGTGGCAAAATGTGAAAAGAATGATTAAAAACGAGTGCTTTCAGAAGCAAAACAAAGTTAAACCTTAAAAGTGACAGTACAAAACTGACAATGTTGTTTTGAATGCTCTCTGGTGCTGAAAAACATTTAGAGCACTTTAGAAGCGCCACAGTCTTTAGAACTGCCAAAAAGCTCAAACTTGAAAACATGTTTCTGACTGAAATAATGGCAAAGTGTGGAAAGTAAGGGGAATAATTTGGTAATCATTTTAAGAATATATGATTGTTAATACCTTAGGGGCACATAAGGGACATAAGGGCATAATTATATTCTTTGTAGTGATGCTCAGATACAAGATGAAACATAACCACAACATAATCACACCCCAGTGGTCAAGGGAAGTGTTTGCACTGCATGAGGCTATGAGCAGTTTTCATTTTTACAACTTAAAAGCAGAACATACGAACAGTCTATTTGAAAACATAGCATTTAAAACAATACAATTAATGTTTCCCTTTGTGGAGTGAACCACAAGATCATGGTAACAATTGGAAATGTATAGAAACAAAATCTGTAACATCAATCTGGCCAGGGTTATACTTTTTAGCATACACCTGAGAATAAATCCAGAACCCAGTGACTGACTGTTTTGTTTAATAGCTAGTTTATTTTAAAGGAACAGACGTGTTGTATTTTGATGTCTGGCTTCGTCAACTGGAGCCACTAAGTCACAACATTTAATGGAGGCCCCAGTGAAAATCTCATTAAGGTGAAAACTAACTTAACCCACTGGATTAATACCAGTCCTGACCGGAGACAACACTACAGTCCCTGTGATCAACGGAATCAAGCCTACAGCGTGCAACAAATATGGTATACAGAAGCCAATTTCAAATTCTGCACCAGTGGAGTTTGGGCCTTTGGTCACAGAGGGTGTGTTTGAGTCTTGGGTAAGTGAAATTGCAGAATGGGTTTTGGAGAGAAAATATACAGTATATATAATATATACATATATAAAAAGAGGAACAGTCAGAAAAGCCAGCTGGTTAAATACTATTAGATTCCACACTTGGGTTAAAATAGTTGCCCTGTGGTCCTTATGAACTCAAAACAGTTCCAGAGCAAAACCAGAGACAATACAGAGAGTTAGAGATAAAGAACACAGTTAAGATAAGGGAGATGTGCTGGGACAGAGGTTTGATGACATCACTGTTGGTTGACAGAGTTAATTCTCTGATTTCAGCATGTGCAATGAATGAAATGACAGTTTGCAATCCCAGACGTTCGTCAGAGAATAGCTTAAGGAGTATATCATTTGAATATAACTGAATAAATAATAGGAGGAATACAAAAACAGAGGGGTAATGTGTTAGTACAAGGTGAAGTTATTTGTAAGGTAAGTAGGCTATGTAGCCCACACAGAATACAATATTTTTATAGACATAGTGATGGTAACATAGTGAGGACACACAGACACATACACACAGGCATACAACACATGCTTTTAGCCCCTCTTATGCAGATATTTCATACACAGTGCTAGTATTACATAGAGGAGGTTAGAAGCATTCATAAATTTAGCAATATTGATTACATAGGTCACACATTTTTGTACGCAAAATAAGAAACAAATTTACCAAACAGGGAGTTGAGAACATGGTACCCCTTATAGTCTAATGTTGTCAGAGGGTGTATTGACAGAAAAGACTGGAAACGCTATATGAAGAAGTGGAAGAAAATTAGTTATGTTGATTGGACCGTTCTGTACTGGTTTATGTCATTTTAGATGAGAGCTTGAATAACAGAAGACAATAAGACGCTAACTACCCTTACATTAAAACAACAACGGTTGGCAGTGCTGGATGTTTTTGAAAATCATGTAATATATCCTCGTACATGGAGACTTCTAGCACCATGGCTTAGATCAACAGTTTAGTCCTACAATGTCAGCAAGAGGGTAGTAATTCAAAAGAGAGGTTTAAAGAATGGTCTGCTAGCCAAGGACTAACCTGGGGGAACATTGCTTAGCTTTACATGCTTATGAAACCTATAGGCCCAAAGACCCATAGGGTCACTTTTCAACAGGCCCTTTATATAATCTTATCACTCTATTAAGACTCAGTATTATTCAAATTCTTTTTCAAATACTCAAGTCTTCTTCTTCCTTCCCTCAACCTATTCACAAACCATCATAACACCATCTAATGGCAGCTACTGTTTACTACAAGGACTGGCCTCACACTGCTTAGTTTCTCAAGGAAGCCATGCCCAAGGGTTCCCATAGATTTCCATGCATTAACTGAAGCTGGAAGCCAACAGATTTAAACTAAAGTTAATAGAATATATATCCTAGTACATGGAGACTTCTTTCACCATGCCTTAGATCAACAGTTTTGTCTTATAATGTCAACTAGAGAGTAGGGATTCAAACAATTGTCCCCCATCCAAAGACCGACCTGGGAGCCCTGGTTAGCTTCATATGTCTAAGAAGCCTATAGGGCCACAGACCCATGGAATTATTGACTGATGAGAGCTTTCTTTACGGGATCTTATCACTCTGTTTACTGCAAGGACAAACATGATGTAAATCTGAACATGTCGTTTTGATTGCTCTTTCACACTGAAAAGCGGTTCAGAAGCACTGACACGCTTTAACACAGCCAAACAGCTCAATCTTGTAGGAATAACATGTTTCTGAGTGGAATTAAACAACACTAGGGGTTATATAGTATGTAGTTCAGTTATATAGGACAGTTTTGTCAAAGTTAGGTATACTCACAAATTCACAATGCACACTTAAAACCAGAATATCTTTGAGTAAGGTAATGATGGCATTATTGTCCAACAATGTAATGGGAAACATAAAGGGAGGAGCCTCTAATGTTTTTTTTTTTGTTTTTTTTGAAGAAATAATGGCATGGCCAGAAATAGTCTAAAAAAGATAAACCCAAATCTGTCACATCAGTTTGTAAAAATAAATGTATTGTAATAAATAATGCATATGTTTGCGTTTTCTCTTTTAAAGAGTCAATCTTGGTATGTCACAAACTGTATCACTTCCTGTTAGGAAGAAACGCAGTAGTATGCTGATATTGTGTGTTCTAGCCCCCTGATACCTTTAACATTAGTGTGCAGTGCACAGTGGATACGCAGCCAGTCTTTTACATCGTTTCGTATCCAGTCCATGAGGGGGCAGCGTGGCCGGGAAAGGTGTCATCGTCCATGTCCACTTTGCCATGACGAAGAAAAGCAGCCCGCACCACTCGAGAGTGTCCGGATTCCTTTTTAGATCCCTGCACCCTCGATCTCGTGCACTCGCTAGTGTCGTGTACCCGTCTGAGGGACCGGTAGTTACGTCACTAAAGTACGGAATTAACAGCGGAGTTTAGGGTTTAAGAGCGAGAAATGGGACATAACGTGCTTCAAGCGAAATGGACTTCAGTGTCTTCCGACACTGTTGTAATGTTGATGAGCTTCGCCTGTAGGCCTTGTCTTAATTTAGTGTTTCATAGCCTAATTATGTGGTCAGACCGCATAAGACATTTGATCAGAGCTGTAAACCTTAGCTGGCACTGTCCCCAGACTACCGGAATCTGACGGTAGGTATCACTGTCTCTTTCAATCGCAAGCTAAAACCTTAGTCTGGATACCCAGTATTAATATTCTTTAATATATTCTTTAATATGTACTGTACTGTAGTTTAGAGGTAAAGTATATGTAATCTTATATATCTCGGTGCACAATTTTGATTTCTGTGAGGTGCCTGCACCATCATTTTGGATTACCTCAGATTATGTTACTTGCAGTGAAATTTGCCCAGGCAAGAAAATGATACATTTGTGTGGATTTCCACATACCAGGTACAACACCTAGCACCTATTTGCTGGCTTACTGGATCTGAACATGGGCCAAAAAAGAAGAAGAGGATGTGACCCAGGAGACCCGGTCCCTGCGCCCTGGAAACCTAAAAGTCATCCTCCTACAGCACAAACACCCTCTAGCCCCAAGGGCTGTGTAAAGCATAGCATCTGTATGGTGTCTGACTTTTTCTACCCCAACATGGGTGGCGTTGAGAGTCACATCTATCAGCTATCTCAGTGTCTTATAGAGAAGGGTCACAAAGTTGTCATAGTCACACATGCGTATGGTGATCGGCGTGGAGTTCGCTACCTCACCAATGGTCTGAAGGTGTATTACCTTCCCTTACAGGTTGGTATCAGTTGAATATTAATATGAGTAGTGAATATTGGTTATTTGTGCTTACTCAGAGGAGTTCCGCATGCAGTAAAACACGCACACAATGGACAGTAAGCATTTCTTGTGAGCTTAATGTATGTATCGACAAATAAGATCTTTTTAGAAAAGCTAACAGCTGAAATGCATGTGTTAATCAGGTTACCGTCTGGTCTTCTGTTTTTGTAGGTCATGTATAACCAGTCCACAGCCACTACATGCTTCCACAGCCTTCCTTTGCTGAGGTGTGTGTTTGTACGTGAACGTGTGACCGTGGTGCACGCCCATAGCTCCTTCTCGGCCATGGCTCATGATGCCCTGTTCCATGCCAAGACAATGGGCCTCTACACAGTCTTCACTGACCACTCGCTTTTTGGATTTGCTGATCTCAGCTCAATTCTGACGAACAAGCTGCTGACTGTGTCCTTGTGCGATGCCAGCCACATTGTGTGTGTGTCATATACCAGTAAGGAGAACACAGTACTGAGAGCTGCGCTCAGCCCCGATATTGTCTCCGTCATCCCTAATGCTGTCGACCCCTCCGACTTCACCCCTGATCCCAGTCGCCGTGATGAGAGCAAGATCACTATTGTTGTAGTCAGCCGCTTGGTCTACAGGAAAGGTGTGAAGACTTGTGGTGCCTCTCTACCTATTACACATATAGTCTTATGATTTGGTGCACGTATGATGATTAATTGATGGATTGCTGGTTTCCAGGAATTGATCTTCTGGGTGGAATAATCCCAGAAGTATGTGCCAAGCATCCTGATCTTTGCTTTCTTATTGGTGGGGAAGGTCCCAAGAGAATTGTTCTGGAAGAAGTTAGAGAAAAGTATCAGCTCCATGACAGGTGAGAAAGTGCATGTGTTTGCCTGTTCATGTTATGCTACACTCACGGATTATAAAGATCTTAACGAGGAAAAGTAATTTAAGGTGTTTGTGATGTGATTATATTTATAGGGTGCGCCTTTTGGGTGCTTTGGATCATAAAGACGTAAGAGATGTTCTTGTACAAGGGCATATCTTCCTGAATACTTCACTTACCGAAGCCTTCTGCATGGCCATTGTTGAAGGAGCCAGCTGTGGTTTGCAGGTCTGTTTTTGCTTATATGTGTGAGTTTGTATAGTGTTTGTTACAGTTATACCTTAACACTCCTGCATGAGTACCGTTTCGTTCCAGATACCATACCAGAGTCCATCTGAACTTTACGGACCCTGTACTTGCCTGTTTCATAGACCTGTCCTGTGTTTATGTTTCAGTTTGTGTCTGTTCATCTGTCTGTGTAGGTGGTGAGCACTCGAGTTGGAGGTATACCTGAGGTTCTTCCTGATGAGTTGGTAACTCTGTGTGAGCCTACAGTTAGCTCCCTCTGCGCTGGCCTGGAGACTGTCATTGCCAGGCAGCGCTTGGGCAATGTACTATCTCCAGGAGCCATCCATCGCCAGGTCCGAACTCTCTACACTTGGAGAAACGTTGCTGAGCGTACAGAAAAGGTTTGTGTGCGCATGTGACTTTGTACCAGACTATAATGTGTGGAATTGCTTGTAATATCCATGTTTGTTGTTTGTTCAGTGCTAACTTGCATGTAATTACATGTATTGAAACATTACAAACAGGACACGGAGTTATAAAAGAGTACTTTGAGAATTTTTGGAAACAGCAATATGATGTTAAATGACACATAAGTAGGGACAGTACGTAAGATGTAAATAAAAACAGACAGCAATAATTTGCAAATCCTTTCTGACCCCTTTCTATTCAAAACCAAACCAGTTTGCTAGAGTCCAGTGTAAACGACTGATATTGTTTTGCAAATGAATCTTTATGTGTGTTGTAGGTGTATGATCAGGCATGCAGGCAGCCTGTTTTGTCACTACCCGCTCGACTGCGGAGGCTGCGCTCCCACTGCGGTGCTGTTGCAGGCTCTATTTTCTCCTTTGTCGCCGTCATCAACTTCATTTTCCTGCTGTTTCTGCAGTGGCTTCACCCTGATCACCTCCTTGATTTTGCAGTAGATGCATCTGGCCCACACAGCAGTTGGAGGAGGAGATTTAGGGAGGAATAACCTGCTTAGTGTGCTTGTGCTTTTATAGAAAATGAGACACTGTGAGTTCTGGACATTTAGCAGTCCTGTATTTTTGGTAATTAGTATTAAGAATTAAGTTGTTGTTTTTTTTGGTTTTTTTTTCTCAGTTTGGAAATGTCTAAAAAATGCAAGAGGCTGCCCTGAACATTTGTTTACATTCTAATGAAAGGTGTTTGATAGCACCTGGAGGATCTTACCTGGTTCTTACTAGGTATAAAAGAGCACTGTGTTCACCTACAGAAATATTCAGTTTTCCTGTTGTACACTGGTTCTTTCCACATCAGTACGCTTTTTAGCTCAAAGTCATTGGTTTGTCATCATGATCATGTGTATTTTTTTTTTTTTTAAATCATCCTTTGTACATGTAACACGTGTTTTTCCCCAGCACTGTTTCTTTGCTCAGCCAACCATATCCTTCATGAACTATATCCTTTATGTACAGATTATTTTTGTTCTGTTATTAACAAAATGTTTTAAAACTAATTTTATTAGTGCACCAACTACTCCACATTCCATCTTGTGCAACATGCCTCTAATCTCTTCTTTTCCCTTATAAACAAAAAAGAGGCAAAGTAGTTTGAGAACAAAGGGAACTTTTATTTTATGTCTTTTAGTGTAATATTTTTCTGACAGAAGATGTAGTATGATTATAAAACTGAGACAGTTTCCCGAACATGGGATTTCAAAATTGCTGTGAATACCTCATTATTTGAGTGATTACAGATATTTGATGTAATTCAGGTATGTTTTCTATAGTGTATAATTGTTGCAGATCATATGGGACAGTCATCAGTATTGTCTTATGCATCCAGCAACTTTAAAGGAATATCCCACTGTGTTCCCCTAAGTTTGCCTTATTCTGTCATAGAAATGTAAACAATTTTTTTTTTACAGCTGTGGTGATAGGAAGCACACAATACCTTCAATGCATATATATGTATGTAGGTATGTGTTATTTACTATACACCACCAGCAGCTATTCTGCACATCTTCCGATTGATGTTAAAATAGTGGTAAATAGTCAGGAAAAAAAATATTTTCTTTAGGGATTTGGTTTTATGTCACACTCTGTACTCTCAGCCATAAAATCCATTAGATCCTATGCTGAACTATTTCTAAAATGGTTTCAGTGTCTCAGTCATGTAATAAGATTTTGTGAGGAAGTTTTTAGAGCCATCAGCCTCAGATCATATGTCTAGTTCTTGTCACTACTGTAAACAATTTTGTCTTGTTAAGTTTCTCTAGAGCAGAGCTTTAAATAACCATTGACTAGCATGAACCGAGGTGAGAAAATTTTAAACTGGATGGCTTATCAGCTCTGCATAATAAGGCATTTTAAATGACTTTGTGACTCCCTTCTTGCCTTTTCCGTAGTGCTCTTTTGTAATTACATAAAGTATGATAATTTAAAGTTTTATACTACTTTGATAAAAAGAATGTGTGTCTTTTTTTTGGTGTAAATGAAATGATACTGGTCTGACAGATTATCTATATTAAACTGCAAAAACTTGTCTCATTTTTGTATATTTATTTCTTTTCACATAATTCCCCACATTTACAAGATGATGTTGGTTTATTTCTGAGGACCAAAAACAATGGAATGTTAGAATTTGTTTGCATGGTTATGGCCACTGCTATGCTGAAACCCAAACAGAGCTGATAATGGAGGAATTCCTCCTCTCAAGGCTGAATACAGAAGCACCGTTCACACACTGTTCTCACCTTGTCTTACTGTTTGCACACACTTTTTCATTCCTGCATTGTTTAAGTAGTGAATTGCTGTAATGTCTATGCAAATATTGATTTATAGAAATGGTAATGATTCAGCGTATCACACCTACAGTGCCTTCATTCACATTTGCGTTTTCTAGTGAGGCCAAATTATTTAACCCATGGTCCAACTACACACACCAACCTTGTTTCACGATATTGGTGCACCAATAAGGTAAGTAGGTGATTTTGTCTGGTTTTAGTATTTGCAAAGCTTTTGTTCAGCAGAAATTGTAAATTAGGTTTTGTTTGTGTGTGAAACTCGGCTGTTCACTCAGATTCTACGTCCCATTATTATGTAGAGAATCTTCACTCCTGGGTGGGGGTGGGGGTCTAATTTCTGTGTGAATGGATGTCTGCATGGTAAATGGTGGGTGGTAGAGTTTTGCTAGGGGGCGTGTATTTTTGTGAAGGCCATATAATGTGAAGGGCTACTGTCCAGCACACTGGCATCTTGGTGTTTGTTTTTCAGAGCACAAGCTATAGAAAGCCCTTTCTGAAGTCTGAAGAATGAACGCAATCCACACTGAAGTGTGTGTATGGACACGGCTCTGGCAGCAGGACTTTCGACTGTATGGAGGACAACTGTGTAACACGCTTATGGCAGGTAAGGTTTTATTACTTAACATCTAAACTTTCCAGGCTTGTTTGCATATGTTTATAGAAAGGAAAGCAAACATCTTGAAAGTGGGTCAGACTTTATAGTACAAAAATGATTTGTTTGCTTTAAATGTATCTAGAGGCCTTTAGTCTGCGGCGTTTTTAGGCTTTACATTCTGATTGCAGTATGCCATACTACCAGTTCATGAGCTCTGTGTTCTAAGATTACATTTCTCCACACTTAAAATGACTGAAAAATGTGCTATATATCAACCTTTATGATTTTTAATAATTAATCCTCGGCATTAGCTCTTGCTGTTTTTCAGTTTTTTGAGGTGTCTGACATGCAACAACCAAGTCGTATTTATTGCATTAATTGTGACAGTGTGCCCTTATGCACACACCCACTCTCCCCTTAATTTTAGAACAGGCTTGTTAATAAGCCTTTTAGCTGGGTCATGTCTGTTAAAGCATTGGGGCTGCCACTTGGGATTACCGTTCACAAAAAAAAATGTTTAGCTGAATTTCAATGTTTCTGTGCTCTGCTAAGGAGTTGGTCAGAGATCTGATGGCATGTGCCTGCTCCTGACCTCAGTTTGTAATAACATGTGTTCTCCAGGTTCTTGGACAGACAGGACCCCACTTCATGAAGCTGCTTTACAGGGTCGCCTACTGCCACTGAAGACACTTCTTTCGCAGGTACAGAAAGGACACATACATTAGTTGATATTTTTAGAGTGATAAGTGTTTTTTACAATGATGTGGGTACTGGCATAATTAACAGTAATTTTGCCTGGTGTATGTCTACGCAAAACATATTTGTGTTCATTTTCTTTACCTTTTTTACTGTTACTGTTGCTTCTAAGTGTTTGGCATGTAGTGTACATCTGTGTGGACACCTGACAAATTGAAAATCAGGCTGCAACCTTTAAAATTAATTGTCTCCTGTGAATTTGTGCCATTCATGAAGTTCTCCCATTCCTTTCATCTCAAATGCAGTGCTCTCAGACAGTGCATGTCATGACAGTAAAGTATGGATGGTCTGTAAGCCTAAGTGTGCTTGTATTTGCACAGGGTCTGCATGTTGGTGTATTCACACTGAATGGTGTCACTCCATTACATGAGGCTTGTCTTGGTGGCCATTTGGCATGCACAAAACTTCTGCTGGAACATGGAGCTGATGTATGTTCTGAACTGCCTTTTTTCCTCTCTGTAACTCATTCATCAGTATAGTTTTGTTATTATCACTATGTGTGCAAATGTGTAACAAACCTATTTATTTATATGTATATGCTTTTACAGGCAAGCACTGTGTCTGTTGATGGAGCCACGCCTCTCTTTAATGCCTGCTACAGTGGAAACCCTGCTCTCCTCAGCTTACTTTTGATGTACAGCTCTGCCCACCACCCAGCACACATGCTCAGATCACCTATGCATGAAGCAGCAAAGAGAAGTATGTTTATTCATGTATATGAAGTGGGTGTTTTGATATTCTTAGCCCCAAAAGCACCTCCACTCAAAATTATTATTATTATTATTACAGACACCAAATTTGGAATTAAGATATTTTGTACAAAGATATTTTTAAATGATATCATCTCATGAAAATTTTTTAATAATTGTAATAATTGCAATTATAATCATATCATAATTGGTCTAGAATTAATCTGTGGAGTCAAACATTGACATTTTTGTACATGTCTGCAGTACATAAATCATTAAGTGTGTCATGGCTTTTCTGACACAAGCGGCTGTAATTATATCAAGGATTGCCCAATTGTAATAAAACTCGGAATGAATGTCTACCAGTATGCATAGACAGATAATCGGAGCATGGCTGCAAATTTTGGCTTGTGTAGGTCTTAGTGGGCCTCTTCAGAGCAGAAATTTCAGTGAATGTATTGCTTTATAGCATTTTCAAACACTTCCTTTTTTTGACCACTAGATGGAGCCAGTACATATTATTTATTTAATATCTCAAATTATTGCACACCACCAATGAAAATATATATAGAAAATATAAAACCTGGACAGTTCCACAGTTGTGACTATGGATAATATGATGAATATGATTAGACATCACAGTATTTGTGAGCATTTACACAAATAACAGAAAATGTTTTTTAAGTTTATGTGAAAATTTGTGTGATTGCGTTTCAGATCACACAAAGTGTGTGGAGTTGCTGCTGTCTCATGATGTGGATGCTAATATGGAGGTGGTTGGAGTGGGGACGCCACTGTATAGTGCCTGTGAGACCAGGAGCACAGAGTGTGTGCAGAAACTTCTCATCTTAGGTCAGTAGAAACAGGTGTGCTTGGCTTACTACATCTGTAAAGCGCTGTATACACTGAATAAAAAATAGTTTCGCCCAGAAGCAAATGTCAGAAAAATAGGTTACAAGGAACAATACATGATGAAAAACTGATTTGGACAATACTTCCTGAGCTACACATATAAAAGTAGTGTCTCTCAGTAATTCTTCTCGTTCTGGGCGCTAGTATTTGTGCGACAACGTTTTTGATGATGAGTGTAAATGATATATTGCATTTAAGAATAGTGTACTGATGCTGTGTCCCTGTCGTTTAATGTTGTGTTAGGTGCTGATGTGCACTGTGGGCGTGGCCTTGATACACCGCTGCATGCAGCTGTTAGAGCCGGTGGAGTCCAGGAGGTAGAGCTGTTGCTGGAGCATGGGGCTGATGGGAGACGTAGAAATTCAGAGGGCAAAACACCTCTCGACCTGGCTACAGATGACCACATCAGACATCTGTTGCAGACAGCAGGTAAGAAAACTTGTATACAAACATACACACACACACACACACACACACACGCACACACACACACACACACACACACACACGCACACACACTCACACGCACACACACCTTTTGTAGTGGTATTAAAATACACGCCAAAATGTTTAGTACTAATGTTTTGTTTCTTCTTGCATTTTAGGTCTGTGCTCACTATCACAACTAAGCAGGTTGTGCATTCGACGTACTTTGGGCCAAAAAAGATTGAACAGAGCAAGACTGCTGTATTTACCACGTATTTTGCACAATTATGTTCTCTATCAGTAACACACATGGACACAGAATACATACAAAATGTGAATATTTTTGTAAATGATTTTAAATGTGTTTAATAACAATAACTCTTGTTTTTACTGTAAGTGAACATGGTGACAGTAAATATTAACATGACATTTGTCTCATATTTGGATAAAAGTGTTTGTATATTGTTAGAGATTGTTAACATTTTAAGAGATTGTTATTTTTAAAGCTTGTTACAATTAAAGGTTGTGTATTAAAGATGTTCTTATTCTGTCTCATGTGAATATTTCCACTAAGGTACGTCATAAGTTTTACACAGTTCACTTAATCACAACTAATTTAGGATTAGTGGTCCTGACATGCCTTTGTGAATCCGTATACTGTAAGATGCTGAATTCAGATCATACAATATTCTAATTGTGGTATGGCTGGATGTCTACATTGGTTTGTTTTTATTTTATTATATTTTAGATAATATTAGAATTTTATATTGTATGCGCACCCCGCCACATAATAATAATATAATAGAATGAGATGCTCTGGAGTGACTGCACACAAGCCTAAAGGTAACCATGCATCAGCTTGTATGTTATATGCCCAGCACCGGGCCGTGGAGCTATAAAACAGTGGTCTCAGAAATAAGGGAGCCTTTTCAAAAGCACTTCACAGCTAACCTATGTGTTTGAGCAATCGCATCACAGCAAGGTTCAACGTCTAGTGTAAGGTTCAACATCTAGTCTCTAGATGAACAGGGTGTTAATGCAGCACTGAGTCTTTAAACATTGGGTTTTTTCATCGTGCGGGTGCGTCGAAATAATAGTAGGAAATCATTTCTGGGCGCATTTTTATCGCCCGTTATTTGAATGAGTTTGCATTCATTTGCAGTCTATGCTGCATTACTGTACTGCGAGGTGGTGCTGTGACTTACTGCACATTACTATGGTAAACATAAATGTGCGGGGGATTCCAGCCGGTTCAACCGCGCACAGCAAGCGTATAACCCAAACCACACCTCCATGCAGTGGAAGCCACGCCCTACGTGATGCCCGGTTCTCGCCCCCGCAGTGAGGCTCTAGGTCGGTTTAGTTGCCTCCTTTACGCAGCAGGATCCACATTACCCAGTCAGTAGCACATAGAACAGTTTTGCCTTTTAGCGACGTCTCCGCGTATAGCGACGCAATAGACGGCCGTGGACGCAGCAGTCGCTTTTTTCTGTTTGTGGCTCCTAAAGGTGGTCTTCTCTCAGACATCAGATAAACCCACACGACCGTGTCATGGCTTGAAGGCGCTCAGGAGAAGACCCCTCCAAGGCAGCAGGAACTCAAATGGTTCGTTTCTTTTTGTTTTTTCTCTCTTATTCAATTACCATTAAAAAGGTTTGACACCATTGTTCATCGGAACGGAAGCGTTAAAGGATAGCTTGCTGTCATGCGCTTTAACGCGAATATACCAGTTGTATGGAAGTGGCCACAGCAGTCTTTGCTGAAAAAAAAAACAAACGAGGCCAGTGCTCTTAGAAATGAGACGGCTGTATCCTGATTTCCTGCCCTTTCTTCACTGGTGCGTATAAGTGGCTTCGTCCCGTACCAGGTGCTTGAACAGGTGCAATGCAGCAGATGGCAGGGTCTCAGTTATGTTCTTTTCTCCTCTTTTGTCACAGTGGTACAATCTTGTTGTGGTCAAAAGTTCCAAATACCTGTGTGTTTACATAGAAGAAGCAAATGGGCATGTAATTTCCCGTTGTCCATCCTTTTTTATTGTGACAGATCTGAAAAGCTTTTTAAACAGCATATGTTGTACTGATGGATGCATAAGGTTTGAAATCAGTATGGTGATGTTTGATTCGGCTTCAGTGAAGTTGCAAAGCTATCTACAGACACAGTCCAGTTTGGCTATGTGATGTCCTAATGTGCTAACGTAGTGTAGGATATTTGGAAGATCCTCATGTGAAAGTTTTCAGATATGTTATTGTTGTACTCAAGAGCAGCTCTTTTCAGAATGCATGCAAAAATTGTTTAGGTATAAATACAATTAAAATAAAAACTCTTTATCTAGAACGTATTGATGTATCTTAGACACATTCAGTTTAAAGAACACAAATGTGGTTCTTGACATTTCTTAATTTATGGTCTAATTAGTCAAACTAGGTAGTGGGGAAAGGAATTATGACAGTGATTACTGCAATATGTTGTTACATTTTTATTTATTTATTTTTTTTGGTATTTTGAGAAATAACCAAGAATTAACAGACAAGTATACACATATGATAAAAAGCTGTCACTTGAACTGAAGTCAAACTAAAGTAATGGTTCATCAGACAATTTAATTTACCCTACCCCAGATGTAGACAATCAACCATGACATCTTAGGTGTCCAGAGATTGGTTATTTTGTTTTGTGCTGGAGCCGAAAGGCTAAAGTAGCTACCACATTGGGTGATGTCTATTATATGGAAGCAAATTCCTGTCAGGTGGAAAGGAAAAGATTTGTCTTTTTGTTCTGGCAGCAGTATTAAAAGGCTTAAAAGTGCCCCATGAACTTAAAGTTATAAGAAGAATGCTTAAATTAAGATTTCAGAGAATATAGAATATTTAAATAATAAAAAAAAACAAGCAATTTACAGCAGTGCTGTCAAATTCATCAGCTGGTTGCAATGAATAGGCATGAAAGACAACAGCTAAGTGAAAATGGGTAAGGATAGCCTACTTTTTGGCATTGCTTTCTGTTAAGCGTGTAGGTAGACGTAGTTAAACAGAATTCTGCAAACAGTTCCAAAATAATCAGATTCATATCAAGGTCATATGGTATGGCCTTTTTTGCTTTAAATTTAGAAAATAACAACAGGAAACACTATCACACTATCAAACTGAAACATATACATGCTATGGCAGATTGTTGCTAACCAGTGGTTTTATGGCAGAGAAAATAAGTTTACAGTTTACTAATGTGATAAAAAGAAAGTGGTCTGGTACATAATGTATATAGTCTTTTAAAAATGGTTAATAGTTTAAATGTTGCCCACAATCTTTTTTTCTTTTTGAACTGGCAAACACGTGTATTGCAATCAGACGACATAAACAGATTAATGTTGGAAGTTTTTTAAAGGTTAGTATTATTATAATTCAATAATTTAAGTTATTAAATTATTTTTATTTTATCACTGTGTTTTAACCATGATTGATTGTGACAGTTTAAAAATGTTGAATACTGTCCAGCAGTATTCAACACCGGTTTCCCTGACAGAGACCCGCAGGTGCAGCATCCACCATGGGTATGTTTTGAAGGTTTATGGGTTTAGGGAATCATGGCGGAAGACAGTGACTGCACATCTAAGATTTTTCTAACCATACGTTCACACTAAAAGGCAACAAGTCGCTAATGATGCCCCAAGTGTGTCTATTGGTGACAAATCTCATTGCATGTAGGCAAATACACTGTGGAGCTTCAGGCAAGAAAATAGTATGTATCTATAGTAAAAGTATGGACCATGCGTGTTGTTCTGTTCTGAACCGCTGTTATATGTTCACAAGTTTATATGTTTCTCCTCCACATGTTGTGTAATATTATTGGAACCCTTGGACTCCCGCGTCTATAACTGGTCAATTTATTTGCTTAAAAAAAAATTTCAGCTCCGTATGTTACTTGTCGCTCTGTTGGTGTGCCTCTTGCTGCTTAATTGCAGAACTCATGCTCCTATAAAAATGACTGGATATCTGTAAAAGAAGTAAGAGAAGTAATCTGAAGTCATATTTGTGTTTTTGTAAGAGTGTGGAGGGAAACATGACCGGAGATGGTCACCCTGTCTGCAGAACATGAGAAAGAAAATTGTTGTAAAAGTCTTTTTCATGACCACCAACAGTAGTGTGTATTTACAGGTAGTGCCTGACATGAAAATATTTTGATAGCTTAATTCACCTTAATCACCACAGTCTACCAGCGTCAAACCAACTACGCTGTTGAGGTCAGCTTCATTGCCAGTTCCTTGTTAAAAATTTCCTGTTCTACTTTAAATGGTTATTGTACTGCAATGTTTATTATACAGCAGTTTTATACTACCGCATTGGACCTGAAATACAGCTGCATGTCAAATTGGATGTTATTACAAGTAGGAGTTTAATGCTGGCAAAAGCTTTAATGATGTTTTGAAAATTTATTTTTCCAATTATTGGGCAAAATGCAGTTTTTAAAATAAAGTTGAATCAAAAATCATTTTTATAGATCAAGTGACATATTGATATATGCACTCTTTATTGAGGTTACTTTAACAACTCATTTCAAACGATCTCATTCATTCAATTTGAAAATCCATATATAATTTCCACTCGTATTTCTGCCAAAAATTTAAATTCTGGCATGAGAATCCCAGTGTTTCAGCCCAGAACAGCTGTTTTTGGCTCCACAGGTTCTCCTTAGATAGAGGTCAGAGCATGATCATAGACACACTGTGCTTCTCCTTTTATGCACGTAGTAACCAAGTCATCATGGCTCATTGTCCTGCATTAAATTAATTACATTTCAGAAGGTATGATTAGCAGAAATAATCCCAATATTTAATCCAACCCATTACTCTGCCTCTGCCTTTCTGATGTCACAGTGTTGTTAGAGCAGTGGGGTTTTCTAGATGCTCCTGCATTTCTGAAATATTTCTGAATGTGACTAGCGAATTCTCATTCATTAGTCACATTCATTACTTTTCCTTCAAGGAATTAAATATATTAGAAGCTTATATTTACCGGTAGCTGTCCACTGGTACCTTAAATCCATGATACCTTATATCTACTGAAACATTAAATACATGTTCTAACACTAAATCCACTGGGACCTTCGTTCTATTGTTGAGCACATTGTGTTTGTTGGGTTTCTTCTTCTTCTTCTTCTTCTTCTTCATCTTCTTCTTCCTCACCTTTTTCTTCTTCTTTTTCTTCCTCCTCCTCTTCTTCTTCTTCTTCTTCTTCTTCTTCTTCTTCTTCTTCTTCTTCTTCTTCTTCTTCTTCTTCTTCTTCTTCTCTTCTTCTTCTTCTTCTTCTTCTTCTTGTTCTTCTTCTTCTTCTTATTATTATTATTATTATTATTATTATTATTAGGGGGCCAAGCACCGAAGGTGCTGGAACCCTATTGTTTTTGCTCAGATTTTTCTTATTATTCTGCTCCCCAAATTTTGACCTGGAAGTTGTTCTAGAGTAGCCGTCTTAGGCCATCCAGACATCAAATTTGTAATAAAGATATTTAGTACAAAGATCTAGCCGCACACCAAAATAGGCACAGATTGGCCTGATGGTAGCGCAAGCCTTTGCGTTTTGTCAAATATCTCCTGAACCATGTCGCCTAAAGCCAAGGTTGTTTCTTTGTCTTTGAATTCTACAACAACGCCTTGCTGCATGTTATTAGCTCCACCCACTTTTACTGCATCATAATTGGCAAAATGTGTGAAACTAATTAAGTTGAACTAGTCCTAGGATACACCCGATGACACAACAATTATCAGCAACATCACCAAAGGTGATAAGGGGCCCATGCAGAGAGGAGGTCAAGATCCTCACAGAGTGGTATACTGCCAACAGCCTCTCCCTTAATGTCAGAAAAACCAAAGAGCTGATCATTGACTTCAGGAGGGGGAAATAATGCACAAAACCACTAAACATTGGAGGCACGTTGGTGGAAAGAGTGGGCAGCTTCAAGTTCCTTGATGTTCACTTACCCGAGGATCTTACTTGGGCTCTTAACAACGCCTCCACTTTCCAAGAAGGCTGAGGAGAGTCAACCTGTCACAGCAGCTCCTCTGCAACTTCTATAGATCTGCCATGGAGAGCATCCTGACAAGCTGCATCACTGTATAGTATGGTAGTGCCATCTCTGCTGTGCGTAAGGCTCTTCAGAGGGTGGTAAAGACTGCACAGCACATCACTGCAACTGCCCTCCCACCCATACAGGGTCAATATATCCTTAGAGCCCACACACCCCAACCACCCCCTGTTCCAACCTCTGCCGTCCGAAAAGAGGTACCAGAACATCCGAGCCAGAACCACCCGGTTCAGGATAAGCTATAACCCTAGAGCTGTCAAACTGGTCACACCGACAGTGCCTACCAGACCATGACTACAACACTAAAGACTGTTACTAGCTTGGATCACCCCGGCACACCACTACCTCACAAGACTGGTGCACTGCACTTTAACTTAACCTGTATACTTGAACATCTCAGCTGTGTATTTATTATCTATATTTATTTATCTACTGAACATCTGTACCAAGCAACCTAGCTGTTACCTGAACATTAAGCTACTCTACTACCTGCACTGTACACTTCATATATCTATACTGTTTACAACCATACTTACTGATACTGCTCTACACTTTGTACATACCCTACCGTACTGTTTACGCATGTTGTCTTTGCAATACACTATATATATCTATATATATATATATATATATATATATATATATATATATATATATATATTATACTTATACTGCACTGAATTGAATTGAATTGAATTGAATCTATTCATTTAAACACTACAGCTTATAAAACCAAGGTCAAAAGGTCAGTTTTAGTAAAACTTGGCACACATCTTTGTCTAAGGCCTCTGATCAATAACCTAAACACTTCATTCCTTTCTGACATCATCTAACAGCATTTCTTATTGTCACAGTAGCCCTTTAAGTGTGCATTGGGTCTAACAATGCCATGCATATCAAAGGGTTATACTTTGGGAAACAAACAGCACTGCAAATACAGCTGTTTCAGTCGTATAATGGTATGTACTTATATAAATGATCTCCTTAACACTTTAATCCATGATCTAATTATCTGTACACATAAGCATCAGCCTATATAATATAGATACTGCTCATTGTTTATGGCAAATAATCAATCATTTTATTTTTTTAATAATTATATATTAGTGTTTTATGTTTTAATGTAACTTTTGAGTTTACTAGAGTTAGTACTTGTCATTATTATGTTATTATGTTACATAATAATGTAAGCATATTACTACACTTTAGGCTGTTAATCTTAAAATCTAATTAAACAGGACTTTCACACTTCACAAAACAGAATATATATGTGTGACTCTGCCATCATTTATCCTGATAATGATAAACCTTCTAAATATGGACTCTGTTAGCTTTCTGGACCCTTTCCTGCTTTAACCTTGTAATGATTTTCCTCAACCCAAAGAAGATTACTACTGATGGCCTGCTCCTGAGGGTCACAAGCTCATTTCTTATTCCATGCCACTCTCTTGCAGCTGATCTTAACTGACATTTCATATTGATTTCTGTGTGTGTGTTTGTTTGTTTTGTGAGTCTTGCATAAAAGATTCATAGAGAACAGTTGGAATTAGGACTCATTGGTATACATTAGCCACAGAGGATACTATGTGTGTGCTGTTTAAGGTCTTATCCATTGTACAGCACTGTTAACTTTGAACTCTTTCTTTTCTGTGTTTTGTGTATGACCTAATAGCATCACACTAATCTACATGTCACAATTGTGTTGTGGTGTTTCACTGTAATAGATCCTGGAAATTTATCCTCTTTATAACAGATTAATTAGTGTTTGTGGTAAACGTCTATCAAATGTGCCTTGTGTTGTGTAACATCTCAGAGATAGGGTGAATATGAGAGACAAGGTGAAGTTGTGCATGCATATGAGTGCGTGTGTGTGTTTGCCCAGGGCACTCTGTACACCTACAGGTGTGTATGTGTACACAAGGTGGGAACCTGGGAGAGAGCACACCTTGTATCACCATGGAGATTGTTCATTTCTACAGCGCAACAGCAGTCATACACAAAAAATGTTATTTGTTTTTGTTCTCATTCTACAATGGATAGGGAGGTTACCTGAACACATAGATACACGCTGACATTAGTACATTGCTGTTGGCTTGAAATTATGCAATCTTTGTATTTTTGGGAGCAAGACACTGAATATAATTGGAGCATTAATACACATAACTCAAACATATGCAAATAGACACAGCTAACCTCACTTTATCATGTCAGTGCATTTTTGCTATAACTGAATTGGCACCTCTGAGGGAAAGTGAGGTAGTGTGTGTGTTGGTGTGTGTGTGTTTGTGTATGTGTGTGTGTGTGTGTGTGCGTGTGTGTGTGCGTGTGTGTGTGTGTGTGTGAGTGTGTGTGTGCATGTGTGTGTGCGTGTGTGTGTGTGTGTGTGTGTGTGTGTGTGTGTGTGTTTGTGTGTGTGTGTGTGTGTGTGTGTGTGTGTGTGTGTGTGTGTGTGTGTGTGTGTGTGTGTGTGTGTGTGTGCGTGCGTGTGTGTGTGTGTGTGTGCACTCTTGGACAGTATGAAAGTTGATGGAAGCAGCAGCATTAGAATGTTTTGATTATATAAAGTGGTTCTTGAGATGGAGAATCAACCTGCATTACAATAACATTGCTTACAAAACAACAAAAACACAAACCTGACAAAGCCCACACACAGATATACACAGTCAATTCTTTACCTAATCCACATTATCCAGCTTTGGCAAAAAATGTCTAATGTTTGCATCCAAGTGTAAACCAGGAAGAGGATCTGTTTAGTCATATTTCAATAAGTAAAAAAAGACCATGTTACTCTCACTGCCGTAGCACGAAAGCCATTAAGTGACAACCACTCAACCTTAAAATTATCCATAAATACGTCTTACATAGGCCAGAGTCATTTTTATCAAAACAAGATATATATGAAGCGTGAGGCATATTACATAAGAAAGCCTGTCTGTAATGTTCACAATAATGATGTGTAACAAAAATGACGTCTGTGATCACAATGGTTTTTTTTTTTGGTTTTTTTTTTGGTTTTTAATTTACATCATGTCTGTGGTTTTGGTATGTAGTTTCATGGCTACTAACCTGGAAATTCTTACTCCAAAACAATTAGTACAGAGTTTAATTAATATTAACTGACTGTCAGAGACAAAACTGGCGTCGTCGCACACAGACCTAAAACTCAAAGGTGGTTTATTTGACAAACTGACAAACATAACAAAAGTGGTAATGCAGGCTCAAAGACAGAGACAAGCATAGATCAAACAACCAGGAGGTTAGCCAGACCAGCAAACGAATCCAAGGGAGCAAATCCAAGAGAGTAGTCAGAGTAAACAAAAGGAGAGTCGAAAACCACAAAGGCAAAAACAACCAGACAAACTAATCAAGGGGTTAATTAAGAGAGAGAGTCAAAGACAAAAGAGGTTAAAACCAGAGATCAAAGCAAAGGGCAAGAGAGAAACATGATGCAAACAGGGGTTTTTACTTTTAACCTGACTGGGTGGTGTCAGGGAGACCCGGAGGTGTGACACCTATAAGATGCAATTTTATGAGGTTGTTTTACATAATTAACCTGTATGTATGATGTAGTCAACATCATAAAGCACTGTAATTATTAGTATGGATCGGCACAATTTTCCTAAAACTGTACTGATAAACAAAACTGTTAGTGAATGTACTTACAGATGTGTACTCCATCATCATTTTTTTTGTAACTTTTCATGGTCAGATATTCAGTGCTCCAGTGTCTGACCAAAAATACAAAACTACAGAACTGCTCAGCAATAAATATAAATAAAGCAATAGAAATAGATAGTTTGTTTTTCACATAATCTGATAATATGGATAGTGTGTTTTCACATAATCTGATAATATTGTAATATTATTATAGTATTATGCAGTATTTGTAACTGCGATAAAAGGCAAGGTCATTTATATTGATACTGAATTTTGATGTCGGCCCATATTTACATGGTCAGTTTGTATCATTCATACTTTATCTTGTAATTATAGTATAATTTAGTTAGTATTAAGTTAGTTATATAACTCATGTTTATGTACTAACCGACTCTTTCTGATTGTACAGAATGGCTGCAGACATCTGCAGGTGAAAGAGGGGCACAAAGACAAGGGAAACAATACCCAACCAGTTTCAGAAATCACATGATCTAAAGTCCATGCTAGGACATGGAGTAACCTTGAACACTCAGTGTTTAAGCATCCTGAGCAAACATCTGAACGGTAATGGCCAAGACGAAAGAGGCTCTCAGCCTGTCCTTCCTCCTGGAACATGAGCGGGAAATGATCCTCAGCGTTCTGCAGAAAGACGAGAAACTTCGCAAACGAGAGGAGAAGCGAATACGGTAGCTTCATCTTGTTTTTTGTTTGAATACCCTGTTCTGCAAGATTTATTGAATAACTAAAATATGGATAGAAGGCTTACTGTCAATGTTTCATAAACATGTCTCTTATAAATGTATAACTTTGTCAATAGGTAAATATTTTGTTATTACACGTGCAAGATCTGGTGCCTACTCCTTTTAGTGATATTTGTTGTAATACATTGGGAAAACTTAACCGCGTGGTTAAAAAGTACTGATTCCTAATGGAGTGGTTTCTCTGTCTCCACAGGAAGCTGAAGAATGAGCTGCTGGAGCTGAAGCGAGGCGGCCGGCGCAGTAACCCAGAGCAGCGTGAGTGTGGTGTATGTTTGCGTGCTCTGGGCCTCATCCTGCAGAGAGGCAATGTGTGTAATGACTGCCAGCGGCGTGTCTGCAGCTTCTGCACAGCCATGTCACAGAACAGCAGTCGCATCAAGTGCGCTGTCTGCGCCAAGACTGCGTGAGTCATCCCCAAAGTTGCTCACACGACATCAATTTTAACCCTGATGAAGTCAAAGCTAATTATAGGTCACTTTGGGTAAATACTTCCACCTATTTCCTCCTCCAGCCACTGAATGTTGAGGCTAAGAACTTCCTTACCATATATTAAAGATGGTGTTCACACAACCTGATTAGACAGTTCTTTATGGCTGGGAGAAAAAACTAGCTGACCATATCTATTTACCAACACCTACTCATGATTAATATAAACCAGTTGTTTCCCCACCCAATAAGCAGTGGCAGACAAAATCATACCCTTCTTTCTATGAGTTCAGTTCAGTTCAGTTCAGTTCAGTTCAGTTTAGTTCAGTTCAGTTCAGTTCAGTTCAGTTCAGTTCAGTTCAGTTCAGTTCAGTTCAGTTCAGTTCAGTTTAGTTCAGTTCAGTTTAGTTTAGTTTAGTTTAGTTCAGTTCAGTTCAGTTCAGTTCAGTTCAGTTCAGTTCAGTTCAGTTTAGTTCAGTTCAGTTTAGTTCAGTTCAGTTCAGTTCAGTTTAGTTCAGTTTAGTTCAGTTCAGTTCAGTTCAGTTCAGTTCAGTTCAATTCAATTCAACTTTATTGTCGTTATTCCAATACAGGGCGTGCAGCATAAGAAACACAGTCAGGCCCCTTCTCCTGTGCAGTTATAAGAATATATGCATACATATATAGTGAATAGTCCAAAGACAAATACACAAAAACAGTGTGCATAACAGTACAGTAGGACATGTGCAAAGTGTCGTAGACAATGTTGGACTTGTACATGGTGGATGAACACCAAGTGAAACTAACACATAAAACATAAAATAGGCAACAATAAAATAGGCAACCCCCCCACAACTGCACATTAGCAGAAGAGCTGTTGTCTTCTCCAGCGCCGCCGGAAAAAGAATGATCTTCCTTAACTAGATCAAAAGTTTAGTTTTGGTTCTGTCCACCTCCACTTTGCTTTTACTGTTCTATAAACTGATTTATTCTCCAGTTACCCTTTTACATTAATTTTATGTACATTAAATCAGGGATTTCACACTGATTTTATTTCATTACCTATCTCTTTTTCTGCTTTCTCCTGCTCCTAATTACTAATTACTGAAAAAGCACCACACATCTACCAAAACCTAGCTAACAGGAAGGACAGGGAACAGCTCAAATGACCTGCTGAGTTCATGATACTGCACCATCATATGCTAAATAACAATGAATTATTTATGCTGGTTGTAGTATGCTGTGAGTAAAACAATAATAAGTTTTTTATCTCTACTACAGAGCCTGTAGCATAAACAGAGCTTTTAAAGAAATAAGACTAAACCATGTGTGATGCTATGTGATGATAATGTGATGAGTGGTCCAAATTAAGAAATAATTATGGGGTTGCATTTGAGAAGGCAAAATGTATTTACACCCTCTCACAATTCTCAACTCAATTTCTACTATATTAACATTGTCATTAATGCTATATAACTAATTTTGGGTAATGTTAGCATAGCATAGTAAACATAATGAATCCACCACCCTCTCTTGACTGGGTGAGACTATGGCTGTTCCGCAAGAAGTCATGAGAATGATACTGTATCCACAGTAAATGTTATTAATAAAGATGAAAAAGTATTGCAACGATCGCAAATAACAGCTATTTTTTCTAAATGCTTACATATATGGATATTATGTATATTTCTTTGGTATTTTAATGGCGTAGTGCAAGGATTTCCCCTCCAATATAAATATATCCAGTTATTAACTATATGATAATCGAATTATCTAATAATATTCTCAAACTATTTTTTAGGGAGCTAAAGGTGGTGACAGGGGAGTGGTTTCTGGAGGAACGAGCCAAACGCTTTGACCACATGACCATTCCAAGCAGTGATGTGATCAAACAGTCCATACTTAACAGTCCACCCGGTGAGTCACAAATAATGACCCACAAAGAATACCAACCACTCCTTTAATTCATACAATCTGAATTTGAAAATATATTCTTTGTTAATAGTACAGGGCTGACTAATTTTGTGAAGGCCTGTTCAGTGATGATGTAAATCTAACTGATGAAGCATTAGATTTTACTATTATCGTATTTATTTCTGTTTTTGTATGGAGATGGAAGTTCTGCCCAGAGGAAGTTTGCCCCATCAAGTGTGGAGGGGACTGCCATGCCCCAGCCTGAGCGGTCAGTCACACCCCAGTCAGAGAAGCACATAGGCAAGAAGAAAATGTAAGGATTGTAATTTGTGTCTGCATGATAGTGCTGTATGCTAAATCTTTTTTCCAGTTTACATTACCTGCACAAATGGTTAGTGTTATATATGTGTGGAAGTAATAGCTACTGTCACCAGTTACTGTTGCATAGGCGGTTTTCATTTGAAACTTGGAAGAGTCAATGTCCATATTGCAGCCTTACTGCAAAAAACTTAACTCAAGCCATTTCCAAAGAAAAACTGCATGTCTGTGCTTAGATTACAGCTCCTGCTCAGAATACATTCCAGCTAGGACTGTTAGTGCTCTACTGTTAGCTCTACTTTGTTTAACAAAAACACTGCTCATAACAAAACAAATATAATAATAGGACTGGATATAATGATTATGCCAAATGAATGGACTAAAGGCACAGTATTTAATTACAAAACAAACATAAATCAGTTTTAAAATCTGCTCTTTTATTTTGCACAAAAGTTATAGTGCTATTGTAATTATTTTATATTTTTCTGTTTGTTTAAAGAAGTTCTTAGTAAGATTTCTGTTTACACATGTCTGTAATTACATTCAGTCAGAAGCACTCTATCTATATCTATCGCTTCTGATATCACCAGTGTGGCAATGTTTATTGCATTTTATATCAATATTGTGCGGCTCTAGTGCATGGTCTATATGACTGGGGCTAATACTGAAGTGCTAATAAACACACAGAGCAGTGATTGGCAGATTCTGTTTGCCCCTCTATTACCTTGAAATTAGTGCACAAGCAAAATACTTGATGTTTTACCCTATGTAAATATACAGTACTCCAAAGAAGTTGAGACGGGTACATTAGTATTGTCATGTTGAAAAAAAAAAACAAAAAAACGTAGACATCTCTGAAACTGATGTTTCCCAGTTGTAACAATCTGGTTTGTTCTTTTCTTCTTTGGCCAAGCGAACGCAATATATTTGTTTTGGATGTTGTTGACATATTACTTCCACTGTGCTAGCAGAGTTTAGAATTACTTGTTATTTACTTGTTCTGGTGACAAACTGTGGCGGTTTGTCAAAGTGTCCCTGAGCCAGTGTAGTGATATCTATTGAAGAAGCACGTTTTTTTTCACGGTGTGTCCCCTGTGGGACTGAATGTCACAGGTATTCACTTGTGGTTTGTGGCCTTTATGAACAGAGATTTTTCTGGAGTCCCTGAAAATTTTATATTGTTCACAATAGAGGGCAAATACCCTAAAATACTAAATATTATGTTTATTCCTACAGGACTAAGCCTTTGCTGGTCTAATTTATGTATCTCATAGGGCATTGGCTGTAGAGTCATCGGGGCGACCAACCACACCAAACAACATGTGCTTACAACCAAGCCGGTCGCCAGCACAGGCTGAGGGGAGGAAAAGGGTAACCATATGTGTATTACACTACCCACTACCCACATTTTAACACTTACATTATTGTTTATGTATCTCATATGTATTTGTGTGTATGTGTGTGTGTGTGTGTGTGTGTGTGTGTGAAGCCTGAAGGCGCTGAGAGTGTCTCTAGTCATTACAGTAGTGACAGTATTCCAGATAAGATCTGTGGTGGGCGGACCCGAACAGATTCGATCACACCCTCTATCGCTGTGTCCAGAGTCTCGCTCTCATCAGGTATTGCCATAGCAACACCATGCCACGCTCTTTTCCTGTGGAGTTGGTGACAGTATTACACATTCTTTAAGTAATTCATGTGGGCAGGAATATATAGGAAACTAAAATGTTGTTAAAAAATGATATATTATTGAATTATCAATAAAATTAAATAGGTAATGAATTTATTGATATTTGCAAACTTAGCAGAGCCCTAGCACTCCTAGTAAAAGTGCATGAAATGATTAAGAATTTAAATATTAATTTTAACCAAAGCTGTAGACTGGTACCTGTACTAATTAAAACACTTTACCCCAAAATTGGAAAAATATGCATGTATAAAAGAGACTGCTGTAAAGCAGAATGAATCTGAAAGAGAAACAGACTAGTTGTATAGTAAAATTGTTCTAAAATGTCTTTTTTGAAAACAAAAAGGAATTTTTTACAATTTCTAAAAATGGTCATTGATAATGCAAACAACCCTAGGTTTCTAATTTTGACTATTGATTACTTATTATTGTCATGAACAAAGAACTCCGACGTGGACAGAGCTAAACAGCAAGTTGTTTTATTAAACAATCGAACAGTCTAGCCAAGCAGCAAAATACAAAACAACATACAAGGGAGATGTGAAAAACACAGTCAGAAGTAGGCAGAGGTCAGAACCAGAGATAGGAGTCAGCGATACAAACAAGTTAGAAGGGTTGGGCAAAAGACGGAAGAAACGGAAGGAGGGTCAGAGCCAGGAAAACACAGTGAACAGTCCCAGAAAAGGAGAAGGCATAAAAGGGTAGTCAAGGACTAAATGGATCGAAACCAGAAAGTAGATACACAGAGAACAAACGCTCAGGATTGCAAAATTATGTTTTAGCTTTGATCACAGCATGCATTCGCTGTGGGATCAATTCCACAAGGTTCTGCAGTGTTACAACATTCATTTCTGTCCAGAGGTGCATTCATTTTCTCCCCAAGATCTTGTATTAATAATGGGAGATTTGGAGAGCTGCACAAAGTTGATGTCTCATGCTGCTGAATCCAGTCTTTACTCAGAAATTCAACACGTCACTGAAGCTGTGTAAGGTTCCCTCCTGCTTCAAAAGCTCCACTATCATCCCGGTTCCCAAAAAAAAATACACTGCCACAGAACTGAATGACTACAGGCCAATAGCTCTGACATCTGTGGTCATAAAGTCATTTGAACGACTGGTGTTGGCCCTCCTAAAGAACATCTTTAGGTACAAGACACCTACTGGACCCCCTACAGTTTGCATACAGAGCAAACAGGTCAGTAGAGGATGCAGTCAACATGGGACTGCACTACATCCTCAAACATCTGGACTACCCTGGTATATATGCTACGATCCTGTTTGTGGACGTAAGTTCTGACAGACAGGAAACAGCAGGTGCACTTGGCGGGTGTCACTTACAGTATACGGACTGTCTGCACCGGTGCTCCTCACGGGTGTGCTCTCTCCCCAAAGTTGTATTCTCTCTACACTAATGACCGCACCCAGACCCAGACCCATCTGTTGAACTCCTCAAATCTGCAGACAATACTAATCTCATTGGACTCATTCAAGACGGTGATGAGTCTGCTTATCTAAGGGAGGTTGAACAGTTGATTCTCTGTTGCAGTCGGAACAATCTAGAATTTAACAAGCTGAAGACCGTGGAGATAACTATAGACTTTAGGAGACACCTCTTAACACTGATTCCTCTCACAGTATCCAACAACCCTGTGTCGACCGCGGACACCATTTCTGGGTACTGTCATTTCCTGAGACCATCCTCAAAAAGGCCCAGCAGAGGATGTACTTTCTGCGGCTGCTGAGGAAGCTCAGCACAGGCTTCCTCTGCCACAGGAGCTGCTGACCCAGTTCTACACTGCAGTCATCGAATCAGTCCTGTGCACGTACTCAGCCAATAAACCTGATTCTGATATGTCTTTCGACATGGTTGTTTAACAGATGAGAAGCTGCTAATTTCATTAATAATTTTGGAATTACAAAGTGGTTTTATTGTTATGACTGATGGGTGTGTATATATCCAGCTCTAGCACCGCCAGGACCCAGAAGCATAAGTGGTTTAGATAAATCAAGATAAAGATAAATCATTCATTCAGGCTGGGTTTCTATCTGTAAGAGCAGTGGGATAATTTTGTCATGAAGCCTTTTTATATTACAAATTTTAATTTGGACAAAAAAAAAGTTGGGACATTTTTGGTAAAAGATTTTGTTCAATTATGATTATCATTATTATAATTTCTCTCTCTCTCTCTCTCTCTCTCTCTCTCTCTCTCTCTCTCTCTCTCTCTCTCTCTCTCTCTCTTTCTTTGTTTCTTGGATGTAGATCGTAGTCGCTCTGAGGTTGATCTCAGTAATCCAGGGGAGGGATTTATAAATGACTCTCTGTCCAGTCGGTGTCGTTCAGTTCCAGGACTCAATGATGCAGTATGTTGTCACCTTTAACACTTTACAGATGTGCTTATACACATCATTCTGAAATGATAGCTGAAAGCTTTTCCAGAGATTTTTTCAAACTTTCACCTTTTTTTTTTTGAATATTTTTTTTAATGCAGCCAAAAGGAAATTAAACTAGCATTTTTGCCTAGCTAGAATATATATAGTGTATAAGAGTGGTATCGTGTATGATGTAACTGGCTTGACTGAGGGTCTCACTCAGGGTATGGATAATCTTTGTGCTTTAGGACTCGGATGAGGACATTGATGCCCTGCTGTCTGCCCATTACAGAACGAACCGCAGTGGCAGCAGTGCTCAATCTATGGTACTACCCCACACATACCCCAGAACACAAACATTAAAACACACGTATACACACCCACCTTTAACAATATTGTAGCTGTGTGTCTATTCTATCTTTAGGCTGTGTATTTCAGTATGTATGCTTTCTGCAACTTTATATCTGTTAACATTTCTGCTGTGGCGCTGTAAATATCTGTTTATGTCATCTGTTTGCTCCATCCTGGCAGATACACCCATACACAAGCAAATTTTCTTAGAGGGAAACAGACATACATAGAGCTGTAATACACAGAAATCAGACAAATAACACACACATCTACACAAATACATGCAAGCAGCATATGAATATAGAATGATTAGGAAAAAAGAGTTCATTTAAAACAGAAAAAAACACAGGTGGGCTTTTAAAGAGCTTTTGAAATATCTTGTGTGCTTAGTCTATGAATGCTGAATAAGTCAAAAGACAAAGGCAGAGTTTAAAAGGAAAGCTCACTGCAGGCTTTCTTGTGCTCTATTTATTCTCTCCTTTACTCTTATTTTATGACAGTAAGCATATGTCAGTTGTCATGACAAATCTGATTACCACATTTAGAATGTAAGGTATTTGGACATGAAGTGTAAAATAACTTCTTTCCTTGCCAGTGGTGCTGGCACTAACAAGGTTTCTTATGGAGGGCATCACTGCTCACTGAATGCATGCATTCATGACGGTTAGGTCACTTAGCGGATGTGTGAAATTCCGTTGGTTCTCCCTCTACATGGTCTCCCAGATCCTTAAAGTCACTTTTGCATGCCTTATTCTTATCCACTACCGCCAACAGTGTGCTATGGTCATATTGGCACAGCTGGTATGGCATGCAGTGCGCTAATAAGACCATCCCACTCAATCTTGTCCAACCGCTTAAATTGCTTTTGAACTCCTGTCTGCAAAGGATGCTACCAATACAGCAGCATGAGTCAGAATGGAAAGCATGCTCAACTGGACGGTCTTTGTCAGTAAGGTACAGTGATAAGGCCGATTGTTGCTGATGTCACACACACGACCGAGCGTGAAACTTGAATCATCAGTCTCAGAGTGTTAAAACCTACACACCAGGTTTCATCGCTGTCTCGAAGACTTAGTGTAACATGACAAAAAAGCATGATTCCAAGCCTTTCCACATTCCCACAACACATAAAAAAACACATTAACAATGCATGTGTCTGCACATATGCAAAGCATAATCAGATTGTGCTCACACACACCCCCACACCCTCTAACTCAGATTGTTAAAGATGTTGTGCCCCCTTATTGCAGAGCAGTCTGAACAGTATGATGAGTGTGTACAGTGAGACAGGTGACTATGGCAACGCTCATGTTTCTGGAGAGATCCTGCTCAACATCTCCTACAGCTACAAAACAGGAGCACTCAATGTTCTAGTGCGCGAGTGTCGCTGCCTAGCAACTGGAGATGAGAAGAAGCAGCGCACTGACCCGTAAGAGCCTGCATGTACACACATACACACTCACATGCATAGATTTACACACGCACATACAACATATAGATACATATGCACACCTTTTCCCATACATCAAGATTTTTCACCTACTACAGTTACTGCAGTTCACTACTCAAATCAGGAACAGTAAAAAGAAAGAACAGTTGTCCTAGTGCTGGCTCTTAACACGGCAACAGCTAGTAGGAAAAACAATGCTGCGCAGTTGAGTATGCACAATCTTGAAGGACTGATAGTATTCCGACATAAACTGTGCTGCTATTAACAATAATGCTTTTCACAATTAGTGGCTTTAAAATGTATTTGTTTTTTATTCACTTAGTGATGTCATTAGATTAAATTTGTAAATTTGTGCTGAGTTATGGTATTAATGTTTTGCAGATATGTAAAAACATACCTTTTACCAGACAAGTCCCGCCAGAGCAAACGAAAAACCAGCATCAAAAGCAACTCGACCAATCCAGTGTTCAACGAAAACTTGAGGGTAAGAAAGACCCGTAGTCCTGCTAAGGGTTAAAGTCGTATATTGTGTATTGTTTTCCATTAATGTACCCAAAAAGTGGTATTGATTTTAATTTTTGATTTTCTCATCACCAAGTCCATCAAGGAAGACACAGTGTTTAGGATTGGAAGGTTTTATTCATGTGTAAAACTACACTGACATTCTAAAAGTTATGGGATAGCAATATGGCCAAGGTGCTAATGGAAAGGTGATGTGAATGTCACATGTGTACTGGGAATACATTATGGAAAGCTGTGCCATTCACAGTAAAGAGCATGGTAACTGTATAGCGATAATGACGGGCAAGGCCTGACTAGAGTTGTCCATGCACACAGGCAAGCGACTCTCGCCAAATCACACCCCACACTCATATCCATAGGTGCAGCCTTCTTTAGCTTCCGTGGGATTTGGGAGCAGAATACCCACAAGAGTGCTACTGTTAATGACACAACATCGGATGCAGCACCTCATTTGGGTTTGTGAAGCTGCTAACTAGCAAACATGTAGCTCGGTTCTGTGAATCATGATACCAGTTGTTTTAGCCTGAAGGTAGGGTTAACAGTTGTCAACAAGGCACTGGGCAGACTTGTGGTCATCTCATACTGGTGTGGGATGTGTTCTCATGACATGGATTAGCACTAGTCCACCTATACATGTAATTGATTGGTGCTCGATATGTTTTACTACTTGGTAACCATTTGCAGGCCTTCATGGACTCCATTTACCAACACAATAATGGGGTATATCAGCAAGATAATGCAGATAACACCTTACAACATACACAGGTGTAGGCATTCCCAAGTGGTGTTCCCCTGAGGGATGGCCACTACATAATCAGTTTACATACTGCTATCCCATGACTTTTGATACGCCTGTGTATTGAGACAGAAATGTATTGCTTACATTTAAGTAAAGAAACAAACAACAAAAGATAACCAGAAAGGTACAGGTACTTAAAAGGTTTTAACTAGAAGATATTCTTACTGACAGGACAGGAAGGAGTAACAGATAGTGATAATAACATTTGTTTAAGTAAGTACATGAAATAATAATAATAGACAATATTAATAAACATTGATAGTGTTTCTTATAAAGTGCAAGTACAGGATCAGATAATCAAGAAAAGAAAAAAACAAATGTTTATTATAAAATTATATAAAATTATTACAATTATTATAAAATTAAATGTTACTGGTAAACAAATGTTAGAAGCTTAGCATACAGTGGCAAGAATTTTAATTGTCATGCAGAATACTGTTTTCAGCTTTTGTGACATTAAAGGAAATTTAAATAGATAGGCTGTCTTTGGCATTTATAAGGAAAACTCAACAGTCAAAACAATTGCTACACTAGCACTCAAATGCTTGGGAGTCACATCATTTCAATATTACTACAGAATAATATTCAGGAAGCATAGACTTATTAACATCAACAATATTATCAAACGCCCAGGGTCAAATACCACACAGGTGTAAAGCCCCATCACTACTTATGTGCTTGTGTGTTTCTGTAACAGCATATATATGATATGACTCTCTCTCTCTCTCTCTCTCTCTCTCTCTCTCTCTCTCTCTCTCTCTCTCTCTCTCTCTCTCTCTGTAGTACGTAGTTAGTCACTCTCAGCTGGAGACACGCTCGCTTCAGGTATCTGTGTGGCATCATGACCGCTTTGGACACAACAGCTTCCTGGGTGAAACGGAACTGACTTTTGACTCCTGGGAGTTTCTTTGCAGGGTGAGAGCTCTGTAGACTCTATGATGCAGTATAAAGGAGAGCTGACTGTAGTTCTGAAGTACATTCCTGCAGAGAGGAATCTTTCACTGCCACTGGACCAAGTACAAGGTATTACAAAAAATACTGTTGATTTTGAATTTGAATTGAATTCCTGAATAATTCTTTAAATGGATTTGGGTGTATTTACACCTGCTTGTTTCTGTGGATTATATTCAAAATGTTGAAAAGAGTTGATGGGAGTCTTTTTTTCTCAGTGAAAAAAGGATTTCTGAAAGGAAAGAAGAGTATCACTCTGCCGAAGGGAGGGATGGTAGAGCTGCTGGTTAAAGAAGCCAAGAACTTAACAGCTGTCAAATCCGGTTCTTCTGATCCTTTTGTTAAGGGGTAAGAACAGTCATGTTTTGGTTTTTATTTACACGAGCATATGCACATAGACAGTGTAACGCTCAGTAAAACAAGCCAACATTAGGCTATCAAAAATATTAGGTGTGGCCAAAACATCTATTGGTATTTTTTAAATAAGAAAGCACTGGTGAGCTCAGAAACACAGAAAGGCCTGGAAGACAATGGAAAATGTGTCAAAAGTGTCAAAGTGAATAATTAAAAAGGACTTTACAGAAATTAGAGTCTGCCTCAAATATCTACAAAAACCTGTACAGTTCTAAAACAACAACTTATGGACAGATAAGACAAAAATCAACTTTGAGTCAGAATGCTGCTCATGATCCAAAGCATACCATATCAAGCACGGTAGAGGTAGTATTATGGCTTGGGCATGTATAGCTGCCAATAAAACTGGGTTTTTTGTATTTATTGATAATGACTTCTGAAATTCCACATTGGGTGGTGCTTCAGAGTGCAGATGGACATTGACCCAAAGCATGCCGTGAAAGAAACTAAGAAAGTCAAAGAAGTTCAGTGTTCTGTAGTAGCCAAGTCAATCAGTGGATCTTCAGTCAAGCTTAATCTTCACTTTCTGAAATCAAAACTGAAGTTAAAATGCTCAAACAAAACTGCAGTAAAGGCCTGGTAGAAAACGGCAGTGTCTAGTTCAGGCAGTTGGCTGCAATAAATAAATGAAATTTGCAAAAAATTTATTTTTGCCTTTAGATAAAACTATCATGTGCACTACAAAGTCTAATTAAGTTTTATGAAAGTGATGCTAATGTTCATTTTTAAATGTAGATACCTACTGCCTGATGACAAGAAGAGCACAAAGCATAAGACTTCGGTAGTGAGGCGTTCAGTCAATCCACGCTGGAATCACACCTTTACTTACTGCGGCCTCCAACACAGCGACCTGGACAGTGTGTGTCTTGAGCTGACGGTCTGGGACAAGGAGCCGCTTGCCAGCAACATCTTCCTGGGAGGTGTTCGTTTAGGAGCTGGGACCGGTCAGTCTTACACTACCTCCCTGTCTTTTTCTTTCTCTTTATATTCCTTATTCTCTCCATTAATTATGTGGCAGGACAAGAGGTCAAACTTTTGCTGTAATTATTTAGGGATATAATTCTTAGAAAACTTGGAAAAAATGTAAAAAATATTCATGTAATTTGTGAGTTCAGACCATTCACCACATGGAGGTAATATGAGGGAAGATTTATTGAGAGAGGGCAAAGAACTCTGACAGCTTGGGTTCTGGGTAGTTGTCATTTACTGATGTACTTGATTATATGTTGTAAACTATATGTAAAAGAATAACTTCCATCAATGATTTATGAAATAATCATCATCTAATCATTAAATCTTTAAATCTTTTGCATTTAACATTTTCATTCAACCAAGCACATCGAGCACTCAGCAAGAAACTCTCTTGTGTTTTTAAGCAGTTCCCTCCTGAATGCTAACTATAGGTTCTGACCTACAGGTCTGAGCTATGGGAAAGAGGTAGACTGGAATGATTCGTATGGAGAGGAACAACGTCTGTGGCAGCTCATGATTGACAACCCTGAAGTTCCTCAGGAGTGCACACTGATGCTGAGATCCAGCATGGCCAAAAGAAAGACATAGGGATGTCTGAGAGAAGATAGATACTTACCTTGCAATACTTGTCAAAACTTACTGCCTCTCACCATCTTAAAGAAAGTGCCCTTTGCATACACAGATAGAAACAACTGGTAGGCTAATCATGATCACTTTCATGCGCTTACAGTGGCATTTACAAGCAAGACCACACACTGTCTTACTGTCTGCTCCAATATAATATACAGGCCTGCATTTCTGGTACAGAATAAATATTCATTGTACATGCATGAAAAGCCAACATGCTTATACATGTCCCACATATTGACTGGGTAGAGTATTCTCAAATGCGTACCTTCATTACCATTTACCTGTAGACACAGAATCAGACAGTTGTGCATTCATTGCAAGCATATAGAATCCCTGCAAATTTTATGTGAGCCTAGTTCATGAGCTTTTATAGTGACTAAAATTAATCACACCTCACTGAACTCCTCCACTTTCAGCCCCGCATGCCCGAGGCAGTGTTCATGTACTGATCAGACTTCTTTGTGTTCATAGGCAGCCAACCAGAATGATTTCTGTCTTGTGTGTTTAATTTACAGTGCTCATAACCAGAGAGAGCAGAAGAGATGCACACAAATATCACACACTACTGAAGCACAACACAAAGTGTGGTATCTTTTTGCTCTGGTGTAGAAAATTCCCAAGCATACCCACTCCAGCCGTAGTGTCACTGTGAGGTTAATGAGGATTTTGTAAACTAACTCATTCCTTTTTGTAGCTATTCCTGTTCAGAAAGCTTTACACCACCACAAGGTGTCACATTTAATGTATAACAGGTGTTATGGTCCATGTGCAGCAGAATATGGCCTCTGTATGTTGAATGTTTAGCCATCATGTGTTCTGGTAGCCTGACAGTTAAACTCTCAGCATGTTCAGTGGGTCTGTGTACAATGTCTTGTATGTGCAGGGAGATTTAAGACTCACATATATATAAAAAATAAACTCTATTCTAATTTTTGTCTCCTGTCAACTCATCATTGCATTGAAGAAATTATAACCCACACATGGCATACAAATCCTTGCTTGTTCTTGTATTATTGTGGACATCACAAAGTCAGTAGGTGTACAACATACAATAAATATTTTCATAAACACATGCAAAAAAGGGTACTCAGCACAAACTCCAAACTCCTAATAAATTAATAAATCCATTAAGAAATGGATTGTTTGAGATGCTAACAACTGGTGATACGGAAAAAAGTAAAATTACAGTCCTTTAAAACATACATAACCTTGTCTATTTAAAAGTTCTAAAGCATTTACAGCAAATATATTAAACTTGTAAAGCCATGCAAAATGGATTATAGTGCGTACTGCTCTGGTACACCTGTGTTTCATATGGAGGCAGCATCATATATAGAAATATATGTGGACAGTACCTAGAATTGTAACTTAGTGTTGATTAAGCGACACATCAAAAGCTATCTTGGGGCTTATATGGATTACCAGAACAAGCATTATGCGCAACAACACCTGACTGAGCATTACTGGGGGGTTCTACAAGGTTTATGGTTCACAACAGCCACCAGAGAAATTACACCAGCAGCAAGATATTTCTCATAGTGAGATTATCAGATTATCTGTCTGGATTCTTAATTTACAGTGAACTGAGGTCTGCCCAGTGCGGGTCAGACTGCCCTTAAAAGTATTTAGTCTGGTTAATCCCATTGTAAACAAGACCTTGATCATTTATAAACTCTGAAATTAATATCTGTTAGCCTTCTATAGGTTCTAGCAAAACGTAAATCGTGGAGAATTGAATGTCTGAAACAATCAAGGTTAGAGGTAGCAGTTCCACTGAGCAAAGCAGAGGTCAAACTGGTAATTATGGTTTTGCAAAGCAATGCGCAACTATACTGTTATCCGACGTTTATTA
Source organism: Prochilodus magdalenae (assembly GCA_024036415.1). Taxonomy (NCBI): domain Eukaryota; kingdom Metazoa; phylum Chordata; class Actinopteri; order Characiformes; family Prochilodontidae; genus Prochilodus; species Prochilodus magdalenae. Next base: position 149,539 of record JAMWET010002211.1, on the reverse strand, counting down.
TTATTATTATTATTGTTATTGTTATTGTTATTGTTATTGTTGTTGTTGTTGTCATTAATAATAATAATAATAATAAGGTTATAATATGGTTACGCATTGCAAAGCTTTTGCTCCCATAGAGTCCCATTAATGTTCGGCATTTCAATTATTGAATGGTTTCTCACTGAGGAGTTTACTTCCTTATGGATCAGGATGGTGCGCAAACTTATTCAGCTCCAGATCAGAAGGTGGCGGTCATTCACTTTATGTTGCCAACTGTTATTCGCACAAAAGAAGAGTTGTTACAAGGCAAGGAGGGGGCGGAAGAAGAGATTGAAAGGCTGTTGTGCTAGTTAAATGTTGGTTAATGTTGGATTTGGTTTAGTGCATGCGCGTGACCTAATCCGCCCAAGGGAGCGTGAATTTGAGACGAAATTGAATTTGTCATATGACACCGAGGCTGTGTCTGCAACATCATAACCGCTTCCTGCCTTTACTGTGTACGGAAGCAGGAAGGCACCTGGTCACGTCGAAACAGTAGGAAGTAAGAAATCGCTGAGATTATTCCAACGTCATTTTCCTTCAGATACAGCAGGTATTCCATGCAGTGTATACTATATTATTTATTGTACAGATATACTTCTATTACAGATTACCTGGTAATTTAAATATTAACCTAACTATTAACCTAAGATTACTATGTTAGAGAAAAGTAATCTGATTGTCTGTGTATATAAGTAAAAGGAAAAACGTTCCATTTTGTTTTATTTGCTTAATTGTTCCTGCTTTATGTTTGCTCTTTGTATTTACATTTATATATCTCATTCTGCAACTACAGAGAAAGTAGGAACATAGAACCTGATTAAAAAAAAAAAAAAAAACAGAGAATGTTGCTGAGACTAAAACCATGAAGTCATTTAACTCATTAAGTTCAACAAAAACTGCTCAGTTCTTCCGTCACTTATTTGTTTAAACAGTGGTGCTTGCCAAACCAAAAGTTAATCTGGTAGATCTTTTGAACCCCTCATTTGTGTTCTAACTGCTGACAAGCTTAAATCTGATTTCAGATTTTTTTGTTTTGTTTTTTGGCTATATCTGTAACAGGATACAGTTATGTGTTATGTTAGTTTATGTTTATGATTACGTTGCAATGTTACATTTATTCTGTTGCTATTCTAACCTGATTATTAGTACATTATAGGTTCAGTAATGACTTTGGCGTCCTCTGGCGGTGCTGTTTGTTTTTGGACTTGATGCATGTTTTACCGTATTCGCTCACCAAGCCACCCTGCCATAAGTGGTATGCCTCTAGGGCATCTAACTGTCTCATTGATACTATACTGAGTATAAGAAAATGTTTAAGAATATGTTTTTAAAAATTTCACTTGTTCTGAGGGTTATTCTTAAGAAAATGTCCACAATTTCCTTTCCTTAAGATTTATATTTTTCTGCCTGTAGAAACTTGAGATCTTTAATTTAGTTATGACTAGATATAATATGCCTTGATGTATTGCATATGTACATTTTAAGGGCCGTGTTCACAAAAGTGATGTTAAATCAGCAACTGTGCTGCATAATAATACTTGAAATAACACTACAGTAGCTGACCCATCACTTTTGCATTCCAGGACTGTAGTCTGGTATAAGGACATTATTTCCTACAGCTTTGGTGAGTGGTGAAGTTTTTCTCAGTTGTAAGTTATCATTATAGCTTATAATAAAGTTAAAATTTATATTAACATTTTAATTATCATTAATATGAGTTTATTTACAAAAGTATAAATTTGCCCCTATCTAAAATACGTATTCTGATTACAAAACAAGTTGCAACTTTCTCCTGAAATGGAATTGTTAACATTCTGCTCCCTGTAGTTCAGATGGCACACATTTTTGTCTACGGCACTTTGAAAAGAGGCCAGCCAAACCACTACAGGATGCTGGACATTACTAATGGTAAAGCTAAATTCCTCAGCTGTGCTCGCACAGTTGAGAAGTACCCGCTGATCATAGCAGGCGAGTACAATATCCCCTTCCTTCTCAACGTTCCTGGGAGCGGCCAACATGTCCAGGGAGAGATCTACATTGTGGACGACCAGATGCTGAAGTTCCTGGACTGGTTTGAAGGCTGCCCACAAATGTATCAGCGCACACGGGTCCTACTAGAGGTGGAGCAGGGGTTTGAAGAGGGTAGGGTAGATGGCACCATGGAGGCTTTTTTTTACAGTACCACAACTTATGAGGCTAATTGGCTCCAAAAGCAAACTTTTGACAGCTATGATGCATATGGAGATCACGGTCTGCATTATGTAGCTCGTGAAGCCAGAGACTCTGATTGATGTCCTACATATGTTAAAAGTTCCTTATCTCTGGTACAGGGTTACACAGGGGGTGTCATAGTAATGACCAAATTCAACACTTTTTGCTTTAGAAAATAAAAAAAATAGGTTTGTCATTGCTTCGTGACAGTAGCTACAACATAGTACATTTAATTAAATATAAAGTGATGCTTTTAAAGATGACAAATGAGGGAAAAAAATTGCTAACTATTGCCTAGTTTTTTTTTTTTGTTTTTCTAAGGAAAAAAAAAAGACTTTGCCAGGGGTTTATTAATTAGTGGATCAGTTCAGATGTGTTGGGAAAGGGGAAAACGCATAAACAGTTCAGGACCAGAACCATGCTGCAGTGTCACAGCGTTTAAAAACTCCAGCATTCACCACCTGAATAATACCTTCTACTTGGGTGTCCTGACCATTTAAAGAGCAAATAGGGGGCTGAGAAAAAGTTTGGACTACAGTGAACCTAGATGTTAAATGGAGCAAAAATGGACAATGAGTATAGAAACAAGGAGGTAAATTTGACCTTATGCCTGATATATGGAAGTTGTAGATAATAATCCTGCTTTTTTTCTTCTTTTTGTCATTATAGAATACTTTTTTCAGAAAACTGAAAAGAGAACTGTTTAAGAAAACCATTCCAATAATACCATACCCCCCAGTGTAGTACAAGAGTGGAGGCATCATGTAACATTGTGGCAGCTTCTCTGCAAATTGTACTTCTGCATTACACATCTTACAAGAAAACATGAATAAGTGATGCACCAGAACACGAGGAGAATTTAAACACAGTGCTCAACGCTACAAAAATCGAATTACTTTTTAACAGCGACAATGTCAGCGGTAGCTTTGCAACTTTGCAGGTGCTAATATTATTGGTTTGTGGTGTCGGAATACTTGACTCTAATTTTGTCTATAATAATTATGAATACATATTTGTATAAAGTTTTGTAAATATATATGTACTGAAAGTATATAACAAAAACCGTGTCTAAATATGTGTGTCTGTCATGTTAAATAAGTGCATATGACTGCAAATGACTTTTAAAGATATTTATTTAAAAAACTTAGTGTCTTTCTAATAATGTAAGTCCAAATTTATTTGTATGTTCAGTGTTTTTGTATAGCTATACTGTTATTTAACCGTCATAGTGGAAATTTATGACAGTGTCTAAATGTAGTGCTGATATGTAGTACTTATAAGTAACGATGTGTATATATCTCAACGTACAACTGGAAATTCGAGAGTCAAACTCTCAACTTTCTCAAAAGAAGGACCCAAGTAAACAAATTAGGATTTGATTGGACTGCCAGAAGGCAGGCCACCTACCCATTCTGTTGCAGATTAACATAAATATAGACAAAAGACAGAAAATATTGTAGAAGAATTTAGAAAATCTGACAGTACAAAAACTTGCTCATGCATTCGTGTTGGTGTGTGTGTGTAGCAGCTCTGTTCTGCCTTGCTATGTAGTTAGACTACCATAAAGTAGAAACAGATAGAGGATTTTTTTTAGTTTATATTTGTTTTAGTGTTTCTGTCTTTAGCAGCCCTGTCCTGCCTCTTTCTGCAGTTTGGCCTCTTCAGTGCGCAGTGGTAAGGTATCAATAGTGCTGAAGATTTCTGCTGCTGTGATGGGGTACGTGTAACGCTGCTTGTCCACTCCTTGCTTATCCAATAACACCAGGTTAAACGAATTCTGGGATAGCTGCAGCAGCAGTCTGCAAAAACATACAGATATGTTTAATATAAACCGTACACACACACACACAAACCATATGCATTCAATAACAAAGTATCCATGCACACATCATCCATTGGAAATGCATTTTTTTTCCCTTTCAACACTACAGTACCAGTCAAACATTCAGACACAGCTACTTGTAGAACATTTCCTTATTTTTAGTTTAAGAATTTGCTTTAGAATAAAAGTGAAGAGTCATTTAACTATAAATAGCATGAGATTATGCAATCACTTAAAACATACATATATTTGATATTTGAATGAAAAGGGTAAGTAGAAATTTTTGATTGCTCAAATTGTTCAGGCTTTTGCACTATAAACACACACACACACATTTATATATATCTCAAAAAATTGAAGGACCACTTTTTATATAGCATTAACTCAGTTTAACTTCTGAGATATTGATTAGGTCAGTTAAGCAGCAGGATGGGGTTATTGCTCAGTTTCAGCTGCTTTGGTGTTAAGGAAATTAAAAACAGGTGCAGTAGAGGAGTAACAATGAGATGAACCCCATCTTTTCTGACAGATTTTTCACTAGTTTTGCAGTTGGCTTGGGTCTGTGTCACTACTAGTACCATGGTGTGGTACCTGGACCCTACAGAGGTTGCACAGGTAGTCCAACTCCTGCAGAATGGCACATCAATATGAGCCAGTGCCAGAAGGTTTGCTGTGTCTCCCAGCAGACTTAAAAGTATAGTGGATATTCCAGGCGACAGCAGTTACTCTAGGAGACCTGGACAAGGACGTAGAAGATCCCTGACCCCTCATTGGGTATCGGGATCCTTGAACCCATTGTCAGATGCAATGCTGGTGCAGTGGGTCCTGGGTTCCTCTTGGTTTCCCAGTTTGCAGGCAGTTTTTGGAGGATGAAAGAGTTGATACCATTGACTGGCCTCTCGCTTGCCTGACCTTAATCCAATAGAACACCTCTGGGACATTATGTTTTGGTCCAGCTGACGCCGCCAGGTTGCACTTCAGACTGTCCAGGAGATGCCCTGGTCTAGATCTGGGAGGAGATCCCACAGGACACCATCCGTTGTCTCTTTTTTTGAGGCATGCATACAAGCATACGGAGGACATATAAACTACTAAATACCAAATAGCAATTGAGATTTGGTTAAATGGACTCGCCTGCTGCATAATTTTTTCACTTTGATTTTCAGGGTGTCTTTTTGGTATTTATGTATGGTGCAAAAACCTGAACAATCTGTTGAACCATTAAAAAGTCCTAGTTACCCTTTTCGTTTTGTGAATATTTCATATATGTTCATGGTATTTAGACACTATAATTATAATTAATTCATATGCATTATAAGATATGAATAAGTAAATACCTGAGTTGTAGAGCCAGTCCTGGGGGTATGAGACGGTGTCTAATGCGCCCTATCTGAGCTGGATACATGCCCACTAGCTCAATCACAGTCACGTGTCTTAAGTCTAGGCCACACTGTGAGTGCTGAAACACACACACACACATATATATATATATATATGTATAGTTTTAATAGCTTACGTAATACAACTTAAACTATAAATGTTTAAATGGTTTAGTAGAGTTCAGTCAAATAGAGAGTATATAACAGGCTCTAGGGAAGAAAATATTTCATACCCCAAAGTACAAAGTTGGTTTAGGTCGAAAATGACTGGGACTCAGTGGGAGGAACGAGGAATGAATAAACGACAGATAGAGAGGTGCGGGTCAGTATGGCTGTGGGTTAGTGCTTTGGGATCTTTCTTAGTGAGCATGTGAAGTGTGGTGTCTCTAGGTCGAGCAGAAGTGGGTTAGATAGTTTTTCGATCCCATTTATTCTCTATGGGAAAAAAATCCGGAAAAATTCCTTGCTACTTGGAATCTGTGCATCCATTCAAAAAGCTGTATACAAGCACCTATCACACCATCATACTGGAGTTGGAATGGAGTCGATATCCCAAAAATTGCGGGACGAGTTAGCCGGCGATGAAACGACAGAAAAATATAATTCCAATGACAGTATAGTTGCTTTGCAATGCGCAACCATAATAATCATTTTTGAATTCTTTATACACACTTTAACATAATGCCCTAAGATTTAAAATTTTCTCCTACAAAAATCACCACTCAGAGTATCTATGCATAGTATACAAAGGGAAAAAATACATTACCTGCAAATTAGACATCTGGAATCTGTAGTAATGGTTGGCAGCAGTTGGGGCAGAGATTATAAGAAGGCGCCGTTTCTCATAGAACTGGTCCAGTAGTTCGGCTGCGGATCTCACTGCAGCATTTATGTTCATAGCTGCAAATACAAATAGAAAAGGCAGTAATAGTCCTGATGGTTCTGTTTTTCACGTTCACTGAAATGCTCAAATGGTCCTGCATTGGTTAGAGCAGGATGGGAACATATTATTTGTAAAAGGTTTGCTCTTTTTTTTTTATGTGATGTGCTATTATTATTTTTGGTCTGAGTAAGGTTTCTCCACTCTATGTGACTATTGTCTACATTTGCAAGTACAGTGGCCCTAAAGTGTTGTCAACCAATTTGAGGCATCACTGACCCTGAGACATTACCATCAGGAATGTTAGTAGGAAAAAACATACACCGTACACCTCCTTGTATAGAAGCTCCTTGTATATAAGCTCACTGCCATTTTATAAGCTCCGCTTACCATATAGGTGTACTTTTAAATTCTAGAACTGTGAACAATAGTCCATTTTTTTGTTGCATGCTTTGTTAGTCCTCCTTTTCCCTGTTCTTCAATGATCAGGACCCACACAGGACCACCACAGAGGAGGTACTATTTTGGGTGGTGGACCATTCTCATTATTGCAGTGACACTGAAATTATTCAAAAGGTACAATACAAGAAACATATAACATTATGGTGTGATGTCCATGCAAGATTGTAGATAGGAGGAAAAAGCTTGTTGGGCTTGTTGGTAGGCATTTTAAAAGGAGTACATGCATTTATGGATGGAGCAGTGGATAAGAATCTGAGACTGATGAATCTGAGGCATACATCTGTTTTAATACATTTTGACAGTTTTTATCCTTTTTGTTTTCTATTTTTATTTCCTTTATATTTGTTTTATTTTGTATGTATAATCAATATTTTTGTGTTGGAGTTCTTCAGATAAATGTCACATTTCTGCTCCAATCTACATTTCTTTTTTCTTGATTATGATTATCTCTAGTCAAAATGATTGTGCTGTCCAATTTAATTCATTATACATACAACTGATACATAAGGCTTTATTTACATTGCTCTGCCCTTATGTTGAACATATTTTTGAGTTCTAGTACACCTAGTAAAGCGTTTTGATGGAATTTTGAAATGAGTAGAAACATGTATGTAAATGAATTAAATGCAACTAAAGGGGCAGAATATTTTTTGGAGATTTTAAGAGGATAATAAACTGGGATGACCCCACTGAGGTCCAATATTGTGCTTGTGTGACTTCCTCAGACATCTACACTCTTGTCTACTCTTAGTGCAAATGGTTTGGCAAAATCCTATTTTAGTGATGTGGCATGCCAGTGCAAAGTCCTGTCTCATTTTGTCTTTCTGTAGACATCTACTGAACTGCTTATTCATTCAGTTTTTTAAAGTATTATCCTGGAAATTTTTTAACCGTTATCTTTCTTGAAAATTATACCTTGTTAAAGAAACTTTCAGTTTGTGACAATTTATCTGTTCCACTCATGTTTCACTGACATTTGTGTGTTTTAGATTTTCACGTTAGTATATACGTACGTGCACAGCTAGTCTCAATACCGGACCATTCCATGTTGAACTGGCAAACTCGAGCAGCACTGCCTCTCAGATCATAACCTCCCAGACAACGAAAATTGCATGTTGCCCCATAGTTGTCCCCAGCACTGTCACAATTCATCCAGCCATTTTCAGGAACGGAGAGTGGGGTACAGCGGCGCACTGTAATGTGTACATACACACACAAAGATAATTTAAGGTGCAATTTTAACAAACTTTTTTTTACCAGAATGAAAATAAAAGTAGCAGTTAAATTTTTAATTGGTTTAATGTTTTTTTAGAACTGCAATCAGCTGTCATATGGAAGTTTCTAGTTCAAGTCTGTATGTATGATTCACCTCTCACTCTGATGTTGAATCTACAGGTAGCCTTGTTTCCAGCCCGGTCAAGAACAGTATATGATTGTTTGTGATTTCCCTCTGGAAAATGTGTGCCAGAAGGCTTCCCTTTCAGAATCACACTGTAAACCACAGATATACTGATCATTATGACACATATTTAAAAAGCATCACAGTAATAGGATACATGCAGTACATCCTCAATGTACCTTTTCAATGTAATATAAGTGAATTACACTGTGAAACATGTAGTTAAAGAAACATGGGGTTAAAGCTTCCTATGTTGGTCAGTATATGAGTAACTGCATCTGTACTGGCTAACCCAAATATTTTTTGGATTAACTAAATACAGAAAATCCCAGCCTTTTTGGTCCAACAATTTTAGATGAACAAAAATAAACAAAAAGATGACTGTAGCAATATAAAATAAAAAACAAAAAGACATAGCAGTGTGTGGCATACTAAACTGATAAAGAACACTATTCAGGGTGTAAGTACAAAAACATATAATAAAAATATATATATACATCAATCAAAAAAATAAAAATCAGATAATTAATCACAGTTTATTACTAACAACAAAATGGCCAGGTTACGGTCTCATAAAAAGTAGAATGTGACAAGCGTGAAATTTATCTGACTCAATCCTGCGAAGAATCATCTGTCCATTTTCCTGCAAAGTCCCTGCCACCTGTCTTCGCTTTGCTGCCCCTTCCTCACAATCTTCGACCATGCTCAATTCTCTCCACCATGTCACCTTATGTACCATGAGTTTTTGGTAGCACCGTTCCTCACCAGTCTGCTAAGGGGGCAATATCCCATTTCTGACACCACTACTGCATAGGTGTAGAGTAAGATACAGGGGAGGCCATGATTCCGCTGCCAGCTTTTATTAAACATCAGTAGCAGGGCACATACAGAGAAGAGGTCACCAATAGGATCTCTCTTCACAAAACACCCACACCCCTATTATTTTTTAACAGTTGAGTATGTTTTTGTCATTCTCCTGTTAAGCTACCATCTAGGAGATATGGAGTTTTGCTCCGACAGCAGTGTTATGTACAAAAAAAGTATTCTCATTTGGAAGTCTACTAACCAATTTTTGACTATCCCTATATCTGTATTGTCATGGCCAAAAAGCAAATGCAGAAGTACAAGCGCCCTTGTATCAATAATTTTAGGTACATTGACACTGACATTTGATTGGCCCCTGTCACTCAAAAGTGCAATGCGGCAATAAAGACAAGAAAGCAACTGTGGACTTAAGGCAAAACCCTGAATCAAGCAGGATCAAAACGATAATTTTACAGACCTGGTACACCACATTGCTAAAGTCTATGGACTACAAACTACTTTATGCTTTCATTAATGTGCGTGTAAGAAAGACAGTGGGGAAGAGAGAGTAAACAAGATACTGACTCTGTGAGTATGCCATCTGCTGTGTCTTGGCCCTCTGGGGTTTCCCAGGTCACCTTTGCAGTTAATTTTCCTGGTTCTGCTGTTTTTTCCTTCACACTTGGACATTTAATGGTGGGGGGATCCACATCTGTATAAAATAGTACATTAAGATCATGCAATTGTGTCTTTGTACGTATACAATGGTTTGCTTCAAATTAAATTTACATAGTTAATTAACCCAAACCATTCCAGAAACCATAATGCAGCAAGCTATCTTTGTTTCCTACTATTGTGAGTTATTTCAGTGGCTGCTTACTACTCAGAACTAAATGTGTTCCTTTCTTTTAACCTTTAACTATTTTGAGAATGTATGAATCTTTAGTGTTCTATCACATGTTCTATTTTCAAACTTTGGTTTCTCAGTAAATATTGTATTTGGTCATTTTTACAAATAAGTGTTTGTGTGGTTTATAAAAGGGTATCAAAGCCACTGCTAAGGCTCTGGGATTCCAATGAACCATAGCGTTATTAAGGTTATTATCCAAAAATAAAGAAAACTTGGAACATGGGTGGACCTTCCCAGGAGTAGCCAGAATATCAAAATTTGATGACGACTGCACCACTGGATTATTTTGAAAATGCGAAACACTAAGGGAAAGTTGCTGAAGTTTGTGTTGAGGTGCCTGTTTAATTACCAGCTTCACTAACCTCAGCTTTTGCCTCAATAAGGCGTCTGTAACACGGGCAGTAACGAGAGCACGACAAATAGCAATGACTAATTTCAGCTATAAAAGTGGCTTCAAAAAATCCTGTTATGGTAGGGGTTTGGGTAGCTGGCATTAACTGTGCTTGAGCTGTTAGAAAGCACTCTGAATCATTAAGTAACAATAGTCTCCAACTGCATCCCAAACTGTACACTGCCTCACAAAATTGTGTGTAACTGCACCTCCGTTAGAATTGCTCTCAATAGTGGAGTATGTAAAGTTCCAGAATGTGTTGTTTAGGACACAGCCTCACTATATAAAATTATACAAATGTTAGTCTTGTCTGTGTCTTGTAAAGCTGGAACTCATTTTATCCAATTTCCGCATAATGCTACTTAAAAAAAGAAAACAAAAACATACATTATCTTGAATAACTTGTATTATCTTATTAAGAGAATACTGGTAAAACAAAGGGATTGGCAGGTGGACAAGTGCCAGATGAAGGGACTTTGGTGAGGCCTTAAATGGATTATTGATGAAAACATTAAAGTTTTTGCCTTCTATTAAGTATCTTGCACATACAGAAGAGCTTAAAATAAACATAACTGATCCAGGAGTAAATTTTATAATAGTTAAGTCCAGTACTAATAGTGTACATTATTTTTTTATTATTTTCACTGTTCATGGTGTTTTCTGAAAAGCTTGATTGTTATGAAAGCTAGATAGTTGTGTCATATCATTCAGGAAGATCCAGTGTTTGAGACATATGTTTTCATGTAGCATATGTAGTCTCTGAATTGGACTTTGACTTATAGTAGCAAGTGCCAGTTTTGGGAAAACAAAAAAATATATATATATTTTAATTACATTACAGGCTGATACATATGCCCAAAATGACAAATAACAAAAATGCATACACTAATTTTATCATCAGATTTGATAGTTCACAGCTTTGACTAATAAAGGTCAGCATGGTTGTGTGTCATGATTGTCTCACTCACCCAGACACACACTCTGGCCTCCACTCCACGTCTTGCTACTTTGGCACGTGACACTGCGGTCGCCACGGTGTGTGTATCCGGGCGAGCAGAAGAACTGGCAGCGAGAGTTGAAATAGGAGCCATCAGAACACTTATAGCCACCGTTTGATGGCATGGCCAGCTTTGGACAGCGAATCTCTGCAAACACAGTGCATTGTTTTCAGTCCAGAAAACATCTAAATGGTCATTCCAATGTTAGTATTAATTTTACTAATAGAGGGTAGCATGCTACTCTTTTGTGAGAACAGACCAGATATAGTTTGCCATGTGACCTTGAGTTCCAGTCTGCCTTACTGACACTGGTATAGTAAGTGAAACGCATTCAAATCAGCAGCACAATCTGTTTTCCACAATTTTCTTTCCCTAACTCAGCATGTAGTCAAACAAGCTTTAGACGCCAAACCATTTAGTTGACTAATCCAGGGTTTCTAAAACCTGGTCCTGGAGGCACTCTACCCTTTTGTTTAAGCTAGGAATCCACTAAAATGTGCAGGATAAGGAGCCTCAAGGACCGGGATGGAGAAACACAGACCTAATCAACTACAAATGTGGTTAAGGGAAAAACAGTTTTGGCCAAATGAGTGATAGTTGAGCATAGTATTATTTCATATTACTATATAGATATGAGTGCTGTTATTGAGAAGTGGAAGCATTTCTGAAAAAAAAAAAAACAGTAGCCTAGCCATGAAGCGCTCCGCCACACAAACTCACAGCATAGATTGGTGTGGCTCAACAGTTAACACTACTAGAGAGCTACCACCCCATGTGGGAGACAGGGGTTTGAATCCCAGTCAAGACAGCAAATGCTGATCTACATCAATAAGAGTCATTGGGGAAGACTCCTAACACTGCACTGGCCTACCTGTAAAACAAATAACCTTGTAAATTGCTCTGGATAAGAGCGTTTGTTTACATTTAAAAATGTAAACAGAAAGTGCTGTCTGTCCTGTAACAGCACTCACTTCTTAGTTCCAAAATGTCCCTGGAAGTAAAATCAGCTGTATCAGTGTCTAAGATGTATGTCATGAGCTTCTTGGATTAGAATCCAATGATCAAGCTGCCACACACGAGCGCTAGAACACCAGTCTGGAGTGGAAACAGATTCTCTGGCAAAACCTTAACAATTCCATCCAAGCCTCTGAGATGAAATGGAACATCAGTGCCTGACCTCATTTATTTTTCTGTAAAGGCATGGAGGGGAATAATCACAGCCAAGGTATCAAACTTTTGGAGAAACCATTGCTCCTATAACAGTGGAGGCTGTTATAGGAGCAATGTATGCGTGTGGTGTTTTATACATGGTATAAAGCCATGGCTTTAGAATTACATGTTCACCAATCACTTATAGATATGATGTTGTCCATTTGGCTATGTAGTGCATGTGAACAGGCTGTAAATGGCTATATGTGGCACTTCGGTTGAGCAAGGCTGACCTTTGCATGTGTATTTTCCTGACCACTGTTTACTGGCCATGCACAGGATCTCACTGCTTCCTTGCAGCTCAAAGCCTCTCTTACACTGGATCTTGCATCGGCTTCCTAGAACGTTCTGATAACGCTCCCCATGTGGTGTTCGGCAGCTCGCATGGCCGTGCTTCACCTTGACTGGAGCGCACCATGGCACACCTACGCAAGAGAGAGCTTATAATGTATACAAGTACATGTACATACACCATGCAGGTCTGAGGAGCACTGAAAAAGACCTACACACATACAGTTGAAGAAAAAAACAAAAACAACAGTGACAACATCTGCCAAAGGAACACAAAGAATGAGAGTCTCACTTACCTCAGATAGATAGATAATTGGTATTAGGAATAGATTTATGTGTGAATTTATATGTTTACCTGTGTATCTTACATCCTCATCATCATTGTAGGGCCAGTACCCCGACCCTGGAAAACATAGGACAGGGATAGAGAGCCAGGGATAGTCTAATTTGCCACAGAATCATAGAGATGCTAGAGGCCTGCACAGAACATTATTCTCTGGTCCCTTGGTGGTGGCCAATTTCTTTAAAGCCTGAATTGCAATGTTGCAGCAATGAAGGACGTGGCAGCAATAAAGGATGAACAAGACAAAACCTATTAAAACACACAGGGCTCACACTACTCCTGGGAAAGGGGAATCAAGTAGGCATAAACAAAAGAAAATTTTAAAAAATGGAAATTAGCAAAAAACCTGCCATGGTCATACAAGGGTCACGTGATCATATAATCCTCATTCTAAGTTACAACTTACCAAGCCTTCCCATTTCATGTCATGTATTTTCTTTAAAAAATGGCGAGTAATTCATTTTTGAAACTGGGTCCTTTTGCGCTTTTTGGTATGTGCACTCTAAGCTTCACCAATGACTTATTTATTGCTGGATTTGGTTGAAATTTGTACTGAACATTCAGGACAACATTGTTTCATGGATCAGGAATGAAACTTGGTGGGTAAGTTTGACATCGTAAGACGAATGATAGTAATTAGAGATAATTAGAGATTCATTGTACTATTGACCTCATCACATTATATATATATAAACAAAGCAAGGTCCATAAAGACAAGGATGAGTGTGTTTGGTGTGGAAGAACCTGACTGGCCTGCACAGAGTCCAGTTTGGGATAAATTAGAGCGAAGGCTGTGAGCCAGGCCTTCTCGTCCAACATCAGTGCCTGACCTCACAAACGCGCTTCTGAAAGAATGATCATAAAATCCCATAACTCATTCACAAACCTTGTGGAAAGCCTTCCCAGATAAGTTGAAGCTGTTATAGCTACAAAGTGTGGGCAGAAACCATATTAAACCCTACAGATTAAGAATGGGATGTCACACACATTTCAGTACACATTTCAACCACTTCAACCTATTTCCAACCAGTAAAATAATAAGCGACTGAAGAGACTTAGAGTGCATATACAAAGTAGTATAAAAAAGTTTAATAAAAAATTTAATAACTGGTGAAAGTGTAGAGCTAAAGGAAATTGTTTTCACATGATGTAAATCCATGACATTAACTGGGAGGGCTAGGTAAGATAATATGAATACCATTTCAAAAATAGCCATACATTTTTAATCAATGCTGCAATTTCAGTGGTCCTTGAAGGCAGGCTTACAAAATAAATATAATAAAACAAAAAGTTATATTGCAGTCCTTAACTTCATATTATAGCCTCACTTGCTTTCTATTCCTCTGTTTAAAATTATTTATTTGATTTTAATTTTTTGAATTTATTAAGATTTCCTTAATACTTTCTATCAAACTAAAGGCTACACTGGACCTTCCAGAAAATGCACTGAAGTATGGGACAACATTTTTACCAGCCATTTCATGTTAAAGAAACATTTAAGTATTAATTTGCTGTGGTTCCTTTGATGATTGAATTTGACAAACACAACTTCTCCTAAATGAAAGTCACTAAATTATGGCATGGTGATGTGCCATTGCTTTGAGGACCAACAGAGAATAAGAAGCCACTGACTGAAATAGAAATGGAGAATTGGGTTAGGTTCAGTTTGCGAGGCCTCCTGGCACTTCCAAACTTCAAAAGAGCTTGCCCATGTTGAAGGAAAGTCATCCTTTACAACATGTCATGTTCTCTTTCATTCGCACAGTTCAGGATAAACATAGATGATGTCTAACAAAAACTGTGGTCTGTGCTCCATTCCATTTGTTTTCGTGGTAAATACTTACTGTAAGAAATGAAAGCCCGTCACCCTGAATCCAAAAAAGCATTAAATTAACCACGACTTCTTCCTGGCTCACTCCAGGGGCTATTCTCTGACTTTTATACCCACCAGGTAAATTGCCTGTGTTGGAAAAGCCTCTATCTCTCTCTTAGGCAAGATGTTAGATCATAGAGATCCAGATCCAGAGAGATAAATGTTTCTCTCCCATTCTCTCTTTCTTTCTCTCTCTCTCTCTCTCTCTCACACACCCACACACACACACAAATACTTTATTTATGCTCTGTAATTTCCATTTTACAATGAGAACAAGGTAAAAACATATGCCGTCATGTGCCATCTCATGAACAGCTATCTCAATAACACTGTTTAGTTGTGTTTAGAAACATTGTTTAGACACAGTGTTTAGAAACAGTGAAAGCCCTAGCTAAACACTATTTCCCTTTAGCACCACAAGAGATTTCCTATGTTATACCAAGCTGCCAGCGATGTATATTCACTTTTTATTGCTTTCACTCAAAGCTTTTGTGGGTAACACATTCTTTCAATGTGAGATATTTCAGAAGATTGAAGCCAAATGGACAAGGTCAACAGATTAACACAGTTACAGGCTGACTGGCCAAACTTTAGAGACAGGATTTAACTTCCTACTGATCTAAAAGGTTACCTGAATGACTGTTCAAAAATTGAGTTTGGAAACATAGAACTGGATGAGCAAAGGCTACGTAAAAAAGCCCATTCTTTCAACATTTCTTTCAGCATTAAACGCTGCAGTGTAAAAACATAAGGGTAAGCACATACAAAAGTGCATTATGGGATTTTTCTATTTGTAATTTATTTAACATGTGAGCGAGTTAGGCTGAGTAAAGTGTTGAGAACTGATGAGATTCAACTCGCCACCCATTTCACACAATCTTGAGGGCCATTACCATACTTTATAAGTAAAAAAAAAAGTATAAGCCCTTAGAAGGGTATGGGCCAGAGTAACCAGAACTTTTGGCTTCAGCAGCAAACGTAAATATCATTTTCTCTCAATAACATACTGTTATACTGTTCCTTATAAGCAAGGTGGTGTATTTCTTACACTTGTGCTGTGAGTGCCAACATATGTACCCTAGGTGTTATATACAAAATAACTATAGAAATAAGACCTCAGTCTTGAACAATTCATTTACAGGCCCGACATTGCTGCCATAGCTCACCATGTAAAGCTACTAGATGGGAGAATAGTCCTGCATGAGAGAAAATGTGTATGTGCATGGTTTTTGGTACCAGATTACAGTTCCCACTTTGACTTTTTCATGTGTTCTGTAAGAACCTATTCCCCTGTGGCACGGAGTGTGTTTGTATTAGAATGTGTGCTCTGTGGTCATCTTGGCATATGGGTTTTCATGTTTCATTCTGTTGAGCTCAGCAGAAAGTTGTGTAACCGTCTTTCTCCTACACACATACACACGCACACAGAAGTTTTCCACTCACAGCAGGCTGGATCAGTAGTGTGTGTTTTTACTGTAATCTCTTATCCATGTTGTGGCTTTTGGATTTTAACCAAATCCAGGGCAGTACAAAGCATCTGAACAGCTTATGTCGGGATCACTTACTTTACTGTTATAGTGTTTAAAAATGTTTAACAATGCATTGTGAAATCTTGATATTGCGTTGCAAAACTTGGCATAGAAAATGGGACATTCTTTTACTTATCTAATGCAACTGTACTGATAAAAAAAACAACATGCATCAACATGAATATATTTTCCTTTATTCAAATGTGTTCAAAATATTGTAAGAATATAAAATTGTGGACCAGGTATTGTGAATGAAATCAAATCGTTGGTTGAGTGTATTGTTACAAGCCTAGTTTTCTAGTCATAAAATGTTAAACTGTTTCAAAAGTTTCAATAGTTTTTTGCATCAAAAAAAGCAAAATAGGTCAAATGGGAAACAGATATTCATATAAAGGGTACATTTGTTGTAAATATCCTCTATTCTCAATAACTTGCCTAATAATTACAATTCCAAAGCCAGGACTGGGTAGAGTCCCCTAGGTTATTCTGTCAATGTAAGTCATGTGATCATGTTCAGACCTGTGAGAGATACATCATGTGCACACCTGCCTATAGCAGACTCACCTTACATTCATAAATCTGCCAAATTTCTTTGTGCTTAAATCTACAGAGAGTGTAACATTAATCACTCCAGAATTATATCTACTATACCCCTCACTACTGCACAATAGCCTTCTCTGTATTCATCTTTCTTGAATTTCCCTCTGGGATCAATAAAGTATCTATCTGAGCATTTAGAATTTCACAGCATTGTAAATGGACTATAACTATTATAGTTTCCGCTAATCAATATTTCAGGAATATCAAATAAGTGATTAAATCACTGAATTCTGCACTTTGCACACACCACATTGTTTTCCATAAAATGCCTCCAGATTTCATTGGACTTCAAGTGCACGCTTTGGGAAGCAAACATGTAAATTATTTTAATCTACTTATCCACTTCCAAGCCCAACTAATGCCTTTCACAACAGCACTCCTGACCCAATTCCAAGTATTCCAAAATTAATTCGTGTCTTGACCTCAAAGATTTTTGGGGGGGTTATAGGTAGGTACAGCTTTTAGATTTGGGTGGCCAGGTAAGACCCAGAAATTTTGTTGGGCTGCCAGTGCAAACAAACGACATCAAAAAAAAGAAAAAATAAATTATTATAGCTGACTAACTTTTGATATTTACCTCATCGAAACACTGAATAGCCTACTTTATGACATAGCTCACAGAGCAGCACTGGGACCGCACATTTGCTCAACCAATTGCTGTGTCAAATATTAATTATTCAGTGCAGCATCATCGACTCTTATAACTGATAGGTAACTGCCCTGATGGCAGATTTTTTTTTACCATACAGCAGCTTTATTAATGACAGCTGACAGATGATTTCTGATTGTATTATTTTCATAATCTGGATGGCCCTATAAGTTTCTGCTGGTAAAGTAACTAGGAAAAAAAAAAACGGAAATGTCAGGTTCAGACACGATTTAAGTACTGAGTTCCTTACAGAACTGAACTGCAGTGGAATGTCTGCATCCATCAATACAGGACCTGTATTTTATTGGGCACTTTTGAAAGACAAAGATGTGAACAACAGAAATATATATATATATATATATAGCAACGCGTTTAGAAATTCCCAAAGTATTGAGCTCCCCATAAAACAAGAGTAAACTAGATCCAACATCTATCAGAAAAGGAAGTGCATTTTGTTTGCTATTGGTCTAAATAACGGTACTCTCAGCTGCTTACATCTGCGGTACTTACAGTGATGTAGTGAACTGAAAGGCTCATACTTCAGTGAACAAAAAGATTATTCAGAGTACATGCAGTAGACTAGCTGCAGTGACACGCAGGATGAATGGATACAGTGTCCTTTTTTCCACTTCCTGATATTAGCTGGTGGTTGAATCAGGGGTATAGAGTAAACCCTCCCCCCTCCTGCCCTCCAGACCCAAAAACCGTCCACGTATACACACTGGCAAACTATATACACCTAATAGTCCTCCAGCACCCACATTAACAGAGCTTAATGATCAGTCTCTCCCTATTTCAAATAGTCCAACACACCACTTCTACTCACAACGACCGCTCAGACCCCGCAAAACATTTGTAGAAGTCTTGGACGCGGGTGGTCCTGCAGAGGGGGCTCCGGTCTAGATCTGAGTGTAGAAGTAAATGCCCTTACACACGAAACAACCGTACTTTACTTACCGTCGTAAGCGGAGCACCGGCAGAGCTGTAGTCCCAGCAGCACACACACACACAACCAGGTGTCCATCTTAAAGTGTTCGGGAGTCCCTTTGGCGCATTCCTGCTCCAGCACAGCCCGCCTTCCTCCGCCTTCCTCCGCCTGTATACACTGCGTTATCCAGTATGGAGTGAGAGTTTAGCTTGAGGTGGGTACACAAATGCATCAGTGCATCGTGATACAGCGTAACCGATTTAGCTTGCCTCGATTTTGGAATGTTAGATTCATTATAATCAGTCTTTTATGAGAAGTCCACGTGACCGAACAAAACAACAAATATTAGAAAACGGTCCAATCCAATATATGACATGACAAAACTACATCGTACTATAAAAACATATCTTCAGCTGTAAACACTAAACACAGTTTTTTTGCTGTAATACTCCAATATGCACATATTATTTACCAAATTGCTCCACTATATATGTATATGTCAGATTTATAAGTTCTCTGAAGGACTATGTGAAGTAGGGTACCACTGAATAGTTGGTTTCATAGTTGCATGTTTGGGTTTCTTTCTTCAATAGTTTTTGAACAGCGCATTCAAAAGTTAGGAGTGTTAGCATCTGAATGTCAGATAAGATAAGATAAGATAAGATAAGATAAGATAAGATAAGATAAGATTAAGATAAGATAAGATAAGATAAGATAAGCAAGCTACTGAATTAGTCAGATCAAGTTTATTCATATAGTGCCTTTTACAATGAGATGATGTCACAAAGCAGCTTTACTGAGAACCCGGGTCCAAGACTAAATTGAGCTAGCCAAAGGTGACAGTGGCAATAAAAAACCCCTTTAGAGCAAAAGATATAAACCTTGAGAGAAACCAAGACTCAAAAGGCAAAGCCATTCTCGTGTCTTGACACCAAATACATTTACAAACATATGCAATAGAGATTAACTGAGAGTGAGAGTAGCAGTGAGATATAGAGTTGAAAGTCTGCATGAAACTCAGTCACTTTTAGTATTGAAACCAGTGACCACTGTAAGTATACTATCACAGTAAAAACCTTTATCAGGTAGGAGTTTTCTCTCATCTTTACTATTACGAGAAGCTTTAAAATAGGTCTATAGTGTGATAGCTCAGAGGGGGCAAGATTAGGTTTATTAACCTTATATAAGTCAATGATCCAGATTAGTTTCAAGTCTTTTTATTTTATGGTACGCTATATTTCAGAATGCTATAGTTTATAGACCTCTGCTCATTCAATATTTCTTCTGGAGTAACTCCACTGTTCAGTTCAGTCATGAAGTAGCTCCACTATTTAAGCAACTTTAAACATTGCTATGAAAACTTTAATGCATTCAGCCACAAAATGATGGTCAGTTATTGGCATTGGATAAACAGCAGTCTGACTCATCCACCATGGTGCTGCAAAACACAATTCCTCTGTGCCACTGGACAATGCTGGGGAGCTTTACAGCCCTCCAATCTGCACATGGCGATAAGCATGGTGACTTTGTATCTTCAAAATGAGAAAGAATTAGGCTTCATTAAGTCATCTTACAGACATTAGCAATTCTCAGTGTTTATTTGAGACTGTACATTGCCTGTCTCACAGACAAATCAGTAGAAACATTTATTTTTGAGAAATAACTGACTACTGCTGAGGACCTGTTTTTTGGATTACCATTAAACTTGTGTTTGAATCAGGAAACATAGACTATTCCTCAAATGTCAACTTTATTTTTGTCCAATATATGGTTTTGCATGTTTCATCCACACCCATTGCTAATGAGCAGATTGTCAAATATATAGTCATGCAATCTTCATAGACAAAGCACCGGCAAAAGAAAGGATCACACTGAAGAACCCAGTGACTTAAAACAGTACTGTCATAGGATGCGACCTTTGCTACAAGTTTTATAGTTGTACTAAATGTGCTTTGGTCAACTGTTAGTGTCATTATTGTGAAAGGAAAGCTTCTAGGAAAAAAACATAAGCTTAACCACAGATCATAAAACCACACACTGACAAAATGGGGCCATGAGTGCTGAGGTGCAAAAATCACCTTTACTGTTGTATGACTATCTACATAGTTCCAAACCGCCTCCTGAAGTAACTTTAGCACAAGAACTATGTGGTGGGGGGCTTTGTGAAATAGGTTTTCCATTGCCATTCCATTCCAAGCAGCTGCACACAAACACAAAATGTCAAGCATCAGCTGGAGTGATGTAAAGCATGACACCACTGGACTCTGGAGTGATGAAAACGTATGCTTTGAACCGAAGAAGTCACACTTCACCATCTGACAGTGTCATAGACAAATCTGGGTTTTGGCAGATGCCAGGAAATCTACTGAAAGGCATGGTAAAGTTAGTGGAGGAGCCATTATAGTCTATGGCTGTCCTTCAGGGTTTAGACTTGGACTCTGAGTTCCAGTGAGGATGATGTTAATGTTACACATACATTTTAGATCATCTCATCCAGCCTCATCACGCAAATGCTTTCTTGCCATAATGGGCACAAATTGCTCCAGATTCATACCAAATCTTCTGTACAGCCTGGTACAGATAGTGAGGGGTATTCAGGTACAGTACAGTATACTATAGTACAGTACAGTACAGTACAGTATACTATAGTACAGTACAATACAGTATAGTATAGTACAGTACAATACAGTATAGTACAGTACAATACAGTATAGTATAGTATAGTATAGTATAGTATAGTACAGTCTAGTACAGTATGTTATGTAGTTTCTCTATTTGTGACTGTAACATTTATTTCAGGTCTAAATACTGTGGTAGAACATTGTTCCAGAATTTATTGTCCTGTGCCCGAGTGTCTCTCTCCTCTCTTGCCTGGAGAGTCTGGTTGTCCTTCTTTTTTCTTTCTCTAACTGCGGGCACTGCTTTAGGTTTTGCTTTAGAGCCTTTCTTATAAACGACTTCTTCTTCTTCTTCTTCTTCTTCTTCTTCTTCTTCTTCTTCTTCTTTTCCTTCTTCTTCTTCTTCTTCTTCTTCTTCTTCTTTTCCTTCTTCTTTTTCTTCTTCTTCTTCTTCTTCTTCTTCTTCTTCTTCTTCTTCTTCATGTTCTTCCTTTATATCTCTCTTTTCTTCCTCTCCTCCTCCCCCTCTTTTTTCTTCTTCTGATTCTTTCCCTTCCTCCTCTGCTTCTTCTTCTTCTTTTTCTTCTACTTCTCTCTCTTCTGATTTTTCACCTTCTTTGTTTTCACCCTCTCCCTCTTCACCTCCTTCTTCTTTTTGTTCTTCTTCCTCTGCTTCCCTCTCTTCCTCTTCTCCATCTTCATCTTCTTCTTCTTGTTCTTCCACTACTTCTCTCTTTTCTTCCTCTCCTCCTCCTTCCTCTTCTTCTTCTTCTTCTGATTCTTTCCCTTCCTCCTCTGCTTCTTCTTCTTCTACTTCACTCTCTTCTAATTTTTCACCTTCTTTGTTTTCACCCTTTCCCTCTTCACCTCCTTCTTCTTTTTGTTCTTCTTCTTCCTCTGCTTCCCCCTCCTCTTCCTCTCCATCTTCTTGTTCTCCCTCTACTTCTCTCTTTTCTTCCTCTTCTCCTTCTTCTTCTTCTTCTTCTTCGTGTTCTTCTTCTTCCTCTGCTTCTCTCTCTTCCTCCTCGGCTTCTCTCTCTTCCTCCTCTGCTTTTTCTTCTTCTTCTACTTTTGTCTCTTCTGATTCTTCACCTTCTGCGTTTTCATCCTCTCCCTCTTCATCTCCTTTATGTTCTGTAATTTCTTCCTCCTCCTCTCCACCTTGCTGTTCTTCTGCCTCTTCTTTTTTGCCAACAATACTTACTTTCTTTTCATTTTCTTCCTTCTCTTTCTTCTGCTTTCTATCTGGTTGTGGTTCCTCGGTATCCATTACATTTCTTCCAACTTCAGCCTCTTTATCCTCATCTCCATCTTCACATTTACCTTCACGTTCTTCTTCTTCTTTTCCTTCCTCCTCTTCCTCATCCTCCCCTTTGCCCTCAGATTCACCCTCTTCAACCTCATCTCTATCAGCACCTTCATAATTTTCTTCTTCTTCTTCATCTTCTCCCATACCTTTTCCCCCCTTATCTTCTTCCTCACTCCTAAATTCATTCTCACTCTCATCTTCACCTACACCTTCTTTTTCTTCCTTCTCATTTTCTTCAGTTTCTTCTTTTTCTTCACCTTCTTTCTCTTCAGTTTCTTCTTTTCCTTCATCTCCCTCTTCTTCCACCTCTTCCTCTTGCTTTCCAGTACCTTTTTTTTCTTTCTCATCGCCTTTCTTTTCCTCATCTTCCCCAATCTTCTCCTCCCCCTCTGTCTCTTCCTCTTCTTCCTCTTTTTCTTCACCTTCTGTATCGTCAAGATCTGCTTCTTCTTCTACCTCATCCATATCTGCATCCTGTTCTTTTTCCTCATCTTTATCTAGCTCCTCAACTTTTTCTGTGTCACTTTGTTCCTCTTCACCCTTAGCCTCTTCACTCTCCTCCTCTTTATCCTCCTCCTCCTCATTCCTGTTCTTTGCTTCATCTACCTCCTGCTCTTCGCCACTCTCTCCTTCAACCTCTGCCGTCTCTCTTTCAGTTTTACTTTCTCCCTCCTCGTCATCTTCATTCTGTAATTCTTTCTCTTCCATGTCTACTGATGTCTCACTCCGAGATTCATTCTTTCCTTCTTCCTTTTCTTTCTCTGCCCATGATTCTTCAGAGTTGTTCTCTCCTGCCTGCATGTGTTCATCTTTGCTCCGCTTCTTGTATTGGTCCTCACTTTTTTGTACCCCACTCTTTACTAGCCTTTCTATTTCATATGCATTTTCTCCATTTACACTTTCTTTTACTTCTTGATCCTCTTTTTCACTGTCACTAATCCCATCTTTATCCTGCTCACTTTCATTTGTTTTCTCTTCCTGTCCCTCATTCTCCTCCTCTTCTATGTCTTCTTTTTCTATCTCTCCCTCCAACCCTTTATCTCCACTTAGCCTTTCCCTATTCGTTTCCTTACTTCTAATACTCTTTCTGTTACTACTGCCATCCTCTTTCTCTACTTCAGTTCCCCTCTCTTCTTCCTCAGTTTCTTCTTCATTTTGCTCCTGTTCTTTGCTTTCCATTTCTTTAGTGTCATCTACTTTAGTTTTTTCATCTCCACTGTGGTCTCCTTCATTTTTGTCTCCTATTCCCTTATTTTTCTCCTGTCCCCCATTTAAAGAATTGTCCATTTCTCTTTCCAACTGAGTGTTTTTCCTTTCTTTTATGTCCCCTTCCTCTGACTGATCATCTGTGGATAAAGGCCTTTGTGTTTTATTAGACAATGCCTTTCCATCAGTAGTGTTTTGGTAAACTGAAATTGGTTTGTTTCTCATTAACTCCTCTGTGTGGTGATCCTCATTTTGATTTTTCTTTTTGCCTTTTGTCTTGCCTTTGCCTTGTTTAGGATGACTCTGTTGAGGTGTCTTGGTTAAATCCAGGATTTTTGGGGGGCTTTTTACAGGAATGGCTTTGTGTTTCTGTTCTTCTTGAAAATGACTGGTAGACTGTACTGTAGTTGTACTGTAGACTGTAGTTGTACTGGTCTTGGGTTCCTGTACTATGAGATGTAAAAGATTAACATTTTGATCTTTTGTTCTTACTACTTGATTAACTGTTTCTGCAGTACAGATTGTCTCTTTTTGAGTTTTGGCTGCAGTGTTTTTCTTCTTAGCCTTAGTCATTACTCTCAAGGGAGATAATTTGCCCTTTTCTTGTTGAGTGTTGGCTTCTTTGAGTTCACCTTTGATGGCCATAGAAATTGTTCTGTTTGTTTCAGAAGCAGGTGACCATTGGCAAGAAAATAGATTACCATAAGAAGATTTTGTTACAGATGAAGTAGCTTCTGGACTTTCCATTTTCTGTTTTTTGTGCATTATTGTATTTGGAGATGAATATTTTCTCATAGACTGACAGGATGTAACCTTAGTCAGAGGTTCAGTGGGAAGGGCCTCAGAAAGGGCAATGTCCGGCCTTATCTTTGGCTGTCTATTAGAGGACAGTCTCGACATCTTCTTTTCCATCTGGCTGGGTTGCTGGCAAAATGAAAAGAAAAGACAGAAAAAAAGTTTTGTCATGCTCTGAAATTATTTTTATATAATGAGTAGCATAAGTATTGTGACAGTACATTAATATTAGTCATTGTTGAATATATATGTAGATATATATATATATATATATATATATATATATATATATATATATATATATATATATATATATGTAGATATATATATGACACTTGCCACATTGTCACATGATACACCACCTGTTAAGATGGTGTCTTCCTTAGGCACATGTGGGCCTCATTGCTTGGACATTGATTGACGCTGGGAATAAACAGTTTTTACCGCTTACGCTTATGCTTAATCTTTAATCCTCACCTTTGTTTTTCTTTTCTGGAACTTTGAACTACCTACTTACCTACCTACCTACCTACCTACCTACCTACCTACCTATCTACCTGCCTACATACCTGCTCCTTTGCCTGCCTGCCTGCCTTTGCCCTCCCTGCCTGATCCTTTGTCTGTCTGCATGCCTGCCTGCCTGCCCCTCTCCCACTACCTTTGGACACAGGTATGACTCACAGCCACACACAGTGAATACAACAAGAAAGCGTGTAACAACTGAAACAGTGTCTAAATTGGATTTCATATTTGGTCACTGCAATATATTTAATTGCATCAAATTTTATTATGGATTGCACAGATTTAGTTTTGACTTACCTTGTTTGTTAAAGGGCTAAATTTGAGAGAACCTCTGAAATCCTGAGTGTCCTCTGTTATCTTGGCCACCAACTTATCTTTATGATCAGAAACATTAATTAAATATCATGAATAATAATTAATGTTTTAGCATATTAAGAATACAATTAAGTCATGTACCTGCAGTTATGCTGGTAGGGCAATTCATTTGACAAGTGCCGTTTTGATTGAGTGATTTAGTATACTCATCAGTCAGAGAGGGTCCGTAGGGATTTTTGTTTGAATTTCTTGGTGGTCTGGAAGCAGGGATGTTTTGAGAGATTGGCAGTGAAGTAGGTCCTTTTGATATAGGAGGAAGATTCTGAATGCTTGGCCCAGTCTGTTCTGAGGAGCCCTGCACACACACACAGACACACATATATTAGACTATATTCTATAATCTAGGCAAATGTCTCTTAAACCTGCAAACTGCCCATATGCAGTATCACACTTCAATTCTTTACTCTTATAACTGCAAAAAGTATAACATAATTCATTCACACAGCACTATACTGTAGGTCTCTCACTCTCTGTCTGCGTCTAGAACGTGCTGATAGGCTCCAACGATGGGAGACAGGGAATGCAAACGGCTGTAAAACGGGTGTGGATGTTGGCCTATGAATGTCCCCAAGTGGCTGTCCCAGCAATATTGAGGTATAACACCTGTCCAAGTAAGTGTAAGTGACATCTTCATCTTCCAAACAAACCTCTTCACTTTGTTGGTGCCTCAAGCGTGCAAATACCAGCATGTGACTGGACCCACATGCAACCTATAATACATGAATATTTACTCATAAGTCCAAACATGACAAAACAGTGAAGAACAGTTGTAGGCATTTATTATGTACAAATACATGTTAAGGCCTAAAACTCACAGTCATCACAGTGTAGTCAAAGAAACGTTGGCACACAGTTGGGGTGAACTGATTGATAAAGTTTTCATCTCCAAGGCCTAACTTTCCGTGACGTCCATCTCCAAATGTATAGAGGAAACCACTATCTAAAGTAAAACATAGTCAATTTTAATATCTATGGCAAGAGTGTATTTTGCCATATAGTGATATCAACCTTGGGCTGTATATATAAAATTCAGTTTGGTGTTACATATTTTTTAACATACTTGCTACATATTTGTTAAATTTCCTTCGGGATCAATAAGTATCTATCTATCTATATTGATCTACTGTTCTAATTTGTATACATGTTTTTAGATTAGAGTTATGTAGTTATTATAATAGTTTTAACTTTTTAAAATATGTGGAAGCATATGTTTTAATATTCTCACAATAACTACACTTATTTCATATATTTAAAACATTTATATACTAATACTGTTACTAAAATGGAAACTAGCAGTAAAAAAGCATGCTTGTTAACTGTTATATAAATAAAAATTACAATCAAGACAATAATGTTAAAGGCCAAATTTGGAATTTGTTTTTACAGAGCCTGGGTAAGAGTTTAGTAGTGGAAAACTTCTGTGATTTGCTGTCATTAAGGAAAGCTGAAACTGAGCTCAGTCTACTGATAAATGAGTTTTATCCTATAACAGTGTTCATCATAATACTAAGTAAAAACTAAAAATATTACTTTTTAGACAGTAAAAGCAAAATTAAAACTATAAATTAACGATTTATGACTAACTAAACTGAATTTTACAAATTAAATAATAATAATAATATTAATAATAATACAATCTAATGTAAAACTCTGTCCACCCTTTGTCATGATTTAATAAGTAGAAATTAATAATAAGAAAAATAATAAGAAAAAAATTAATAATAATTATAAAAACATACAACAGTACTGATTACATTATAGTGTGCAACAGCCTGGTTTATTTGGTGAAGTATACTGGAAAAGATGCTAAAATATAAAATAAGTTATATGTATATTCCAGAGAAAGAGGGTGGAATAGTCCGCAAGGTTGCAAAGGAACCTATAATAACTTCTAATTAAAAGGCCTGTCTCATAGTGACTAAGGTTTTCTTCATCAGGACAATGTACAACAATGACATGCATGGCAGGGTTACAGAAGGAAAACCACTGCTACTAAAAATCAACTTAGCATGAATGCCTGTTTTTTCCCTTCCCTTTTCGATCTGGGCCCTATAGATGGTCCTCTGAAAGCTGAAGTTGGCTTCTAAGCTGGCAGTGGCACTGTGTGCACTTTCATTAAAAACACACCTGTGGGCCATTCTGAATTATACCAGCAAATTCTAAAGGTAAATGTTGTGACATCTGTCTGTGAACTGAATCTTAAGTGGGTTATGACAACAAACCTAAGCTTACAAAATCTATCCAAAGAAAGCTATCCAAAAACAGTTACAGCTTGAAATGGCTAAATTATAGTCCAGTTCCTAAGCCTACTGAAATCCCATAAAAATCACCCTAACATTTGAGAGTTTAATGTGTTCTGTATGAAGGAACAGGCTATAATTCTTCCAGGCTGATGTACAGAACTGATCAACAATAACCAAAAACTGTTATTTGGAGTTATTGCTGCCCAAGAGGGACAGACCAAACACTGAACACAAAAGTTCATACACTTTTACCATTTTATGAAATATTAGATCATTTTCCTCAGTAAATAACTGCTCAAGTCTAATATTTGCATCTCACTTGTTTTGCTGGGTGGCCTTTGTCTACTTTTAGGACTAGAAAATAATGTTTTAGCGCCTTTTCACACAGAAATTGCCTGTTTGCTTTGATTTTGTCTTCAGTGAATGAACTATCTTCCTCCTGTTCTGGACTCAGCTGAGCTGACCAGCATGTTTTTTCTTTTTATTAATGTACCAAATAGTTGTATGGGCATACCTAATAGTTTTCCTTTCTCTTTAGTGTTTTAGTTTGTTTTGTTTTTTTAGTTTTGATTCACGGATAATGAAGCTCTTTGGATTTTATATTGAGAAATAATGGCAACAGATTGCAAATGCAAATTCCATAAATCAACTCTAGATTCTGAATTTGTTTAAAAGTAAGTAACATAATGAGGGAATAACACACTCTTGGTCATGGAGCAGCTGACCAGACAACTGTACAGTTATTTTTTATTAAAAATAGAAAGCAATGTATGAAAATAATTGTTTTATTTAATTATATATAAAAAATATTATAATATGATTCCTATACTGTGTACCTAAATTGGATGCTAATACCCTAAGATTAAATTAAAAGTCTCTAATTTAAGTTCAAATCATATTCATTTATTAGCTTCAAATCCAGTATGCTCTGTTATACAGCTACAAAAACAATAAATTATGGACCTAACTATATACATATACACAAACTATAGGAAATGTATCTCACATATAGTTGCAAGAAGAATTATGTGTTATTACTTGTATTTAGGTAATCTTAAAATATGTTTTGGTCTGAGGACCATAAATAATGATCTCTGTACTGTCTCAGATTTGACATCATTTGGATTCAGTCTTCGCTTGGTGTCCTCAGCAGAGCGCAATGGCTTCATCTAAGACAACTGGTAACTGAACTAACTTTGTGTGTCAGATATTTTTGAGGGAGGGGGTGCCTATGTATGTGTATAGCTTACCTGTAATGAGGGCAGTGTGGTATTCTCCACAAGTAACAAACATGGCTCTGCCTTTTCTGAAGTTACCAACAGTGGTTGGTAATTCTGCCTGAAAGATAAATGTTCCCAAACCCAACTGCCCAAACTCTCCACGACCAAATGAGTACAACTCATTTTCTAGGAGAGAGAAAGAGAAGGAGAGCGAAGAGAGAAAACATTCACCTTATGCTGTCAATGTGTGTGTGTATTTGTGCATGTTGAGTGCTCACCTGTTATGGCTAAAGTATGTGTGCTTCCACAAGCTACCTGCAGCACCCCATTCAGACTGTCCACCCTCTGCGGCTGTCTGTGATTGACCAGCTGATCAGCAGAGAGACCAAGCCTACCATCTCCACTTTCACCAAATGTAAACACATCCCCAATGTCTGGCACCCAAACAGAATTAACAATGAGGGCATTCCTTATTAATCATGTTGGATCTTTGTTTAATTTTTAATAAAAAATGAAAATAAATCTCAGTAATTTGAGAAGATGCTACTATGTGGAATCTTTTATAACATGCATGGTGTTGTGGTCTTCTTGAAATGTGAAATTTGAACAAATATTTTTATACATAATAGTATATCGTAGTCATACAGTGTTAGAAACTACACTAAACAAGACTAATCGTTCTAGTGTAACCTTGCAATAAACTGTTGGACACCAAACATACTTTAGATATTCAACTGCATTTAAGATGCATAAATAAAAGATATTTAAATATATAAAAGATCGATTTAGCTTTTGATACGAGATCTTACCGGTAATTAGAGCTGAATGGCTGGTTCCACAAGAGACACCTGAAATAGGACGACCCACTTTTAGCTCTTGTGGCAACAACACATAGTAGTCTGACCCCAGACCGAGCTGCCCAACAGAGTTATCACCCCACAGAAAAAGCCTTCCCTCTACTGCAAGAAACACACACACACACACACACACACACACACACACACACATACACATATATATAAATATATAAGATTGATTCTGACTGACATCACTGCTTCACATACATGTGTGCAGTTACCTGTGAGTGCAGCTGAAGTATTGCATCCAGCGGAGAGCATTTTAATTGGAGCATGATCAGAGAATGGGTGGAGCTTCTGAAATGAGGTTCTGTTATCACAGTGGCCTAAGCCAAGCTGGCCCTCTGTGTTTCTTCCAGTCGCAAATATCTCTCCCCGTGCTGTGAACACCAACATTTGTGCATAAAGCTAGTAATCTGTAGTGCCCTTGGCTGTGTGGCTCCATATAAGACTACTTACAGGTGCTTACGAGTGTATGATTGGTCCCACAGGCAGCAAATTGAACTCTTTGACCTTTCAAGGCTGCAATCAAATAGCATAACATTGTAAATAAGCTTTGTTTACAGTATTAACACTAAATCATGATAGGGTTTTTTTATGGGTACATGTCTAACCTTTCACACAGACTGGTTTGGTTATAGGACCTTTTGTTTCCAGACCAAGCTGACCGCTGCTGTTACTGCCAAACACAAACAGAAGGCCCTGCTCTAGAGAGAGAATGAGGGAGGACAGTCTTCAGTTACTTAACCCCCATAACCAGCCTGGTCATATCTTTTATAGATTATTTTTTATATCTATATATATATATATTTATTATATCTTTTATAGAAAGTTATAACCTGTTACGAAGGTGGAGTGTGAATGTCCACATGAGATGTGTACAGGTTTGTCATTCTTCAACCAAAATTTACTGGGCACATTGCCAGCAATGTGACTTTTCCCAAAAGTAAATACAGCTCCAGTATCTGTAGTTAGCAGCGACAGGGTCAGGAAAATGTGCACACTAAAGATGCTCACACAAACACACATGGAAAAGCAAACCCTAATGTCACCGACTTAATACTACAGTCAGAAAAAAACGCACACCTCAGACACATGATTAAGGCATACGGAGACAGTCTTAAACAATCTTGATTTTTACTGTAATAAACACAAACTAATTAGCTAATCAATTCCATCAGCCTAATTCATGTCTTACATATAGATTTTTACATACTTATATATACACAGAGAGAACTTACCATCCACTTCTCACCTGGTGTTTTGTTTTCTGTTTCTTTCCTCATCACTCCTTAGAACTTTAATATACCTCAATTGTCCTTACATGTAGATGAGCTTCACTGGAACTATAGCTGCTACATCCAGAGAAGATCTCCAATTGCACAGCTAAACAAAGCAGTGGTTCAAAAGAGCTTCAAGAGATCTGAAAGCACACTGTGCTCTAGTAATCGGATTACAGTGGAATCCAAAAATAGCCTGCTAAAGATTACCTGTCAAAGGCCACTAAAAGTTAAACATTACTGGTACTGGAAACTATAGTGCCCCACTGCTGACTTGTGTCACCATGGATGTGGTCCATGGGAAGCACTGGACTCACAGTAAGTATGACTTTAAACATATAAATGGCCACGGTCTTATGCACCCCTGGGTGCATGTTTGGAATTCTCCTAATGCCGCCACCCCTCATATTCTAAAATAACATCTTAATATCAATAAATACAGACATTTAAGGAATAAATTAAATTAAATGAATGAAATTAAGCATTTAACTTATAACATATATATGCATTAGGGCTTATTACCACAGTTGTCTTGGATGCATTGTGTATTACAGCTGGGTTGCTGTATATGAAATTTGCCATTATGTAATCATGCGAGTTTTGTAATCATAACTAGTTTTTGTAAGTTATAACTAATTACAGAGAAAGGAAAAAATTGGCATCAGGACGTTAATGTCGATTTGTTTTGTCTCGTTTTTGTCTGACGGTTATTTTTAGTTCTGCTCTGGTTTAAACTCTTGACAGCTTTGCATTTGACATAAGATACATACCTAGGGTTTAGTCTCAGTCCACTAGTACAAATGTACGATGGCCGAGAAGTGCAAAACAAATTAACATTTCAGAAAACAAAAGTACAATATTTTACAAACAAAATAAAAAAATCTTCTAACAAAATTAAACAAATTTGCAAACTAAAAAAAATTACATTCAAGAAAACAAATTTACAAAAGCAAAAACTATTTTACACGGTCCAAAAAAAAAGTAAAAACAAATTTACAAGACGTGAAAAGCTTTTACAAACTCCTTCTGACGAAAAGGGTAGGTCTAACACACAGGAAGTGCTTTTTTGCAGACCCTTTCATTCAGCTCCACTGGATCAGCAACAATAAGCAACAGATTTTACCTGGAAATATTAAACTATTTAAATTTTCCCCATGTTTCCATTTCAAAATAAAGCAACGAAACGTTTAAAGCGATCAAACGTGATTATATATTGATATAACGATCTGGAGGGCAAACGCATTCTAAAAGTGGCATCTCTGAAGAGATATTTAGTGAATATAACACAGTCGCAGTATTTATGAGTGATTTAATTAGTTTTTTACGAAAAGAACAAGGATTTTATAATTACCTCGTTTATGTTGGCAAACCCCTGTCAAACTCATCTTTTTTATCCACTTCATATATCAATTTTAAATGCATATATTAGGCCTGTCTGAGGGCACTGATGTGGTAGGTTTCATTGCTGGCTGTGTATTTATTGTATAACAGCGTTGACATAGTACTTATACAACTACAGATAAATACATATTTATTTATTTATTTATTCAGTCTAAACACTGACACACATTTAGGAGTCACTCATACTATGGGTCAGATGTTAAATTATTAAATTGTTTAATTATTAGGATTGCATTAATCTTAATAAAGCATGCATATAGTTTTAATTGCCTGCTGCCCAAACTATACACTCACAATAAACCCATAGTCAAATGGAATCATCAGACCCTCCTCTGTCATAAAAAACTGAGTTTGGTATCAAACAAACATCACATGTAGGTGTCCCTCATACTAAACACATCCCAATAAGGGCAGGGCAAATCCTTACTCTGTATCTTTTGTTTAGTATGCCTAAGATTGTTAATAAACAAAGATGAAACAATCAAATAATTAAATAACTAATCAAATATTCAGGAAAAAACACATGAACAATTATTAAATTAAATATATAATACAAACATGAACAACAATTAAATTTAATATATAATATATATAAACAAGCATTCTAAGTCGTTTTACTTAGTGCATGTAATTTATGCTTTAATAGAAAACAACAAAAATAAAAATAAATGTTTACCATGCAAAAAAAACAAGTGAAAATCAAGTGAAATTTGACATTAAAAAAACAAATATAATCACCTTATTTGCTGTGCAATTCATAATGCTTTCAATTTGTTTTTGTCTTGGATGTGTTTTATTGACAAATGTTCTATGATTAAGCATTCTAAGTCAGGAGCACTCTTCTCATTTTATATAAACTAAAATATTGCAAGGTACAATTGCTTCACTCAAATGAAAGTTGAAAATCTGTAGAGGGTGGCATTTAATTCAAAGAGTTGTTTATAATACAGTCAAATTAAGATGTCTCTTATTGCTTCTGTGACTTTGACAATTAAAAAATCATTGTGATATATTTTGATTTAGTGGAACATCAAGTAACATTGCATTTATAAAGAAACACACATATACACCACAGTTGCTGCCACACATTTGTTTTTGAAAATGAGGGCACTTGTGATAAAATACATATATTTTTTATATTTTTTATATACATAATATAAATATTTTTTATAATTATTTTTAATAACCATGTATTTTAGCAAGAACTTGTTGTTCATATGAATTTAACAAGTCTAAGTTTTTTACCTTGATCATAGTACTTTTATCACCTGACATATTTTGTGTTATATTGATAACAGCAGCAACTGAGTGTACTGAGCCTAAATTAATTGGAATAACTACGGTGTTACAGGGGTTGGACAATGAAACTGAAACACCTGGTTTTAGACCACAATCATTTATTAGTATGGTGTAGGGCCTCCTTTTGCGGCCAATACAGCGTCAGTTCGTCTTGGGAATGACATAAGTCCTGCACAGTGGTCAGAGGGATTTTAAGCCATTCTTCTTGCAGGATAGTGGCCAGGTCACTACGTGATGCTGGTTGGAGGTTCGTCCTTCTTGGTAGTATGCTGACATTACCCTGGATACCGTGGCTTGCTGTCTTGGTCACAGATGCGCCAGCAAGACGTGCACCAACAGTTTGTCCTCTTTTGAACTCTGGTATGTCACCCATAATGTTGTGTGCATTGCAATATTTTGAGCAAAACTGTGCTCTTACCTGCTAACTGAACCTTCACACTCTGCAATGTGCAATTAATGAAGATTGGCCACCAGGCTGGTCCAATTGGTGTTTCAGTTTCATTGTCCAACCCCTGTATATCTCCACCAGGTTTTTTTTTTTTTTTTCATCTTTTGGACCATCTGGCGGAATGTCCATCTCATCACAATATCGATTGCAAAGCTGTTGACTTGCAAATGTGGATGGGCACAACAGGACCTTTTTGTCTGTCATCTTTTCTTTTAAAAGAGCAAAATAAGCATCTATAAGTCTATAAGATGAGGTTCTAATAATTATATAATAAAAATCAACGTTTTATTTAGGCAGGTAGAACTTAGAAATGTGTTTATAGAAAAGGGCGGGACTCCTACATATGCCGTGATGCTTGTTTGGTCTAAGACTCTATGTTTTCTGACAGAAGAGGTTCTGATGATTACATTTGACTATAGGTTTATGTTGACACAATGTAAAGTTTGGGCAGTACGCAGTTAAAACTATGTCCATCCTTTATTCATGTGTCTGCAATGGAATATTAAGGCATGTTCTACCAACAGTATGAGTGACTCCTACACATGCAGTAACGCTTGTTTGATACCAGTCTCTATGTTTTCTGACAGAGGAGACCCTGATAATTCCATTTGACTATGGGTTTGTGTTGACACAATGTGTAGTTTAGACTGCAGGCGAATAAAACTGTCTCTCCTTTATTAATGTAAGTTTAATGGGCCAAAAGATATTTTACAGCCATAGTATAAGTGACTCCTATATACTTCACATTAACTCCTAAAGTATTTTAGAACATTTTGGAATATTCATAAGTACTAACTAAAAAGAGCCAGAGGCTTTTATTTTAAAAACACATTTATGGTTACCATCCGACTTTCGAATAATGCCAGGAAAAGCTGTTGACAATCAAAGGCTCCTTTAATAATCACAGGGTAATGGCTACTGACTCGAAGGGCATGGTCACCAATAGCCATACAACTGCACCTCATGGTTAACACCACAACTACATAAAATAACCCACACAGGTTAACCCTAACCCTAGAGTGAAAGAAAAAGGTGAACAGGCGATGTCTAAACCACTTAGTGTTGGAAATATTAACTAAAGTAAGTGGACTGTAACGCTAGCTATAGTGGATAACCAGCTAGCTAGCTTAAAATGGAGAACTTTTGCTAAACAGTTCACTTTTTACAGCTTACATGGTTTAGACATCGCATTTCTTTCTTTGTTTTGCTTTTTTAAAAACTCTGAAGACCTTCCGCGGGAAAACCAAAAACACGCCACAAAATGGAGAAAACATGCTTTAGCGTTGTCACCATCCCACACTGCACTCACACAACTGTGTGAAGACAACACCTGAATCAGTTTAATTGACAAGGGTCGGCAACAAGCACTTCCTGTGTGTTAGATCTACCATTTCCGTCAGAATTTTACCTTTGTAAAAGTGTTTCGGTACTTTTTCAAAGTGTTTCACGTGTTGTTTTTTCTGAAATGCATTTTTTTTTGTCCTGGTAAATTTATTTATTTATTTATTGTAATATTTTTTTTTTTCTAAAATGTTCATTTGTTTTGCTCTTCTCGGCCACTGTACTAATGCCATCAGAAACTGTCAAACTAAATGGAGCCAGACTACAGAGTGCGTGCAGAGGGGCTCACGGTAAGCCAGAGGGCGTGGTCAAATTGCCCTGCTTCTGGCTGACAACACTCCACGCGGAGAGCAGAGTGATTGAAATCTGTATGTAGAGTTTAGATTTTGCCAGCTTTGCGATATAAGCATTGTGCCACCGTTACCATGGTTATTTTAAGGACTGTATTTCTCCACAATCTTAAAACTATCCAGTACAACCAAGTGAAGAATTTTAGGTAAGTGTCGGGAAAAGCCTAACCAACGTTGACGCCCGCGTGGCGTGTTTGGATTTAACAGACATGTTTATGATCCTGATATGAACTCTTACAAACCACATAACTCGTTTCCATGACACTAGGGTGGGGAGAGGATGTTTAGGGTCTGTTCACTTGAAGGGTCGCAGTTTTCTAACTTTGAAAGACTTCACCTCAGACGAGATCAAACACATCCTCTGGGTATCGGCGGACCTGAAACACCGAATCAAGCTCCAGGGAGAAGTACCACCCTAATGTGTTTGCTCTACAAGTGTGCATGTCATTTTATCCGAATAACAAATTTGTAGTTAGCAAAACACTCAATTATATGTGTTTTCTCTTTGTTTGTGTTTTAGTATCTCCCACTTCTTCGAGGCAAGTCCGCCGCCATGATATTTGAGAAGAGAAGCACGAGGACTCGCATATCCACTGAAACAGGTGCTAATACTTTTGTGCGTGAGAGATATGATGTATATATGCATATGAACTCGTGCAAGGCAATAAGGACAGGCACCACGGTCACTGAGCAGAGTGAATACTAATTAAGAAAAAAAAGAACTGAGCAGGTTAGAAATTGCCACATAGACAGTCCTAGGTCTCATCCCCCTCTCTCTCCCTTTCTCCCTCCCCCTCTCTCTCCCTTTCTCCCTCCCCCTCTCTCTCCCTTTCTCCCTCCCCCTCTCTCTCCCTTTCTCCCTCCCCCTCTCTCTCCCTTTCTCCCTCCCCCTCTCTCTCCCTTTCTCCCTCCCCCTCTCTCTCCCTTTCTCCCTCCCCCTCTCTCTCCCTTTCTCCCTCCCTCTCTCTCTCTCTCTCTCTCTCCCTTTCTCCCTCCCTCCCCCCTCTCCTCCCTCCCCCTCCCTCTCTCCCTCCCTCCCTTCCCCCTCTCCCTCTACTCTCTCTCTCCTCCCT